>VYZX01019118.1:36993-55452 GCA_013401335.1 Brachypteracias leptosomus | reverse complement strand
AAAAAAAAAAAAAAAAGAGGTGACAGCCAGAGTAGTTTTGAATTCCTGTCAAATTCAAATTCAGTTTCAAGCACCTCTAAAAGGATTAGCCATTTGGAAACCTAAACGAAAATAAATTAGGATACTTTTCTCCTTTTGAAACTTTCTTAGAACCACATGTTTATGTTAAAATTTTTAATATCACAGCTATTTAAAGCCTACAAAACCTTATGGTTGCCAGAATTTTTTTGATTTTTTTTTTGGGTGAGGAAAAAGTGTATCAGATAGGCTTGAAATTTTTTTCCCAAGTCGTTTGCTTTGGTGAACTAAGAGATCATTGATTCAGAGTTCAGAGACTGTTTGTACAGAACTGGAGAGTTTCCAGCTCTGCCATTACATGTTTTCATATCCCTCAGCTATGGTTCCAAAGTGCTCTCATGTAGATCTACTGAAGGCAGCAGACTTACACCAGGCATAAATTCTCACTGACCATTTGGATTGCAGCAAAGCTTTTACATATCACATAGGTCAAGGCCCTGTGACTTGTCTCTAAATTAGTAAAAAAAGTGATTCAGGCCTGTTTACCTCCAAAAATAAAGACCAGTTGTGTGAGAAGTTGGTGTTAGGTTAGTGGGCATCCCTGAAGTTATTATACATAAAAGCACTTGCAGATTTCCATTGTCCATGTTGTGAGCACTCATAAGAAATGCCAACAGCTGTGGTTGTAGTTGGTATCTTACTGCCTCTGCTCCAACATACAGCACTGGTTGGAAAGGATCTCTGGGTGTCACAAATCCACCCTCCCACTCAGAGGAGCACCATTGCCAGCACTAGCTGAGGTGCTCACCCAGGTGCTGGCTGGACTAGCACCAAGATGTTGAAAATATTCAAGGATAGAGAAACCACAACACCTCTGGCACCTTGTCCCAGGGCTGCTCCAACCTCTTGGTGCAGAATTTTTTCCTAATGTCCAACCCTGAACCTCCCAACCTGTAATTTGTGGCTGTCATCCTTTGTTATATCCAAAGAGCATGTGGTTCCATCACCTTCATAATTTACCTTCTGGTAGTTGCTGGCTTCCATTAAATCATCCCATTGCCTTCTCTTCATATGACTACACATGACTGCCTCTCTCAACCTGACCATCTCTCTCAACCTCTCCTCTTACCTTGTCTGCTGTAGGGTCTTTCATCATCTTGGTAGCCTTTGTCTGGATCATATTCTCAACGTCCTTCTTGAACTGGGAGGCTGGAAACTGGAGACAGTATTCCAAGTGCTGCTTCACCAGTGGGGGGTTTCCTGTCTGCTGGATGTACTTCTGATATTGCCCAGCACGTGGCTTGCTTTATTTTTGAGCAGAGCTCACATTCACCTTGATGTTCATGTAGCTCCAAGCTCCTTTTCAGCGTGGCTGTTTATCAGCCAGCCAGCTTCCAGCCTGTACCAGAGCATGGGAGTTCTCTGCTCCGCATGCAGAACTTGCTCTTTCTCCTTGATGAACTTCCCAAGGTTTCTGGTGGCTCACTCCATGTTTATCAAGGCCTTTTTGAATTGAAGTTGTACAAGACAAGACATCAGCCCTTTCTAAACTACTTTCTAATGTACTATTGTCTGCAAAATAGTGAGATAGCCAATAGCAGCAAAAAAAATCTCTTAGTGCAATAAACATATGACCTATCTTGACAAATAACACTGATTTTAGTCACAAAATGGGAATCTTGGAAAATTATTTTACCACAGTAGAAAACTGCAAACAAATGTCAAAATACAGTTCTAAGGGAGAGTCAAATCCTCTGAGAGCATGAGCTGCACCTAGAATCCATCCAGAGCCCATCCAACAGAATGAACACTACCTAAAATGAGCACAATCCCTTAATTAATGCCCTAATTAAGGTTTCAAAGTGGTCCGAAAGCTCTTCTGATAGCAATTTTATTTATTCAGACACTTTTGCAGATAATGTGAGAAATCTGGGACCCATGAAAGTCACCAAGAGATCTCAATCGACTTCTGTGGAATTCTGCCTCACTCAATAAATTTGATCTTATCAGTATCAATGGCAGTTCTTCTTTTCCTTCAGGATAAATTTCAGCATTGATATATGACTTTGAAAAAGTCTTTGTCTTGTTGACAATTTGATGCTAGGCCATTCCAACTGCAAAGCCCAGCCAATTACATGGATGATGCCAGGCCTGAGCCTACAAATGGTAAAGTCAACAAAAATGTTAGCATTAATTCAGGGTTTATGAAAAGTTTCAGGATGACTCAACATGGAGGTCCTTATAAGCCAAGCAGTGATAAATTTGAAAAAAAAAAAATTATCAAATTTTTCAAATTTATCACTGCTTGGCTTATAAGGACCTCCATGGAGGCATCCTGAAACATCCTGAAACATTTCACTTTGTCAAATTTGAAATCCACAGTACATTATGGTATACACAGCATGGAAATCCAGGATTATAACATTTATATTAGTGTAACATTTCCTATTTGTCTTATTATGGCAAATAAGAATTAGATAAATTCAAGACAAAAGGACAATAGCCTAAAATGTTTCTATGAGTAATACTGTCAACATAAGTTCACTTTCATGTTACACTTGCCTCTGTGGACATGAAATACATGTTTACATTTACATGTTGTGGGTAGTCGATTAGTTCAAAAATCTTTATAAAAGCATATGAAACCTATTTTTAAGGCATACTTTCAAGTTTTTCCAAATGACAGATCCAATGGATTGCAGTTTTGCTACTGCTATGTCTTCAAACCCCTCACAATGTGGGAGATGGCACAGGAATGTCTTTTAGTTAGATATTCAAGGTCACTACTGAAAGTACGATAGGTGAGCCTTCATTGCAGAGTCTAGCAGCCGCTTAGAAATTTGGGTCTTGTCAATTTACAAGCAAGATGTGGTGTGTTGCTGCAGAGTGAGGGATGCAGGGAGTGACCTCACTGTCAGGACCAGGATTAGAAGTCAAGTGTCTTCAGACCTGTGTGTAGGTGAAGTATTTCTCTCTTTTTTTTAATGTCTCATTTGTCTTCTAGAGAAGAAATACCTGCCTAGCAGTAACCCATGCCAGTTCCAGTTTGCCTCATTTCTGCCGTAAGACACAGTGTGTCTGTGGCATGATCACAATCAGCTGCTCCACGCTGGTGAAGCTTTGTCAAGTGGTTTTGTTCACTTTGAGTTGGGAACTCCACAGATGTCACTGGGGAAGTACAGCATAATGAAGGCTGAGCAGCGTTACCAGATGCCTGCAGACCTTCCAGAAGAAACACACCTGGTTTTGTCTGCTTTGGAGGTAAACCATCCCAGGAAATAGTTCCATGGACTGGGGGCCACAGACTTCTTAGTACTGTGTACACAAACTGAGGAGCTGTGGTTTAGCTGCTCTGCAGAAGCCATAGTAGGCTTCACTGTTGCTGATAGTCAGGAATTTAAATTAAAATGCTGGCCATTAGTAATGAAGCTGTTGCAAAATAAAAAATATTTTGCTTATTTGAAGGTTAAATGTTTGCCATTTCTAACAGCAGTAAATGTTTTCACCTAGAGCTTCCCAGCTGGCTTCCTCTTCTACTCTGACTCACTCTGTTTTGTCACACTTGAGAAGTATTTAAGCCTAGAAAAGTCTTTGAAGTTATTTGTCAACTGTCTTGCAAACGCAGTTTAAAAGGTGCTGTGAGATGTGGCTGTGTTTTCAGCCACAGCTATCCAGCCAGATGTTCTGTCAACCAGGGAAACCCCGTGGAGCTTTTTATCCTAGGAAAATGTGATCAGCTTCAAAGAGTAGCAGGATGCTATCTGGTACCAAAGAGTGACTTTGAAATCTCTTCTTCAGAAATAGTCCCCATGGTTGTCATGCAACTTTTTGCAAAGTAAGAACCTAAATCCTGTATGAAAAAGAGTGATAAAAGTTCTATTCTGTATAAATTGCACACTGCATTTTAGCGTGAAGTTTAAATGCCTGTAACTTGATTACCTAGTGTTTCATAGTCAGGATTATGATCTTTCTGCTTGGAAGTTTAAAATTCTGAAATGTGATGAGAGATAAAAGATTCAGCTGAGAGCTGGTGCCTGCCTTGCTGGACAAACAGCTTCTGGACAGACAAGCTCATGTTACTGCACATGCAGCAAATGCTGAAATATTCTGCCTGGCTACAGTTCCGCTTGTGACTGTGAGCAGGGCTGGATTAATACGATGTAAAGTTGACATTTCCAGGTCAAGGCACAGGCATGAACAAATGTGCTGTGCACACTGTAGGTGGAGAACCCTGTCCCAGAATGCTCTTCAACATTTCATTGCAGCACACACCTTTGGTGTTCACCAGTGTAGACCAGAGGCCAATTTGGAGCAGAACACTCTCCTACCAAAACCATACAATCCTCAGATACTCTGATATGTGTGTGTACTAGCAAGACCAAATTTGGCTCTGCGGATATTTGTTAGCAGTTATCATGGATTTCAATCTTCCTTGGTTTTTGGAGCACTGGACTGCATCTTACACAACAACGGTGGCAGAGGCAGTGATGGGCAGCCAGCTCTGATGCTCTCCTTTTACCCTCTGAGCATCCCCCAGGTCAGAGGGCAAGGGTTTGTGGCAGAGCTTTTCTTCAAACGTCTTTGAGCCTCAAGCATCAAGGTAACATTTCAGTCCAGGACACAAGACTAGCTCTAGTTTGAAGTAAAAGTTCTAAACCACTTACAGTCTAATTTTGGGACTCTCAACACCAATTGCTTTGATATCCTGACTACCTCCTACTGTGCTTCATTGCTTGACACAGCCTTTGAAAGATGTCAATGTTTGAACACTGTTATTAATACATGGAAGCTATGATAACATTTGTCTTTCAAAACAGCAGCGTTTAGTTTGGAAATGAAATAATATTAAAAACTAAGAGAAAAGAATAGCTGAACAGTTCAACAGCAGAAAGTCATTATGATAAAATTTGAGGCCCGTTAATTTAAATTAGCTGACATCTCATTTAATGAAATATTATAAATATATTATAAATATCATAGTAATATTAATGACATTACTATAATATACAATTATGTAATATTTCAACAAATTGCTTTATTCAAATGAAAGATAAGAGACATGAAAAGGTCACAAACATGAATATGTCAGACTAGTTGAGAATTACACAAGCCTTGTAATTGAAATGTTCAGTAGAAAAGACCTAGAAGACATTTCTCCACTGCACAAAGTTTAAAGGAAGAGGGAGCAAAGGCGCAAATTAAATTAACAAATCTGCCTCTGGTGCAGCAAAACTCAGCTAGTGCAGGAACCCAGGAGGGACCTGGAAAATTTTAAAACAAGATCATGAAAAAAAAAAAATGAGAGAGCAGGCAGAGGAGAGCAGAATAAAAATTAAGCAGGAGTGAGATGCAACAAGCTTAATCAAAGTGAATCTGAAAACCTAGTGTTTTTCAAACATCACTGTGTGGTTCATGATCAAATTTGCACTCAAAAAGTGAGAATAAGGTTTTCAAAAGCAGCTACTCCTCTAGTGCCTTGGGTGCAATTTTCAGTGCCAATAATTTTTTGCATTTAGAAGTCAGACGGAAATGCTGAAAAGAGTTGTCTTGGAGCCAACTAAGGGTTTGGGGTTTTCCCCCCCTTCTCATTGATACCAAAACAAAACCAAACTTTTAGTGTCAAGAAGAGTCCCAGACAATTAAAAAAAAAACCACCTCATTTCATTCACCAGTAACTGTAAAAAAAATCAAAGGAAAACAAAGTCTACCTTCATTAAGTTGTCACTGAGACCTTTCCTTTTTAATGATAATCAGTGTGGTTTAGATATTTCCTTAGGATCTGAGAGTCCCAGAAAAAATCACATCTCTACCTTTTAGGATCACACCTTAGGAAAGATATGAATCATCAGTCTGAGGTAGAACTGGGAATAAGGAACTCTTCAATCCAATTTTAAATTGTCCATCAATTCTAGCTCAGTGTTTTCACTGTAGAATACAATTCCCTCCTTTAAAAAGACAGGAATACTTGTTTATCCTACAAATATGCTGGAGGGATGTCTGGGAAGACTTCTGGCAATGAAAACTGTAGGATAAGTGCTAAGTATTATTAATTTGGAAAAGAATGTGCTACAATTATTCTAGAAATATGGCAAAGGCTGTTCATTAAGTTAGATTGTTAAACATGAAGAGAGAAAATATCACACCTACCAACCTGGTCCACCATCTCCTCACTTGAGTTGTCATCTCCCTCCTCTGTCACTCCTACTTATAGTTCTCCTCCCCAGGTTAGCCAGGCAAGTGATGGCTACTATGTATTTCGCATGTTATCACAGCACTTGGGAAACAGTCATGGATCCTTCTAGATATGGCACAAACACAGCCCTACTTGTTGAGGTGACTCACATCTCATCCTAGCAGTTCTTAGTCCTCAAAGAGAGGATGACCTATAGTCATAAAATCCAACTCCCCATTTCCAGCACCAGCTGTGCAAACAGTAGTTGACCTACAGGATCCATCCATTCCCCAAGCCCTACTGCCTCACCAGTAGGATTGAGGAGAAACTACCTGAGCACCCATGTCTTTGACTTGACCTACAGCAATGTTGTCAGGCTTGATAAGCTTCACATCTTCCTGGCAGTATTGTTGGTGTCCACGTGGAAAAGCAGCAGGGAGTTGGAGGCCCAGACATGACTCAAGCAGGCTCTCCACATCATCCCACACCTCAGTTCCCACAAAAACCTCCCAAGACAGAATGTTGGGGCAGCAAATGAGAGCTTCCAAGTCCTGCAGCAGAGAGTCTCCAACTAGTATCATTCTTTGGTTCCTGCTGTATGGTTCAGACTCAGCCAGCTCAGATGCTTGCTAAAGAGAGCTTCCAGGCTGTCTGGAAGCTCTGATCTTCTGGTCTGTTATCAGAGTACTGAATCACAGAATCACTGTGGTTGGAAGAGACCTTTAAGATCAACAAGTCCAACTGTTATCTATCTCTACAGAAGCTATTCTGTAGCTGCAAATGTCACTCAGGTCTCTGGTACCTCTTCCAATCATCCCTGACCTTTCAAAGCTGTCTTCAGTTCTGGTTTTATGCAGTACCTAGAAGGATCCACATTGGTTTCCTAAGTGGTGTGATAATACAGAACAAACTAATGATCATTTGGTATTAGCTCACTGTAATAATGTTAAGAGGGAGAGCTTAGTGACAGGCTATTTCAGGCTCCATGCTGCCTCTGTGGTTCTTTGGCACTCTGATAACTCTTACATATATAGAGAGGCTTATTTATGTTAAACTTCTATTAAATCAGGTTAGATATCAAATCACAAACTCTTGGCTTACAAACTGCTCAGTTTAATGAATGAACTCAGCATAAGGCGTTTTAAGGCATCTCTTCAGTTACATCACAATCTTCTGCTGGAACTTAGAATCACTTTGCAACATGAAAAGGTTGTTTCACGGCAACACATTTTTGTCGCAAGAATATTTTGTTATCTTTGGATTGTGACATCTTCATCACTGGCTGAAATACGGATCAGATTTGGCTACCACATCTGTTAAAAAAGAAGCGCAAAGACATGAATAAAACAACAGCAAAGGAAATAGCTCCCTAACCCAGCAGAACCTTCTTCAAAATCTCAGAAAGATTGATCTACAGTTCTAAAGACAGCTAGTCCTTTTGATGTTTGATTTGACACATCACGACAGGCTTGGATCTTCACAGCACCGAAGTTCACCAATCTGTAAAAAAAACAAGATCTGCTGTAAGGGTGGATGAGACACCAGAGTGAGCCCCCCAAACTACTGGTCACTTGTAAGGAAAGGCAGTAAATGGGAGAAGCAAAAATAAATGCATTGACTTCAGTGAATTCAGCAACATGCATATATGTTTTTTCTTTTTGTCTCTTCTACGTCTTTTTCCTTCGTTTCTCCCAGTTTGCATTCCTTCATTGCTGAACTGTGTTTGCCTCTCTCCAGTTCCTTTCAAGAATTCCCAACCTTCTGTTCTATGTCTCCTCTTTCACCCTTGTCTGTGCTTCTTCCTTTTACTTTTAGTGGTGCCTCTCCTTCTGGCACTGAACACAGTAGGCTCATCTTCGCTCCTGAATCCCCTCTTCTTTTTTGTCTGTTGCCATAACCTGTACCCATTCCATCTCGATTACTTTATCACCACCTCATTTCTTCCCCAGATCCTTACCCAGAACAGGGTGGTTGAATGGAGGAGCTGAAACTAGACTGCTTCCAGTTTTTCTCCTGTCTTGTATCTTTTCTGCCACCCCTTCTCTCATGACACCTGCCTATTCTGTCGCAAAACAGGCAGTATAACGAGCAAGAAGAGCACCACTTGTCTCTAGCAGCAGCCCCTGAGAATGAAAGTGCATCTAAATTCCCAAAGGAGAACCAACAGAGCCCATAAATTTCAGCACCTAAATCAATTTGAATAAACTGCTTTGTTTTAAAGCTGTTCTTCCCTCAAGGATCTTAATGGGAAACAGAGGAGACCGGGATCTTTGAAAATTGCATGTCTTCACTAGAAGCCTCACAAGTTTTAAGCATGAGTTTTAAAATTATGCCAATGTCTCCAAATTCTGAGGCATTATTTGGTTGTATTTTCTATGGTGTAGCTAAAATTTTCTTGGGTTAAGTACATATCAAAAGTGATTGCAGTTGCCACCTGGCACAGATGAGGCTTGCTCTGTAAACACAATGTTCCTACAAGTACCCTCTCTAGAGTGTGGGCAGTGTGGCAGAAGGCTGTACTGGTTAAACACCCCTTACACTAGCAATGACTTAATTCATGCTGCTGTTGTAGCTAAGATGCCACTATCTCCAGAGCTCACAAGATCAAGAAAGGAAGACAGAGGTGCTAGTCATGCAGCTAGCTGCATTTTTAAACTGCTAGCCCCCAGGAAATATGGGAAGGAGCTTCATTTAATGGCAAAATACACTGAGTTCATATATTCTGCAAGCTCACAGCACAAACAATACTCCTCTTACAAAGCTAATAAACTCTGTTTCCTTAGGGGTGAAAGTTTCCACTCTCCACTACAAAGTTTATACATTTCACTGAAAGAGAGAAGATGGCACATGATGAAGGCTCTGCTAAAATCCACCAGCTCCTAAGGAACAGGCCTGCTCCATGACAGCCACACTCCGCTGACTGGAAAGGAAGACACACATGCCCCAGAGCAGCAGCTGACCACTGCAGGCAAATGCTAAAGCACCTGAAATGATGCCTAGAGCAACCTCCTCTCAGGTATGCTGGAAGGAGGGCTTTGCCAAACACCCAACTTGGTTAAGGTTGAAAGGCAAGTAAGGTTCATTAGCTACACAAAGCCAACACTCACCACTCATCAGCAGGAAACAAGCAATTATTCCACGTTTACAATAGGTTTCAGAATATGAAATAAGATGACTCAACATAGCAATCCCCAACAGGTTTCTTAGGCAAAGGTTTCAAGTCTGTTGGCTACATACTACAGGAAGAGCTGGGTCACCTCTGCAAAAACATGCCCAGTGGTGATTATTATAAGACCATATAGGCAATTTGATGAAAAAATAACATTGAACAAAACATATCTGCAGCTCTGTGAGATGTCTACAAATTATAAAATAATATTACTCTGAAATTTTAAAATGAGGAGTTATCGTGAAAGTTTCTTATTATTGACTCTTACTTTTAATTCCTGCATGCCTTGAGTAGAATCGAGGCTGTAAAAGTAAACTGTTCCTGTTCTGTGACACTGCTTTCAGGCTTCCAATGCAGAAATTCTTTTTCACACTCCAAATTTCTTCCAGAGCCACTGTTAATAATTTGTCAAAATAATACCATTATAACTGATTACTTCAGCTTGTTCTAGAATTAATGTAATTTAAGATAGTCCCTTTGGTCTATACAGTAATTAGAAGTAGTTAAGTAGAACTCTATAATCTTCCTCCATAGTTACTGAAAAGAGATTGACACCTTGAGAGAGCAGCTCAGATTGCTAAAGGTATACAACGCTCTCTACTGTCAGCAGAACAGCTTGGGACTGCTAGGCTCCTAACTGGAGCGGGATGCAGCTGGTCTATAATGTAAAAGAAACAGCAATAATACTATCAGTGCATCCAGCATGATTTATTGGTCACACTGCAATACCAAATGCCCTCATATAAAGATAGCAGAACAACAAAAAATAAAACCACAACACCCCCCTCCCCCCCTCAAAACAAATCCAAACCAACACCACCAAAACAAACCAAAAAAGCTAATTTATTTTGTGGAAGTTTTCTAACCATCTAATTTACGTAAAACAATAAACTTGCTCATCATCTAAACTGTGTAAATCAGTAACCATCCAACCTGACAGAATCACAGAATGTGAAGGGTTGGAAGGGACCTCAAAAGATCATCTAGTCCAACTCCCCTGCTAGAGCAGGATCACCTAGAGCAGGTCACACAGGAATGTGTCCAGGCAGGTTTTGAATGTCTCCAGAGAAGGAGACTCCACAACCTCTCTGGGCAGCCTGTTCCAGTGTCTGTCACCCTCACCATGAAAAAATTTTTTCTTATGTTTACCTGAAACCTCCTATGCTCCAGCTTGTACCCATTGCCCCTTGTCCTATCACTGGATGTCACTGAGAAGAACCTGGCTCCATCCTCCCAACACTTGCCCTTCACATATTTATAGACATTAATGAGGTCACCCCTCAGTCTCCTTCTCTCCAGGCTAAAGAGACGCAGCTCTCTCAGCTTTTCCTCATAAGGGAGATGCTGCACAACTGACAACTGTTGATCAGAGCCCAGGCCGCTCAAGGAGCATCTCCACTTCTCCAGGTGTACGCAGGTGACAGAGGAACTAGGTACTTGCTGAATAATCCATACACCAGCATCTACTTGACCTGATTATATGTAGCATTGTTATGCTATGCATATAACACATTAAGCTATACATAGCTTGATATTTATCATATTAATATTTATATTAAATTTATATTTATTAAGCTATAACAGCTTAATATTTCTAAATTGAGCTTGTTATAGATCCATATTATACATTTCCGTAACAAATGTTTTTGTCAAGATTCTCTGTGACCTTTAGTACTTTAAGCCTTTCTAACATACATTTCATTGGGGCACTCCCCAGAAATCACGAGAACATGGATAGTAGCATCCCTTCATACAATCAGACTGAAATACTCTGGACAATGTGGATCCATTAGCAGATGGATGCAGTGAAATATAGCTATGGCCAGCTCTGAGTAACATAGGGCACACGAGCAGCTTGAGTAGACCAATGTTAACATCTGCAGCTCAGCTGCTTCCCCAGAACCCCTTTACAGTCAACAGGAAAAGAACAGGCTCTTTTAGACCATGACACATGCAGCAGTAGGTATTTGGGACAAGTCAGGAGAACTGCATTTCCAAAGTGCCTTTTTCTTTCCATTTACTATAAACAGAGCCTACAAAGGTTGCTCATATGCAGGCGTGTGCTGCAGTTGCCTAAGGAGCAAAATCACAGTAACAGAGTTGCAGGTTTAAATGGTCTTTACCTCTGACGGGATACTGATTACATCACCTAACTTATGTACATTTTTGTCTGTGAATTCAACTGGTTTGAATTCATTTGGGGTGAGTTTAGATTTGGGATTCAATCCTACGTGACAGAAGACAGACTTTTCAAAATTTTCCAAATTAGGAAACAAAGGCAAAATTATCCTCAATGTGTGGAGGATATAATAGAGATATAGTGGTGGGTTTATTCCAAGAAAATGCAGCTTAACATAGTCAAGGAATAGTTTTACTCTAAGGAAGGGAATATGGGGCCACAGAATGTGGAGCTGTAATTTTGGAGGAAAAGATCATGGATTTAGGAGTAACAGCCGACAAATAGTTCAAGGTCCTAGTGCTAGTGTTAGCTGTAAAATAAGTAGATGATTCTCTCTCTCTACAGGCTACGAGAGACACAAATACTGAAATACCATGACCAGATTTGGTATTCACATTTTAAGAGGAAGCAAAACAATTGTTGAAAGTACATAAAAGGCAGAAACAAATATATGCACCTGTATCTTCCCTTGAAGAAAATTCTGATAATAGAAAAGGCACTACTATGTATTCAAGAAAGCAATGAGTTGAATCATGCAAATCCAAATTATTATCAGGCTTTTTTTTTTTTTTCTTTAATGCAGTAACCACTAGGACAATCTAATGAGGAAAGGTGTGGAATAACCAGCTTTACTCAGTGGACTCTACAGTGAGATACCTAATAAAATACAACAGCTTGGCTGATAGAGGCAAGAAGACCTTGCAGTCAACCAGATAAGATGACTCATCCTCAAACATTACAAACTTCAAGAATTAATTTTCTACAGTTAGATTAATAGATCTCACAGCTGCAGGAAACCACCAGCATGATATAAGTTTAGTTTTATATGGCTTTAGGCTCAAATGAGCACCAAGACTAGCAAATGAGCTTGGACCAGGGCTAATGGTTTAAGTGCAAAATATTTAAAAGTGTGTATTAAAAATAGTGAATCTAAATGATATTTGTTAAACCGTTCCAGCATGAAGTTCTCTTTTTGTTAACCACTAATTATTTCTACTCTGATCTTATCTCATTTTTACCTCAGTCTCAAAACTTTCAATAGACTAGCTAAACCAAGCACCTCGTTCCCTCTTAAATTTCCATCTCCTCATTTGCCTAAACAAGTCTCTCCATAATCTTTAAGCTGCCTAAACAGATTGATTTTCTAACTGCTTTCACAGTTTTCCTGTTATTTACTTGCATAATTCTTACCTTAACTCTTTCTTTTCAACACCAGCTTCAGTTTTGAACAACAGAAGTGGACAAAGTATTCTAATAACTACAGCACTTCTTTCAAAGAAAAAGGTACCAAAACCTCCCTACTGCTTGGCATTTGTTTCTGTGTTATTAAACTGATAGATCATATGGAATTACCCATGTTCTCTATGGTCCTGGAATTTCAGACTGAAAAAAAAAAAGGTAATAAAGACTATATGCAATTCTTCTGTTTCTAAATGTTCCCCCAGGCTATTACATGAATCATAGAAAAATTTTGGTTGGAAATGACCTTTAAGATCATTGAGTCCAACCATCAACCCAACACAGCCAACTCCACCATTCTGGGCTGTTTTTTAAAATAATGATTTTGCCACAGTTCCTCAGAACAATTTTTATTTCATTTGCCCTGGCAAACACTTTGGTATTTGCTGATCAGAAGGATTACCTGCAGCTGGATGCTTAATATGACATGCTTCTTTCTGAAAATTAAGCTCTTCTTCACGTATTTCTTTAACTCTCCTAGATGGCTCAACATAGACAAATTTCTTCCCTGTTAGTAAAACATATTACAAAAGAATCAGTTATTTTAAATCCCCTGAATGCTAGTGTGCTTTGCCAAATGCAACTGTATCCTGCTCTGCTTCTACCTTTAATACACTTTAAGACAAATTTACAAATATATGTTGGTGTTCAGCAGCCCTGCTCCCAAACATGGAGCAATTCCTCACAACAGGACAGTAGTGGGTAAATAGAATCATAGAATCATTTAGATTGGAAAAGACCTCTAGGATCAAGTCCAGCCTTCATCTTAACATCTCCCTGAATCTAAAAGAGGAGTGCTGAGGAGGTGACCAAATCTAAAAGGGGAGTGCTGGAGACATGGCTCTCCCATGGAGGAGCCAAGGCCACCCCAGGGCCCCGAGGAGACACAGCCACTGGCGAACAACCCAAGGCAGGGCCACGCATGGAGGAGGTCTCCAAGGAGATGTCCTAGCTGAAGGAGATCTCCAAGGAGCGGAAGAGGAATTAGGGCACCTCATGGGGGGAGGGGAGTCCCTATCTGACGGGGCACCACCCACACCCCTGCCCATGGTGGGTGCGAGGGGCCACCAAACGAGGTGGCCGCGGGAGATCGGTGGGGAGCTGCGGGGAAAAGGTTCGGCTCCTCGACAGGACACGCCGGGGGGGAGCCGAGACAGGGAAGGGGGACGGACGGTGAGGCGGCCCCAGGCCGGGGGCTCGCCGTGCTCACAGCGCTGCCCGCCTGTCGCCGCCTCGCCGCGGACATCCCTGCCCGCCTCCTCAGCCACCATCGCCGACTGCTCCCCGCTCGCCGCCCTCATGGCCGCCGTCGCCACGCCCGGGCAGGTAGAGACCGGGTGGGACGGTTGCCACAGAAACGGGGGCGGGAGGGGGTGGGCCAGCCCTGCCCTGCGCCATGTTGGGGCAGCCTCGAGAACTCCGGAGGGTAGGAGGGAGGCAGGGAGGGAACCGCCTCCTCTCGCAGCCTTGTCCCGAGGGGAGCGGGTCGAGCTCGCCCCCTCCAGGCACAGCCCGGGTGTTTCACCCCTTCCACAGGCCGGGGTTACCAGCAAAGGCCACTCCCAGACCAGTCGCACCCCCAGGGCCCAGCAGCCCTGGCCACCTCATGTGTTTGGGGCACAGTGTGGGTGACAGCTCCCGGTGTGGTTAATGGCTCCTCGGTTTTGTCAGTATCACTGCGCTCAGCAGCACATCGCAGACGTTCAGTACCCCTGTGAGGTGCCACCAGTGGCCCCTCTTAGGAAAGGAGGCCTTGTCCTCACCTGAGGCAATGGCAGACAGGTGGAAACAAAGAAGAGCCCAGTTTAACTGGATGGATGATGGAGATCTACTGACACTCAGAAGTACTAGCTTGGCTTTAAATTATTAATTATTTTCATAAGATGAGGCAACTTGAAATGCTGTTGATAGGACTGAAGTAGATGTGACTCTCCTTGTTTTGGCACTGTTCAAGTTTTGAGAAAGAAGAGCAGCTGCAATTACAGCAGTCAACAGATAATGCTGCCAGCAGGCACAGGGAGAAGCTGTCCTGATCACCTGGCTTTGCCCCCAGCTGCTTCCTCAAAATCAACCCTATGCATACCATAGTGAGAGTTTATAAGGTACAAACTAAGTCTGGTTACACAAATGCATTATATGATCCATTTCTGTCTTTTTTTCTTGATGCATTTCAAGGTGTATTCATCTTCCACATGTCCTGGAACCAAACTTCCAAAATAATAAGCATTAAAAATCATCTTGTACCATTCATAGTTCAGAAGCAGTTGTTTTCAAACAGATGTGCTGAACAGGGCTTCTGGAAAGGTAGGTGATGGAGATGCCCTCCACAGTTGCTTGATCAGAGCACCAAATGTGGGCCAACATAGCCCAACCCTGCTGGTGTAGTTACAGATGTGCTTCAGCTCTGCTAGTGGTGTCTGGAAGGAGCTTGGGATCACTCGTGCATCTGCACAGAACAACAAAGCGCTTTGCTACAGCTCCCATACTGAGTGACAGTACTTCAGGTCTCACATTTAATTTCCAGTTCAATTTGATTAACAGAGAAGCAAGCTTTTCTACTTCTAAATTATAGATGGCAAAGCTGAAGCTTGAAATCATGCAGCATGCCATTACCATGGGAAAATCTTCAGTGTACTAATTTCCATGCAATACAGATATCTGCCAGGCTGACAGTATTGCTGATGTTCTACCAGTATCCTTCTGATCCACTATTGATCAAAAAAGATCTACCCGCTCAGAGCAATTGTTTTGAGATGCAAACCCTCACTCATTAAATACTTGCATTTAGTAGTGATTTTTATCCAATACTTACACTTGAACCAAGGTGAGGAAAAAAAAAGACAGTAATATAACTGGACCTCTCACAGATAACTAAAGCACTGTTGAGTGTCCTCTGCACTAAATTAGCCGTGACTAAATCAGCCGCAGCAGTAGGTTGGCTGATTGTCCTCACACAGTTGAAGTTTTCTTGTTCTAACTAACGCTGTATCCATGACATTAAAACTTTACTCCTCCACTTAATTTGCAAGGGAAGAGTAAAATAGAATCTTCATAGAAAGTAATTTCCTAGAAAAATACCAGGAAAAAAATAGAACTACATTATAACACTTTTGACTTATGAAGAGGCGATTGCATTGATAATTCAGCTTTCAATTCAAAATATGACAACAAAATACTTATGATTAAATATTTTATTTTATAACAAGTCTTACACTGGGATCACTAAGCGTTTTGTGTATCACCCAAATAAGTTACATTCATTCTGAGCTTCCATGCAGTTTTAAAAAAGTTAAATTTCTCAAAAAATAATTTTCAAGTAAGCTGTAATAAACTCTGCATAACCAAGCCAGAATTTTTTCACATCAAGTAAATATTCCCATTTTCCCCTCCTGCTTTGACAGTACAGATGGATTACGAAAGCCCCTCCAAATCTGCACTAATTAGAGACTTGCTGAAATTATGGTGACTTTCTGAATACCTTGAAGAACAGCAGTGACGCTTCCCAGAATGAGCAAGACCACCGAGCTGAGCTGCAAGAAGTGACACTTCGCCTGAAGAGAACGTTGAAGTATCTTAAATGGAAACCTCCTTGCAAAGGGACAGACCACCACCAACGAGCATGCAGAACACACACTAGAGGCAGCAAACCTCACACTCGCAAGCGTGACCACAGCTTTTAAGGGGACACAGCATTTATGCAGTCTTCCACTATCTCAAACAGGTAGTGATATATATCAGTCCTCCTGGCGATGTCAAGGGCCGTTTCATCCAGGTTGTTTTTCAGGTCTGGCTTCACATAGCGGTTCATCAGCAAGAGCTCCAGGGTGTCTCTACTGTTCTTGTTGCCCGCAGCAATGTGCAGCGGGGTCAGCAGGCCGTTGGTCTGGGCGTTGATGTCCGCGCCCTGCTGGAGCAGGAAGGCAGCCACGCTGGTGTTGTTCCACTTGCAGGCGCTGTGCAGGGGCGTCCAGCCATCCACCGTCTGTGCGTGGACATCTGCCCCCTGGGCAACCAGCTCGTGAGCAATGTCCAAGTGCCCGCTGTAGGCAGCGCGATGCAGAGGAGTGTACTGATCTTCATCGCGGGCGTTCACCGGAGCCAGCTTTTCAGAAAGGAGCCTCCTCACGGTACTCAGCTATTTAAAGAGAACAGGCAGCTTAACATGAGACTCTGCAAAGATACATGGCTTTTGCTACTGTATTTAAGAAGTTATTTTATTTCATGGTTTATGAAAAAAACATTTCTGTCAGCCTCAAAAAGGCTTAAGTGCAACAAGAAATTTTAAAATTAAGCAGGTTATTTTTACTGGGGTGGGTTTTTTTGTGAGTTCTTTGTTTTGGATAGGCTTTTTTTGTCTTGTTTTTAAAGATACAATAGGAGTGCTTTAGGAGTGCAGTGACCTTACACCTTCTCCCCATTCACTGTGAAGGCATAAGGACCTCCACAGGACTGTAGATGGAGCTTGTGTCTTTAAGAAAGGCAACTAATGAAAATAAATGTAATAAAGCTACATAATAGGAATCTTGGTCCCCTCACTTCCAAGAATAAAAAGCTGGGCTTTTTCCCCCCATACAAAAAAGATAGGAAGTCACCCATTATCTGCACATGGAGCTTTTGAGAAAAAGTTTCAGAAATGCCTTCTCCTGCCAATTAAAAGGCTTACTTGCTATGAAGAAAGAGCCTGGCACACTTTCACTTTACAGAAGTATAAGAAGAGTGGTGTTACTTTAACTCTGAACTACAGTCAGAGCTTTTGTTCTGAAAGCGAATGGATCCAGGTATATTTCAGTGTGTGGGGGTTACAAAGGGAGATGTTTTACATACAGTGACTTGCAAAACCAGATCACAGTAGTTCAGAGAGATAAAGGAAGGTGGAGGTAAGTTTTGTTTGTGGATGAAGCTGTAGATATCTTCTTGGAGTAACATTCTTGTCAGTGACACAAATGAACAGAATAAATCCTTACCCGATTGTTTTCAGCTGCCCAGAGCAGCAATTTCTCTGGATGTTTTTCCATTTTTTTCTCTTGCATTTCATACCATTCCTCACTTCTTTCTTGTTCATCATCATCATCATCAGACTGTCCCGACCAACAGCTCTGAGTTCCTACAGGAATCAAGTGTCTGTGTGTCTCCAGTAGTTCAAGCTGGTTAAAATTCTCCATAAAGTCCTCAAACTGCTTGCTGTCGTCATCGTCATCTTCGTCGATTTGTTTGTCTTTATTCATTTTCAGTTAGCGTCTGTAAGTAGCAGATATACAACGCTATTTACAACAACTTTTACTGGTATCCGTGCACTAATTGTCAATAAAAACATCTGATGGGCTATGCAGGCATCAGCAGCAACCCGAGCAGCAAAACGCAAGGGCAAACTCAGCACTCCTCCCTTACACCGGGCCCCGACAGGATCCTCGCAGGAAAAGCACGGTGCTGCCCCGGGCTGGGGACGGCACCTCCGGGCGAGGCCCGGCGGGGGTTCTGCTGGCCGCACTCGCCCCCCGCGCAGGTTGTAAACAAAAGCTTGGGAAAAAAGGCCGCGGTTTGAGGCAGCGTTTCTGCTCCGCCCTGCGGGGCCAGCCCCGCCCAGCGCCCCGTGCCGCCCACCCCTTCCCTCAAACCCTGGCCGTGGCCGAGCCAGACCCTGCCCGGGAGCGCCGGCCCCACTCCCCTCCGCGGGGGTCCGCC
>VYZX01019118.1:0-34465 GCA_013401335.1 Brachypteracias leptosomus | reverse complement strand
CTCTCGCGAGAGGCGCGCGTGCCGCGGCGGCGGGCCCCGCCCCGCCCTCCTCGGCGCCATGGAAACGGCGCGCGGGGTGAGGCTCTGGGCGGGCGCGGGCCCCGTGGGAGGGCTGTGGCCTTCCCGCCGTCCCCCGCCCCTGACGGGAACCAGACCGCCTGCCGCTGCCAGGCGCCCGTGCCGAGCCCCGCGGTCGTCGTGCTCGTCCCGGGGAGCCGGTGCCGCCGTGTACCACCGCCCCGTCTCCTTCCCCAGTCGTGTTTTGCGGCCGTTCCCGTGGAGTTGCTCGCTCCTCGCACGCTTCCGGGCGGCCCTCCCGGGGAGGGAGGCGGCGGAAGCACCGCTCCGTTCCTGAGCGGCCGGTGCGAGAGGGCTGGCGGCGCCCACCGTGTGGCCGCGCGTTTAGTGCACTAGTTAACCGAGGGTTAAACCAAGCGCGGATCTTCCCGCATCTTGAGTTTTTCGCAGGCAGTAGTTTCCAATACAGGACCGGGCGGTAGCTCGTCCTGCGCCCCTCGCTCTCATTCCTCTCTGGTTTCGTTTCTTAGGCTTTACATAGCGTCTATGAAGACAGAAACTGACCTCCTGGCCTGACTTACCCAGCGGTGTCCAGAGCCTTTTTGTGAGGAGTCTTGGCACGAAGATGAGCACCATCAGCTCACAGTAAGCTCCTGATGTCTGCAGCTCTGTGGGGTTCTGTCCTGTCAGGTAGCAAGTCATTTGTTTGTTTGAAATGAGTCAAGAAGAACTTGGATTGTAGAATCATAGAATGGTTTTGAGTTGGAAAAGACCTGAAAGATCATCTAGTTCCAACCCCCCTGCCGTGGGCACCTTCCACTAGGCCAGGTTGCTCAAAGACCCATCCAGCCTGGCCTTAAATGTTTGCAGGGATGAGACACCCACTGCTTCTCTGAGCAGCCTGTTCCGGTGTCTTTGTCACCCTCACAATGAAGAACTTCTTCCTTACATCTAACCTAAATCTACTTTCAGTTGATGCCAGTTTGAAGTTTAAAGATCATAATTTGTGTTTTCCCTCAGGTCTGTGTGATTGTCATACTTGCTTTCATATGTGCATAGATCAACAATGCAAAGAAAGAAATTGAATGTTTGTCACCAGGCCTTTATAAAAGGCAGAAAACATGCAACGGATTCTTTAGTGTTTTGTTAAATACTTCAGAGAGATGGTTACAGCCCTTTATTAGAGTATGCTGATTGGGATAACCAAATCTTCAGACTGAGTGGTTTGGTGAAGTGCTGTTTGCAATAAAAGTATTGAAATGTTTTCACAATATTACAGGGATGATCTTTTGATAGAGTATTATAACAAATCTATTTAATGACTTTGTATAGAAGAGCTTACGTTAATAAAGTCTGTGCTGAAGTTCTTAAGTATATGCTCTCTAACACACATTTTCCTGTCTTACTCAGGGATGATGAAGATACCTTTAAAATACTTATTGCTACTGATATTCATCTTGGCTATTTGGAGAAGGATCCAGTGCGTGGAAATGATACATTTGTAACTTTTAATGAAATTCTTGAACATGCTCAAAAAAATGAAGTAAGTGCTGCTTTTTGGAAAGAGGAGGAGTGAGACTGGAGCAGGTTCCAACCTGCCAGAACCTGGGAAGCTTAGTCCCTGTACAATCTTTAGTGATATCAAACTAAAGGACTAAAGTAAACTATTGCAACCAGTTATGTTTCTGTTTCAATGACAGGAATCCCCATTCTTTTATGAGAGTCTTCTGATTGAATTATGACCCTGGTTGCATTATTGATGTTTTCAGCTTGCCTGCACCACTTCGAGTGGTATTCAGAGAGGATTTGTCACTGGAGGAAGGAAAAATAATTGGGAAGAGTGAGGGTGATGGTACAAAGTCTTCAGAAAGTAGGAAAAAAATTAGAAACTTTTAAAGTGTTGGGTTTTGTTTTTAAGAATTGAATGTTTCTGTGTCAAATTATCTGTAATTTTGGTGAAGATGAGTTCTTCCCTGATGCTTTTTTTCAAAAGCAATATATACAGAAACTGCAGCTAGTACCTTCTCAAAGTAATGTGGCAGTAGCTGCTGACTTCGTCCCACTAGGTACCACAGCAATGGAAAGATAATGTATCTCTTCGTGCCTGTGAAAGAAAATGTTCAGGAGCCAATATGGAGACCCTTATTAAAACATTTCACTGGTATTTTTTTTCAACAGTTGTTTTCTCCTATAGCCCTTCATAAATAGGTCTTTTGGGGTTTGGTTTTGTTTTGATGAATAATTTAGTAATGGTTGTTTCATGAGGAAATTAAATACTGTGTCTGCAACTACTACCTCGTTTTATGTAGAAGACCATTTATGAGGAGATGTGTGGAGCTCCTTAGAAGAAATAATTTAAACAACTTGCTTAGAAGTCTTTCAAGGTGATAAAAAATGTGGTATTAAAATAATAGAGCTTTTTGTTACATACAGGTGGACTTTGTTTTATTAGGTGGGGACCTTTTTCATGAGAACAAACCATCCAGAAGAACAGTACACTCTTGTTTGGAGTCACTAAGAAAATACTGCATGGGTGATCGTCCTGTTCAGTTTGAAATTTTGAGTGATCAGGCAGTTAATTTTCATTATAGCAAGTAAGTCTGTTCCTATAAATTATGGTGTAAGGTTTCATTTGCATATTGGGTGAACATATTGTGGTTTTCATGATTTATATCCTCCGTGACTAGAATCTTGAAGGTTTAGGCCTGGTTTTGTGCAGGAGCTTACAGGATGACTTCACCTATCAGCTTCTATAATCTGAATCTGTGAAGGAATGCACGTGGGGTTTTTTTTTAGAAACTTCTGAATGTGTTGTGATACTTGATATATTTATATAGTTTATGTTTATATAGTTTCTATTCTGCAAGTACAATGTAAGTAAACCACTTTACATGAATTGCTGTGGTAAAATCAGCAGAATTCTTTGTATGTCAACAAAGGTTGCACAGCCCAGTCCGCTGCTCTTGCACGTACCACACAACGTGTTGTACAATCCTTTTCATAGACTTGCCCTGAAAAAAATAGGATCATTTTGTTCCCCTATTCCAGTGGGAAGTGCCATTCCAGCCAATGAGTAAGAATCTTCTCAGGCTGTACAGCTTAAGCCACTCAGTACTCATTTGTGCTGCAGTTGTGATGTGCTTGTGATGACGTTAATTTGAAGAGGATGTTGGGAATTGTCCACAAATTTGCACATACAGTTTAACTTTTTCTTTCCTTTTCTTGTTCAGGTTTCCATGGGTGAATTACCAGGATAGAAATCTCAACATTTCTATTCCAATTTTTAGTATTCATGGCAATCATGATGATCCCACGGGGGTAATTATTTTAGTGACTATACTATACTGTTCTATTACAAAAGTATTATAGAAGTAGAGACTTGTATAGAAATGCAATTCTTGGAAAACAGCCTAGTTTTAGTGAGTTGTTCTACAAGGGAATTTCTATACTTATGCATATGTAGTTGGTACACGTCTTACATTTTAAAGGAAGATAATCTAATAACCATGTAAGCTAGTTTTAAAATGAACAACTAAAAGTAAGCAGGAAATAACGTTTAGAAAGAAGAAAAGCATGTCTGTTGAATTAATAATTTTGCATTTTATATCAAATAGCAGTGTATCATGGAGGTGGGTGTTTTAGCAGCAGAAATTTAACTTTGAACCTACTATGAGGTAGGTAGCTTAACTAGATACGTTTCTGTAGTAGGTTAGAGACTGACTGGGGGTTTTGTTGATTTTTGTTTTTTATGAATGATTTAATGTTTAATTTCATGTTGTACAAATGAAGCAAGGGCTTGTAAGGCAAAGGAATTTGCTTCTATAACTCTGAGTACTAAAAAAATAAAGCTAATATATGTGGCGGGATTTTTCAGCAGCAGAAGTTACTCAAGGAAAGATAGTCTCTCCTTTTTGAGACTGTTTCACTTAAACTTTAAAAATAAATGTTCTGTTCAAAGTGTTCATATTTGTTTCTTAATATTTTCTACAGACAGATGCACTATGTGCATTGGATATTTTAAGCTGTGCAGGATTGTTGAATCACTTTGGACGTTCAGCTTCCGTGGAGAAAATAGATATTAGTCCCATTTTATTGCGTAAGGGTAGAACAAAAATTGCTCTGTATGGCCTGGGTGAGTATGAGTCCACCAGACCGTGACTAGTCTGCTCATGTATTTCTGAAGCTCAGTAGGTGTAAATTTAATTTATAACAAACATATAGTGCTGCAACAAACATGAGGGTCTAAGTAATGCTAAAAAGCATCTCAATTCTGTGTCAGGTTTCTCCTCCTGCTGAGTTGTCACTGGCTGACAGGTGGTTTTTTTTTCATTGCCTTTTTAAAATCTTAAATCCTTCACTAACTTTATTTCTATACTTTTGTTGGTCTTAAATGAACCCTGCTTAAGTTAGCCATAGATAGTGCCTGTGTATTGAGTCAGTGCAATCACACTCTTCAATTCTCACTATTCTATGTTAAGCTTACTTCCTCCTGTTTAGGTAAAACTTAAACAGTGCATGTTCAAGTGCCATTTATTTATATTTAAAAACATAAACTGTCTGAGCAAAAACTTAATGTCTGACTGAAGTGGTTCATAAGTAACATCTGTCACAGGTAACCTTAGTTTCTTTAAAGAAACTTATAGAGAGTTTCAAATTTTAAAGGTGTTCTATGGCAAGTTTTCAACTTCAGTTTATCCCTTTCTGTTTTCTCATCCACCTTCCCCTCTACCCTTACTTCTTAGAATGGTTATTTTTGACTGCTTTCGGTCTAGAGAAGTTACCTATCAGTACGTTTTTTCCCCATGTTTTATGTCCAGTCACGAGTGATTAAACAGTTCCAAGGAACTTTTGTAGCTATAAGTTAAGTCCCAGTTGGCCATGATTTTGTGTGTTCAATGAGATACTCAAAAAGCTTGCTAAACGTTTAAGGGTTTGTAGTGAGGGTTCCAATACCACAACATAAAAGTTTACAAAAAGCATTTGACTTTTCAATACCCAAAATCACTACTGGGAAATATGCACAAAGGAGCAGAAAGCCTGCGTGCCAGTGCAGAAGTGCATGTGCCTGTGTCTTTTCATGTGTTTATAAGACACAACAACAAGGCAAAGGTGGTCAGGAAATTGTAGCTGGTTGGAGAAAGAAGCAGGAATCTGTTGTAGGCAGTAAAGGATAAATTTTTATGAGAAAACATGTCTTTTGATGTTTGTGGGGGTTTTTGTGTGTTTTCTTCATGTCTATCAGTAATGGCTGTTAGATAGACCTGTCAAAACTTTACAAAAGTTGATCCAATCTCTGTTTCATTAGCAGCTCTGCATGTCAGGTGTTACAAAGCATAACTAGTATTTTTGGCATCCCATAGTATTATGGGAGTCACCATCCCTGGAGGTGTTTAAAAAACAAGCAGATGTATCACTTGAGGCTATGGTCTAGTGGTTAGGGAGATGTTGGGATGAAGGTTGGATGTGATGATCCTAGAGGTCCTTTCCAACCGTGATGATTCTATGATTTTATGAAATGCAGCAACTTTCTAAAGTACAAGTGTTGCTGCATTGAAATGTTCATGAGATGTTTCTTTGAGCTTGCGGCAGGATTTTATACCCTCTTGGCTTTCTCTGATTTAGAGGGCGCTTGTTCTTATGCAAAATATAAAATCCCACATGGAGTTTACATTTAAATGCATCATGAACCCTGGGTATGGATGGTTTGAGATTTTTTTTCCCCCTTGTTAAAAACATCAAGGAAATAATCGGTGGCAAACAGTTCAGAAGTGCTGCAGACTTTTCCCTTCTGTGTGGGAAAGCACAGAGTTTGCAGAATTCATAGTTTATTTCTTGTAGAGGATTTCAATGTATGTTTAAGAACTCCAGCCCTACTCAGTAGTATCTGTTTTTAGGCCCCACCTTAAACCAAAATATACTTACTCTGTCAACAAGAAACAAAACACCTCTTCTAATGTTTGTAATTCTGCCCATGGTCAGTTGCTTGGAAGAGAAAACTCACAAGACATCTCAAACCAGATGTAGTTAATGAAACTGCTTTTAGCAGTTGTGTAAAGGTAGATTTCATGTTAGAATGTCTTATTTTCAGAAGTCTTATCTAGTAAAATAGCCAATTTTGATCTGTTCATATTCATAATCATGCCTCAGACTTCTTAGGTCATGAAAATGAAGATCTGATCTTGCCACAAAGTTGTGTTCTTCGTGCTCATTTTAATAGTTGCTGATGAAAATGCTACAAAATAGTTGGTTTACCACACAAAAATGATTTAATGTTTTGTTTTGTGCACTTCAGGAGCTATTCCAGATGAGAGGTTGTATCGTATGTTTGTCAATAAGAAAGTAACCATGCTGAGACCAAAGGAAGATGAAGACAGCTGGTTTAACTTATTTGTGATTCATCAAAATAGGTAACAGTATTGAATGAATTACGTTGACTTTTAAACTCCTGTGTTACTGCATTAAACTGCCTTGAAAAGGATGGGTGAGAAAGCCAGCTCTGCTAGTTGGTGTTTTTTGTGACTAGATGGTTTCTTAAGGTTTTCCCAAACGGAAGAATTATTTTACAGCTCTTCTTACAGAAGATCATAAAGGAAAAGAGTTGAAAAGAACTGTCTTGACGGCCGCACCCAGAGTGGCTGTCAATGGGTCCATGTCCAAGTGGAGGCCAGTGACAAGTGGAGTCCCTCAGGGATCAGTACTGGGACCAGTCTTGTTTAACATCTTTGTCGGCAACATGGACAGTGGCATTGAGTGCACCCTCAGCAAGTTTGCTGATGACACCAAGCTGTGTGGGGTGGTCAACACGCTGGAGGGAAGGGATGCCAGCCAGAGGGACCTTGACAGGCTGGAGAGGTGGGCCCATGCCAACCTCGTGAAGTTCAACAAGACCAAGTGCAAGGTCCTGCATCTGGGTTGGGGCAATCCCAAGCACCGATATAGGTTGGGCAGTGACGGGCTTGAGAGCAGCCCTCAAGAAAAGGACTTGGGGGTCCTGGTGAACGAGAAGCTCAACTTGAGTCGTCAGTGTCCACTTGCAGCCCAGAAAGCCAATCGTATCCTGGGCCGCATCAAGAGAAGTGTGGCCAGCAAGTCGAGGGAGGTGATTCTCGCCCTCTACTCCACCCTTGTGAGACCCCACCTGGAGTACTGTGTCCAGTTCTGGAGCCCCTATTACAAGAAAGATATGGACGTGCTGGAACGTGTCCAAAGGAGGGCCACGAGGACGATCAGAGGGCTGGAGCACCTCTCCTACGAGGACAGACAGAGAGTTGGGGTTGTTCAGTCTGGAGAAGAGAAGGCTCCGAGGAGACCTTACTGTGGCCTTCCAGTATCTTAAGGGGACCTACAAGAAAGCTGGGGAGGGACTTTTGAGGATGTCGGGTAGTGGTAGGACTAGGGGGAATGGCTCAAAACTAGAGGTGGGTAGATTCAGATTAGACGTTAGGAAGAAGTTCTTCCCCATGAGGGTGGTGAGGCACTGGAACAGGTTGCCCAGAGAGGTGGTGGAAGCCCCACCCCTGGAAGTTTTTAAGGTCAAGCTGGATGGGGCTCTGAGCAGCCTGCTCTAGTGGGAGGTTCCCTGGCCATGGCAGGGGGGTTGGAACTAGATGATCTTTAAGGTCCCCTCCAACCCTGGCAGTTGTATGATTCTAGGAAATAAATGAATTAGGAGTGTTGGGAAATCTCTTCCTAAACTCTTATAGTTAGGGACAGTGAAGGGTTTGTAGTGTCATATGCTTATAATTAAGTCTTGTCTGTTTCTTGGGGCTGAAAGACCATTAAATTTCATCTTGTATTTTCTATTCTTGTTTGAACCATAATCTCACAAGTGCTGTGTCTTGCCTTGCACTGCTGTACTTCACAGCTTCTCTTGAGTACAGGACAGGTAGCTGTGTTCTGCCTGAGCACTTCTCCCAGCAGTGGTAGTAGGAACAGGCAGAGTTCTTTGCCAAATCCTTTCTTACAATTTTTCTGGAATAAGGGTGCACTCCTCATGCACAGGTAACAGTGAGGCAGAAATAAAACAAACACAGCTCAGATAACCAGTAGGCTGAAGGAACTCACTTCTCCTCTGTCTTCTGGAAAAGGATGGAGGAAATGGTATGTCCCATGTCTGCTTAATTCAGTTACTTTTACCTCACCATTAAAAAGCAAACAAACAAACAAAAAAACCAGCCAAAACCCAAACAAACACACCCCCCTCCCCAGCCCCCCAAACAAAAACAAAAAAAGGTGCTATAAAAGCATTGATACGGGAAAAAAATCCTGAAGTCTTGCAAGCCAAGTAAGAAAAGGGAGATCCAAATAAAAGAAGGGCAGCAGAAAAGAATAAACAGTGTAAGCTGCCTTTTTGTTTAACCAAATGTTTTAAACAATTGCATAAGGAATAAATGGGAAGAGTATCTGATATGAAATGTGCATCGGATATTTTTGCTGGAGTTTCTGTATCTCTTTAAAATCACATTGATATTTTTCTCCTTCACTCTCCCCTTGCCCACCCATGACTGCACACATTCTAATTATTTTTCTCTTTTTTTGAACAGGAGCAAACATGGAGCTACCAACTACATTCCAGAGCAGTTTTTAGATGACTTTATTAATCTTGTTGTGTGGGGTCATGAACACGAGTGCAAAATAGCTCCATTTGAAAATGAACAGCAGCATTTCTATATTTCTCAGCCAGGAAGTTCAGTGGTGACGTCTCTGTCCCCCGGGGAAGCTGTGAAGAAGTGTGTGATATTTCTTCTTGTTTATTGTTTGCATTATGTCTCTTGTGTTGTGTTGAGAAAGGAAAAATACTTCTGTTAAACATGGAAAGACTTGTGTTCCAGCGTGGATTACTTCAGAGTGTGACATAACAAATGAAGTAGATGGAATCAGTGCCTAGAATAACTTTTGCTTTACTTAGGATTAAACCTAACATTTGAAGCAAATGGAATTTATTTAAGAGGAGTTACACCCTGAAAATTGGAGTACAAGGAACTGTGTGCATGTGCTTGTGTATGGTACAAGCACAATTTAAATATAATAGAACTGAAGTTTGGCAGGACCGACCCTGAAGTATGAGTCCAAGAGTTTCCCATAGCGTTTAAGCTTTTGTCCCTGAAAAGTAAACATGAATTTAAACCAAATCTTTATACTATAGTTCTGTTAAGTTTATCTTGTAGTAAGTTACCTCTCTCCTTCCAGACACATTGGTTTGCTGCATGTTAAAGGGAAAAAAATGAAAATGCACAAGATTGCACTAGAGACAGTGAGAACTTTCCACATGGAGAATATTGTTCTAGCTGATCATCCAGATCTTTTTAATCCAGACAATCCTAAAGTAACTCAGGCAATACAAGCATTCTGCATGGAAAAGGTAACTTGTAGTGCTAACAGTATATGGATAACAGTGCATGTACAGGGATTGGAATTTGTAACTGGTCTTGAAACTGGAAGATGAGAAATCTTGTGTTGTGCCCCATATTATTTGAGATGAACTTGGGCAGTGTTTCCACAGGAAACTGCAGCCTTGGCTTCCAGATTCCTTGACTGGGGTGGCCTGTTAAAGTAGGCTGGAGCTGTTTTGTACAAACCTTTGTACAAAAACTCCTGCCTGAGAGTGGTGCAATGCTGCATGAGCACTGTGGAACCAGCATAAATACATGCACCTAGACCCTGAGAGCTGGGCTGTGCAGTGCAGAGTGGCAGCAGTAACTAAGCAGGTTTGTTAATTGCTCTTTGTTTTTACGTCTGTATAAGTCTCTTCTTGCTTTTCCCTGGAAGTAGAAATTTAGCAAAGGATAATGATTATACAGTAAAAGAGATGAGTGATGTAGATACTGTTGGACTACACTATATCTGAAAGATAAGCTTTCCATTGTGATTTTTTTCTCACTCATGGCTTTTGTCTGGATGCTGGTACATAAGTGTCTACAGGAATGAGAGCACATCCTATAGTTATTTACTTGTATAGCTACCCCCCTGCAGCTGGATGTATTTTAAATTATACTCGAAGTGTTCAGGCATCCATAAGAGAGCAAAGTGGACCAAAATTTCTAATTCTGCTTCACAGGTTGAACTGATGCTGGACAACGCAGAACGAGAACGCCTGGCAAATCCACGCCAGCCAGACAAACCTCTCATAAGATTACGAGTAAGAAATTGTTTGGTTTGGGTTGCTTTGTTTTGAAAGGTCACTGTGCAAAGTTTCAAAGCAAAGTCGTGCTTTTTGTATAAGCACATAATATATAAAATTTCTTGCTACTTACAGGCAAATATAAATCGCCTTCATACCACAATTCTGGTTATCTGTGCTATAACTAATATTCTGCAACAAAGGATGAGATTGGTCATAAGAGTACTTCACTGCTGGTTTGAGTGAGGGCATCAAAAGTGGCTATTTACAGAGAAGTTTTTCACAAGTCGTATTACCATATGGTTGTTCCTAACCTAATTTATAGAAACTTTCCTGAAGTAAATGACATGAGTAAGGAAGAAGTCATAAATTTGGGCTGTTATTAGCTATTCTATTAATATCATTATTAACTGTTACTATCCAATAACTCTTCTGCATAGTATGGTAGATCATTAAGTTGGCTTATTTTTTACTTTAATTTTTTCTTTAAAGGGTAACAAACTCATCTTGATTCGTGTGATTTCGCTTATTTCTGTTTGTTTCATATTTAATTTTTTTTCCTTTCCTCTCTCAGGTTGATTATGCAGGTGGCTTCGAACCTTTCAGCATCCATCGTTTCAGCCAGAAGTATGTGGATAGGGTGGCTAACCCAAAAGACATCATACACTTTTTCAGACATCGTGAACAAAAAGAGAAAAATGGTAATTATAAGGAAAGAATTGTTGGCTTGCCTCAGTTTTCATAGAATCATACAACTGCCAGGGTTGGAGGGGACCTTAAAGATCATCTAGTTCCAACCCCCCTGCCATGGCCAGGGAACCTCCCACTAGAGCAGGCTGCTCAGAGCCCCATCCAGCTTGACCTTAAAAACTTCCAGGGGTGGGGCTTCCACCACCTCTCTGGGCAACCTGTTCCAGTGCCTCACCACCCTCATGGGGAAGAACTTCTTCCTAACGTCTAATCTGAATCTACCCACCTCTAGTTTTGAGCCATTCCCCCTAGTCCTACCACTACCCGACATCCTCAAAAGTCCCTCCCCAGCTTTCTTGTAGGTCCCCTTAAGATACTGGAAGGCCACAGTAAGGTCTCCTCGGAGCCTTCTCTTCTCCAGACTGAACAACCCCAACTCTCTGTCTGTCCTCGTAGGAGAGGTGCTCCAGCCCTCTGATCGTCCTCGTGGCCCTCCTTTGGACACGTTCCAGCACGTCCATATCTTTCTTGTAATAGGGGCTCCAGAACTGGACACAGTACTCCAGGTGGGGTCTCACAAGGGTGGAGTAGAGGGCGAGAATCACCTCCCTCGACCTGCTGGCCACACTTCTCTTGATGCAGCCTAGGATACGATTGGCTTTCTGGGCCGCAAGTGTACACTGGCGGCTCAAGTTGAGCTTCTCGTCCACCAGGACCCCCAAGTCCTTTTCTTGAGGGCTGCTCTCAAGCCAGTCACTGCCCAACCTATATCGGTGCTTGGGATTGCCCCAACCCAGATGCAGGACCTTGCACTTGGTCTTGTTGAACTTCATGAGGTTGGCATGGGTCCTCCTCTCCAGCCTGTCAAGGTCCCTCTGGATGGCATCCCTTCCCTCCAGCGTGTTGACCACCCCACACAGCTTGGTGTCATCAGCAAACTTGCTGAGGGTGCACTCAATGCCACCGTCCACTTTTCATTCTTCTTTCTCTATTTTGTACCCAGCACTTGCGAAAGCTCCCCATCTACCATCTAATGTGTTATAAGAGGAGTAAAGTCTCATTTAAGTGTATATATTGTACAAGTATTTCTGTTCTATTTCTGTTAGTCTAAAATTCTGATATTCAGCATGGCATTTTCTGACAGTTATTCAGAAAAAAAGTACTTTTTCTTGGGCCTCAAACCTTACTGAGTTGCTTATAGTGATACGTATAGTCCTATACCAGGCTGAGTTCCTCCATGATTCTATGATAATTACCATGAAAGGCATGAAACATCTCACTGCTGAGGCTTGTCAGAATGAGATGGTTGTTTGGGGGCACTCTGCAGGAAAAGGGTGTTGTATTTTTTCCCTTTATTTTTGAATTTTATTGTTGTAGCAATTAATTTGTTTATACCTAAAAGGGTAAAGGAGCAGGTGGGCTTGAGAGATGTTTGTGTATTTAAAAAAAGATAATAATCTGAATGTATGACATCAGTTTGTTTGCCCTAATGAATCATGTATGAGGTGCTGGTGGCTTGTCTGTTTCAGGTTATGTCTCCATTTGAGCATTTGTGCAAAACAAATAGTAGCTGTTACTATTGTAGCATTTCTCACCATTCCTAGAATTTTTAATAAACAGTTTATAGATGTTGCCCAAATACTGCATTTGTAATAATGAAGATGCAGCTTGCGCAAGAACACACCGTGCTAAAGCACTGTTAATATTTCACATTAGTGCGTTGTGAGTACTCCAGTTCCATTGCCAGTTTTTACTTACATTGTCAGTTTTATAAAGTTCATAACATCATGTTTCATGAATGAAAACTGCTTTTAGTGAGGATTTTTTAATTATGCAGTATTGATCTTGGTTTAGTTTGCTTTGTGGTTATTTTTTAATAGTTATGTGATCTCATTAACGTTTTCAGAATGCAAGATAGTTACCACATCTGCCACCGTGTTTCATCAATACATTTTAATTTTCCTACTTAACATGCATCTCGGCTTCAGGAAGGGAATGTAAGAAGAAAACCACAGTTCTTTGCATTGCTTTATTAGACAGCCATGTCCCTTGTATTAGAGGATAATAAAGCAGGCCAGACTTTCAGTACGTGTACACATCAGGCTATGTTTCAGTACAGATGATGTCAAGATTTCATGTGTTCAGAAGCTGTTCTTGTTTCTTTTGTCATAGCTGCTGATACAGCAAAGCCAACAATGTTTTGTGTTTGCATGTGGCTGGAAGCAGTCTGTAGTCACTTCATTTAAGTTTTGTGTGGTACGTGGTAACCTCCCTTGATTGTCTCTTTCACTCTCTGATGGCAGCCTTAATCAGCTATGGACATTTTCTACTGAAAATCAGTCAGTGTGCTTTGGAGGAAAACTTCTTTAGTAACAGAGTTACTTATAAAAAACCCCTTGTGGTTTGGTGGGTCCTTTGATTTTCTTCTTTTACTAGAGTTCAATTATAATAGCATTCAGGACATAGTATTCAATTTATAATTACAGCCATTTAGTAATTAGAACACTTTGTATCTGCTAGAGGTGTAGTTGTCTTGTGCAGTTATTGCATCCATTATGTTTACCTGTATTTCCAGACAAGAGACTCTACAGTTAGAACAAAAAATCTTGACATATAAAAGAGACCACAATTCTTAAGAGGCCTGTATTAATTTTTTTTCCTATTACTGTCAGTGGGATAATAATAATTAAAAGCTGCAAACATTGATGACAGGGTGCTTTTCTATTCTAGAGAGTGATGTTAATTTTGGCAAACTGGTCAGCAGACCTGCTTCTGAGGGGATGACGTTGAGAGTGGAAGACCTTGTAAAGCAGTATTTTCAGACAGCAGAGAAGGTATCTTTCTACCTTTTATGATTTCTTTTCTTTAATGGAATATTCTTTGCTTTCTTAATGGAAGTAGTGTGCTCTGAAAAGACTCTGAAATTCACCACCAAGTTAATTTATTTCCTGTATAGCTGTATGTGAATTCCTGTATGAGGTATAATAGGATATGTAAAAACATGCTGGCTTGATAACATTATAATAACTCTTCATGTGGACTTGCAGTGTCTGCCCTGGACTGGATGCTGCATCTTACAGGAAGAAAATGTGAGGCAGCATGTTCAGAGTGAGAAGCTACCTTAATTTACTGTAGGAACAATCTGGGATAATACTATTTACTGTTACCAGCTGACTTGGAGTAACTTGTTACTTCACAGTGTATTTGTGTCCTCAGAAATAGTGCAATTCCATATTGTATTTCAAGCAGAGCAGGGAGAAGGAAGAGAGCCCCTAATAGTTTGCTTTCTCCCCACCTTTTAATTAACTTGATTTATTTTCCTTTCCCAACACTAGGACAGTAATGTTTCAGAGGTAAAAAATAATTATCAATGAGTCAGACGCCCAAATAATTGATGTAGATGGTCAAGCATCACTTTCAGAGGCTACTTCAGGAAGTTTTATAGAAAGTCAAGGATTCTTGAGGTAGACATCCCCCAAATCTTATCATGTTGCATCACCTTAGGCACATGTGAGGTGAGATTTTAGGATGGCATAAATCATGCCCTGGAAGGGCTATTTCCCTTCTGAATATGATAGGGAACCCAGGGTGACTACTTCAGAAGTAGGTACTTCTTTAATGTATGCCACCTCTAAATCCCATGGTGGGGAGTAGCAGTGTCAAAGTCAGGGCACTGTATTATTCCATGAAAAATAAATTTTGCTTTTAATCTTTTTTCATCAGTTTTTCTGCAAATGTCCCTGTTACACCATCTTCCCAACTGGTCCCTGCATTTAAGGCCTGCTTCAGCAGCTCAACATCTGTACAGTCTTTAAAGAATCCATTGATGTTCTGGAAAGGCTTGCAGTATGGGGATAATACATTTTAAGTTAACACTGGTAATGAAAGAGAGGGAGGGAGAAGCACATTGTGCCCCAAAATGATAGGGATCTTAAACTTTGTGTTAAGATGGCTTGTGCTTCAGGCTTTGCTAGACACTCAGTCGTGTCTGAGGAGGGAGACAAAAGAGTCCTTTGACCCTGAGGTGGCTCAGAGCTGTATTTGGATATTCAAAGAATGTTAGACCAAAAATGTTTAAGTACCACCAGGCTCTGTTCAGTTCCAGTGTTGCTGGTAAGCTGGGGCCTGGGAATTAAAGTCGCCGCTATTTGTCTCTTTAGCAAGCTTTTTATTTTATCTCCTTTGAAAGAAAGCTTAGTTGCTGAAAGTCAACATGAGTGTTCTGCATCATTACAATCAGTCACTTTCTTGAGATGCCTGTCTTATTTTTTTGTAAACATTTTGTAATAGATGTAAAACTTATTCCTCTGTGCAGCCTTATTTCAGGAAAGGTTTTATGCTTCTGATGCAATCCTCAAAACAGTTTCTAAAGGACACCTGGAAAGATCAAAAGTCATTAATAAGCTTGTATAATGCTTATTATTAAGAAATTATCTATGCTGTAGTTTACAGACAAAAGAGGCTGCTGTTTAAACATTACTATCCCTGGGAGGGTTCATTCTCAGAATGTCTCTTCCTTATGTGTTGGGAATGAGGGTACAGAAGAGAATGGCTGCGAAACACCACCAGTGGCATCTTTTACTAATTAGTGTCCATAGCAGTATCTTAATGTAGAACATCTTGATGAATATCATCTCACTTGATGAATGTGTGAGAACTATTAGTATTTGCAGAATTTCATGTATGTAGAGTAGACTTCTGCTTAGTATCTCTTAATGCTTCATAATAATAATAATTTGCCCTGCTCTGTAACTGCCACTTTTTAGTGTTAGAATTTTACAGTAAACCTAAGTAATTTGACTCCTATAATAATTCAGGGCCTGTTTTTAATAGCATTTTTCTGTCTCTACAAGTTAATCTTAACTTCAGTTTTAAAAAGGGAGGGGAACTAGGAAGGAATACCATTTGTCTTCTCTCAGCAATACATTTCAGACAGATGTTTTTAGATAAGACTAGCACTGTAGTTTATTATTTATGAAACTTTTAAGTCTGGAAGATACTCTGCTAAGTAGGTGTAACGTGCTAGTAGCAAGAGGATTGTAGCTATGTTATGATGGGTAACATGCCTGCTTATTGCTGTGCTTTCCTCTGAAATCTTCAGTGCAAATTACTGGTTTTGGAACCAACTTAATGTAATATTTATATGAAACACCAAGCTTATCACTTGCTTTCTTTGGTGGCAGATGCTTCTTAACAAAATGTTTTCCCCAATTATAAAGAAAGTACAGCTTTCACTTCTAACTGAAAGAGGAATGGGAGAAGCAGTGCAGGAGTTTGTGGACAAAGAAGAAAAAGATGCCATAGAAGAGTTGGTGAAATTTCAACTAGAAAAAACACAGAGGTTTCTTAAGGAGCGTCGCACTGATGCAGAGGAAGAAAAAATAGATGAGGAGGTAATTTTCTGTTAATGTTAATTCCGTAGGAGAGGTCAAGACAGACACTAGAAAAAACAGTGTGCGGACCTGGTTTAATAGCTTTGCCTGTGTGTGGAGCATGTGCAGCAATCACCTCTAGTCATTTTCTGGAATTAATAAATATGGTGATGAAGTTTCAAATACATATTTTAATAGCTTGTATTGAAAATGAGCTTTAGATATACTGATTCTCACTTTATTTGCACACACATGCATAGAAAAGATAGAACTATATATATATCTACTATAAGAAAGATGGTAGATGTGATCTCTTCTTAGCTTTTTCATATTGGCTTAGGAAAGAGTACAAAAACAGGGCAAGCATAAGGGAAGCTAATCCTTCAGATGCTCTTCTGGCTTCTAACTGCTTGCAGCTTGGGGTCTCTCAGAGAGAAACTTGGTTTATGTGTATCTAGTAACCCCTAATAGACTTCTCAATGGAATGTGTAGAGCCTCCATATGAGGCCATGTATTCAGTTGTAGTATTTAAACATTGTATGACAAAATGTTCTGCAGGTTAACTGTGCACAGTGTAAATAGTAATTTGGTGGGGGGAAGAAGGTTGCACCTACCTGTCATCTTTATGATTGCTTTAGTTTCTGAGGCATTGAAGGAGACCATGAACAATCAATGCCCATAGGCTTCCTTTGCCATTTTGGGTGGGGTGTTTTTGTTTGTCTTCTGGACTAATATCTTCTTTCTCTCTCACCCATCGTATTTTTTTCCATACTTTACAGGTTGAGCTTTCTTAGTTGTACCTGGTTTGCAATGTTTGTCTCTTGTCAGTATCATTGTTTTCTATCTTCTTCATCTCTATCCCGTCTTTTCCAGTTACTCATATTTCAGTATTTGTTATTGTCAAATTATGTGTAGTGTCCTTCTCTTGAACGTGGTTTCTTGCCACTTTTTATCATGTCCCAAGCTTTTTTTCTCCCCACTGATGCAGCCCCAGTTATTAATAGGATGTGAGATCCTTAAATTGTAGGACAGCATAAAAAGGCTCTAAAACTGCTCAGTTATTCTTGCACTTTTCTTGGCCTAATTCAGTGATGAAGACTTCTCACTTACTGTGCTTTGATTATTGTATGAAATGAACTGTTATTTTGATGGGAACCCTTTTTGTATTCAGGTGCGAAGATTCAGAGAAAGTAGAAAAAAGAATACTGAAGAAGAGGATGAGGAAGTTCGTGAGGTAACTGCTTTGAATTTTGAACATAGGCTGAAGAATGAAACGGTGACGTCTGCATGTAAATGAAGTCACTTAGCAATACTTAATCATTTTCCTGGCCAAAAAGTGCCTGTCTGCCTAGGAAGATTAGTAAGTCTTTTTTAAGTCTTCCTTGGTATAATATGTACCTGAGCTACTGCTCCATTTGGCTTTTGAGATCTCTTGTTCTAATGTGTGAACCTGAATGTTCAGGTGTTCTTGTTTTGAAATGAGGTTATACCAGGCAGGTGACCTTTAGAGATCTGTGAACTTAAGCTATTTGTGATCCCATCACCAATGGGCATGTGGATGGGCTGTATTGAGTGATATTTTTGGAACAAATCGGTATTATTGATAAACCTTTAGGTAATACTGTCCTTATTGACAATCAGAGCCTTAGAGCTCCTGGAAATTCATATCTGAATTGTATATGTCTTTTCAAAGAGAGTCACCAACCACTGACAGCATTGGTGCTCCTTTGCCTTTGCAAGCTGTGTGGGACAGGAATGAAATTTTGAGAAAAAAGACACATGGGGTGAGATTCAGTTCTCCTAATCTCAGATATCTTCATGTGAACTAGTTGTCTTAAGCACCCACTGTCATGGAGGAAGATCAAGTGAATGAAGCCCCAGAGGATGCTTGCTCTGAGCAGATGTACATAGCTGACATGGGATGACCTGAACAGTTCACCAGACTCCACTGATGATGTATCATATTAACTAGCTCCATTTTGTTATTGGAGCTTAGGTAATGACTTTATATGTACACATCTAAATTAGGCTAAATACTGTCCCTGCTTTTTGACAGATTTCCTTGCTTTCCGTAATGCTGTGGATTTGGATCTTCTAAGCCTCAATGATTTAGAATTCTGTATCACAACCAGGATTTGACAGTGGTGCCTTTCATCAGTTAAGACTCTTTTTCCTGTAACATTTACTGTTCCATTTCAGGCAATGACCAGGGCTAGAGCCCACAGATCTGAGGATGCAGCCTTGAGTGATGAAGAACTCATGGATACAGGGATGAAAAGCACTGGTGATTCAGATGATGGCCTTCCTGCAACACTGACCCAAGGAAGGGGTCGGGCAAGAAGTAGGGCAAGAGGTGCAAGGGGACAAAATTCAACAGCCAGAGGTTCATCTCGAAGGGGAAGAGGTAAGAAAAACTTCACATTCTTTGTACTGCAGTTACGGACTTTTTTTTTCTCTAAAAGGCAACTCTCTTCTGATGCCCCCATCAAGTGGAAATTTGTTGCTGAAGGACTCCTACTGGAAAAAAAAATTTTCACAAGTATTTTTAGTATCATATTGCATACAGTTGACTGCCTGACAAGGCCTTAAGTTGTCACTTTTTGACAGGGTGATTAAAAGAAAAATATCTTGCTTCTCATCTATGAAACATAGTAGACTCTTAAAAGATGCATTATTGGGAAGGTCTGTTCAGTGGAGCACATGGATAAACCTTTGTTACTGCTGAAGGTAATGCATTTGATGAGTATGGAGAGGAGTTACAGATTGCCTCGATCTGACTAGTTGCCAGGAGACTTCATTGTTTCTAGTGAGAAAATGGGAAGTGTTTCTAAGCAAAGTTAAATTTAAAGTGAATTATTAAAGTGAATTAAATAGCTCCTTGGCTGTATGTGATTATGCACTTTACACTGGTAGGGGTACTTCCATTACATATAAATATATATAGAATTAAAACAAGAAAGATGGAGTCTTGCAGTAATACACTCTTTTTAGTCTTCTTAGTAATATACCCAAAGGTCTAAGAGCAGGATGAGTTGAAACAAAGGGAGTAATCTTGGGAATCATTTGGTTAGAGCCTTCAAACGAGTTCCATGAGCATGTGCTCCAATGCTGTTGTGATCCCATCAGAGCAGGGGCCTGAGTGTTCAGAGGCTTTGTCTGTGGAGATTTGAACACTTGACCCAGAGCAGTTTTGCATGTAAGGAGGATTCAAGGAAGAAGGAGTAAGAAGAATTGTAGATTTTTAAGTGTCTTCCCACTCAGTAATGATAGACTAAAGGGGGAAAAAAACCCTCAAACAAACCAGTGAACAGATTTGCATGTTGTTTATTATCCCTACAGGAAGCACTAGCCAGGAGTCAGCTACTAGCAGCAGAACCTACAAGCCTGTATCCATGCCTGCAAAGAACATGTCTATTATGGATGGTAGGCCTTCCATCTGTCCATTACTCTCATCTGCTCTCTCAATTGTTTTGGTTCTAGTGAAAGAATAACAGATAGTGATGAGAGAAAGAAGAAATGAAGGGGGCCTGAGGGGAAGAATAGGGATTTCCTGCTGTCGTGGAGTAAAATGAAATGTGTCAGGAACTTCTGACTAGAACTAGGGAACATCTAACTGTATGCAGGTCCTTAAGGAACAGACAGAGAAGGAATGTGACTTAATGGCATCTATTTGATGCAGAATATTCCTCAGTGGATAGAAAGTTTAAATTCCACTGATGTATACAAGATATTAAGCTTTAATATAAATCCATTTAGTCTTAGGGAGGAGAAACTTACCTGCAATTTAAACCACATATGTGAGAGTAGCCCTTCCTTGCTGCAGAGGACAGACTCTCAGGAAACAGGGTAGTCTGAGAATTAAAGACAAAAATACTGCTCACAAATCTAGACATAAATCACCCCCAAAATACCCAAAGGTAAAGCAATCAGCAAATTACCTAAATTTTAAGTTGTTCAGCAGATGAGCTGAAATACTGCAGAGAAATCAATTTCAGCAGATGTGTTGATATCTAAACTGTTAGACATACAGGAATATCAATTATAGGATTATTTTTGTCTTCCTGTTAACCAGCGTTACTGAAGGTTTTTCAGACAGATGGGGAAACACCTGCTGCTGACAGAGGGTTAGATCACTGGCTTGGCAGACTCTAGCAGAGGCTTAATTAATATTTTGGTTTGGGGGTTTTGCTTGTTTGTTTTACAGCGTATTTCTAGAGAAGATGCATGCTAAGCAGGGCTTAAATAAAAAGAGTGATAGAACATTGTTTGCCTTTTATTGTGGGAGCATTTTAAAAATACTACATTTGTTTTATTCTAGCCTTTAGGTCTTTGAAACCAGAATCCTCCTTGAATTCATCTAAATCTTACTCTGAGGTAAGAAGCATCTTGCATGAATGAAATCACACTGCCTTTTTGCTGTCTTATTTGAAAAAAAAAACCCGTGATCCAAACATCAACCTAAACCAGAAGATGTTCCCGAGCTATAAGTGCCAGCAGCAAGCTTCTGCATGCGAACTTGTAGACCTTTTGTACCCTTTTTTGTATGGTGTTTGTTTGAGAAAAAAGTACCATGTTTTATTTCTGACCATAATCTAAGATACAGGGTTTATATACATTAATATTTTGAGAGGTTCTGCATAATCAAAGAGCTGAATAGCAAAACTTGTGTGGTATCTGCACATTGTACAGTTCTAGCCTCAAGGCCTGTCAAGTGTATATTATAACTAAGTAGGTATATAGTGTATATTTTAACTGAGTAGGTACATAGAAAACAACCCCAAAGGTTTTATGGTACAGTACTGTAGCATTATGCACTATATCTCTGCAAGAGTAAATTCTGTGAAAAAGCTTTATAAATTATATCATTTTTTTCAGGTTATTATAGATGATGACTCCGATCTAGAAGACATTTCTATTGTTCCTTCTTCCAAAGTAAATCAGAGGTCAGTGTCTTTACTTCATGAATGCCACCATGACTGCCTTATTTCTGATGGGCAATCAGTGGAGTCCAGGGACTCCAGTTCCACTACCTGGAAAAACAGATTTTTAAGAGTCATAACACTAGAGAATTTATAGAAATGTTTACCTATTCATGTGGGTGAGCTTTCTATAACAATAAACTGATTGAGATAAGCTAGGTCAGAGCTTTAGAGTTAACATGTTTGAGAATTTGAATAATTCTACTTACTGTTGTTTTTGTTCTTTGTTGAGATCTAAGTTGAGGGAAAATTATTGGAATGTCTGGTAATTGAGAACAGGCTGGTGCATTTTTTTCTCTTTATATGTTTCAAGGTCATCAGCTACATCTTCACTTAATAAAAGAAGTTCCCAAAGCCAGACATCTAGAGGCGTTGATTTTGAGTCCGATGAGGTATGGTATATAGTCATCCTTTTTTATTTTGTTAAGTTTCTTTAGCTCACTGTTTTACAGCTATTTAAATAAAGCATTTCAGAGTGAGATTGAATTATTTTTTTCCCCCACTAACAGGGCTGGATTATTGCAACCAGCTCTAATTAGAATATATGTGTAATCATCAAAAATAGGGCTAGAATAGATCTCAGGAAAATATCCAGTCCTTTTTCCCTTCAGTTCTTAATTGGTTAATTGTCATTCCTGAAATACATGATATAGGTTATTTTGCCTGGGGAAGAAAGTAATCATAATCTCTTCCAGTGCTTGGTTATGTCCTTTAGTTTGTTTATGTATTTCATTCTTATAAAAAGGAAGATTTTCAATTTAAAAATAGCTGTTTTCCAGGGCACTTTATTGTTGCAAATTATGTAAATACACTTCTAAAAAAACTAAAACACTATCTTCAAGTTTAAGATACCTGTTCTTGCAGTATATATTTGAACCACTAGGAAATAGTTTCTTCCATAATTAAATGAGTAGAACTTCATTCACAGGTTTGCACTGAATATAGAAGATACGTTATCCTGTCAAGCACTGTGCAGTTTGTTTTCACAGTAACAGAGTGTCATGTATGGTCAGGATCCTTGCCTTAGTGTCAGCTGTTGGCCACTTCAGAGGACATGATACATGCTTGTCCCTTTTCTCCACTGTGCTCTCTTCTTGTACCTGAGCTACAAAACTACATGTTCGCTGGAACGTGCAAAAAGAGTATTTTTGATTCATGCAAATAACAATAAATTATGATGTGTGCTATGTGTATGGATAAAACTTGATTGAGGTATGTGCTGCTCGTAACGATAATGTTTTCCTAAGTCACACCTGGAATAGAGACTGCTCCTCATTTCAGAGTAGCTGTTCTGGTCATACTAGTGTAAACCCAGTTTCTATTCTTTGCATGTTTGTGGTGGGGACTTTTAAATCAATGGGTAATCTCTTTCATGACAAAACCAGGTCTGTCAGAAAACATGGAGTAACATGCCCAGACTTTCTAGTTTAATCTAAAGGTAACTTTACTTTTTATCACTCAGACTGTCTGCTAGTTCTAGTAATGTGTGTCTGTTTACATATTGCAGGATGAATTTGACCCATTCAAAAGCATCGCACCATCAAGAAGAACCAAGTGATTTCTGGCTTGCTGCACAAGAGAGAGTGTGAAAGTTAGTGAAGAAAATGGAGAGCAGTTTGCAAGGCATTCTCTGGATGACATTTCTCAGTAAATGGCAGCTTGCCTTCAGTTCTCACCTTCATGAAATGTTTTGGGTTCGTTTGGGGTTTTTTTTTTTCATTGGCACCACATTTGGTATAATTTGGGTGTTGCATTGCTTGATGCATTAGACTAGAGTGCCTAATATTCTGGAGTACTGCCTGAAACTGCAAGTTCTTCCTAAATTTCTAAGGGCCTGTTTTCTTTCTGTGATGATAATGTAAATAACATTACATAAATGTTTATAAAAAACTCCATCTCTTGGGCTTGAATTTTGCAATGGATTAAATTTATAGTAGTGTGCAAGTATGGATATGGACACTGACTCAGCATAATGAAACTTGTACTTACTTGCAGTTTCCTACAGATACAGGTGAACACTCTAAAGAGTAATAGTTTGACCCAAACCCACAGTTTTAAATATTGAAGCTGGAAAAGTTTCAAATACTTTCACCTCTACTAGGAGAACTAAACCCAGTATTGCAGCTATTAATGTCATATAGTGTATAGGAAGGAATTCTGCTCTGTAATTCAAAAAGTGCCAAAGATTTCAGATAGAATTGCATTGTCAATTTTTACCCAATGAGTAAGATACAAGGGCTAGAATCTTACAGCTTCACAAGGACTGCTGCTCCAAGAATAAAGCAATTGAGCCAGTAATGGACAGGATATTACCTCTTACCTTTTTCTTAGTTGTGGTGGGTTGTCCCTGGCTGGACACCAGGTGCCCACCAAAGTTGCTCTATCACTCCCCTCCTCAGCTGAACAGGGGAGAGAAAAATATAATGAAAGGTTTGTGTTCAAGATGAGGACAGGGAGACATCACTCAGCAATTACCATCGTGGGCAAAACAGACTCGCTTTGGGGAAAAAAAGTTAATTTAATTTTTTACTAATTCAGAGTAGAATAATGAGAAATAAAACCAAATCTGAAAAACACTTTCTCCCACACCCCTCCCCACTTCCCAAGCTCAACTTCACTCCTGATTTTCTCTACCTCCTCCCCTCCAGTGATGCAGGGGGCAGGTGAATAAAGTCAGTTCATCATGTGTTGTCTCTGCTGCTCCTTCCACCTCAGGGGGAAGTCTACTCACACTCTTCCTCTGCTCCCCTGTGAGGTTCCTCACATGGGAGACAGTCCTCCACAAGCTCCTCCAATGTGAGTCCTTCCCACTGACTCCAGTTCTTCATGCAGTGCTCCAGCATATGTTCCCCATGGGGTCACAAGTCTTGCCAGCAAACCTGCTCCAATGTGGGCTTCTCTCTTCATCAGGTCACAGGTCCTGCCATGAGCCTGCACAAGCATGGGCTTCCCATGGGGTCACAGCCTCCCTCAGGCATCCAGCTGCTCTGGCATAGAGCCCTCCATGGGCTGCAGGGGAGAGCCTGCCTCACCATGGGCTGCTGGGGAATCTCTGCTCTAGTGCCTGGAACACCTCTTCCCCCTCCTTCACTGATTTTGGTGTCTGCAGAGTTGTTTCACTCTTATCTGACTGCTGCCCAGCAGGTTTTGGGGTTTTTTTCCTTAAATATGTTATCCCAGAGGTGCCTCCACTGTTGCTGATGGGCTTGCCCTTGGCCAACAGTGGGTCTGTTTTGGAGCCAGGGGCATTTGCTCCGTGGGACATAGAGGAAGCTTCTAGCATCTTCTCACAGAAGCCAGCCCTGTAGCCTGCCTGCTGCTACAACCTTGCCATACATACCCAATACAACATTTTTCAGGTGTCTGCTTCCTCAGCCCACTGCTTTAGTGATGCTCCTAAAATGTCACCACTGTTTCCCTAATACTCTCCAAATAAGGCTTTTAAAAAACAATATTCAGAGAAGGGGGAACGACTCCTGTTGAAGAAGCCAAGACCTAGGCCTCTTCCTCCTTCTCTCTTTTCACCTCTGTACACCCCCCTCCCCAAAAAGTGCATTCTAAAGCCATGGCCATTAGAGATAATAAAGGAAAAGGCCAGAAGAGTCCATCAGCTAATGCTCCAGCACGCCAGAACGGCACTGAACACGCTGTGTAGCTGCAGCCCTCCGTGCCTTTGCATTTTCACTTTCTCCTTCAAAGAGGATGGAGCAGCTGTGTTTCTCTGGCATGACTTGTTGTTCCTTTGCCTGTATATATGCTGTAGCTGGGAACATAAATGAGCCTTGAGTTTCCTGAACACTTCCCAATAAACGATCAAGCCCTGCAGATTTCTAGCATAGAGCTTGGCAGCAGCTCACAAAGCAGTGCGATCGCTTAAGGTACAAGCAAATCATTTGGTAGTCTGGCTCTTTCATTAAGTGCTGTCAAAGCTATGATTTTACCTATGCAATTAAAAAGCTGCTGTAAATACTCCTCAAGATGAGGGTTTAGATGTTTTTTTTAAAAATAAACTGTTTCTGTTCAGTAAATCCTGAATGTCAGTTGTATGGACTATGTTGAATCGGAGGGATTTACATTTGTTAAATCCTTTGCTACTTTGCGTTACTGTCTCTATGTGTAGGTCCTGGCTGGGGTGGAGTTAACTCTCCCTGTCACAGCCCATACAGTGCTGTGCTCTCTGTTTGGAGCCGAGAGGGTGTTGATACCACACCCATGGTTTGGCTAGTGCAGCACAGTGCTTCCAGTATCAAGGCTGTCCCTCTAATGCCACCACAAAGGCCACTAGGCTGGGCAAGAGGTTGGGAGGGGACTGTTGTGTTGGTTCAGCCATCCTCATTTTATGCTGCCATCAGTTGCCTGATCACACAGGCCAACTCTGAACTCAGCAACAGCCCCTTGGAAGTCTTCTTTTAAACAACCCTGCCATAGGTTCCTGTGGGCCTAGCTCCTCCTCTGCCCACTGTGGTGCCAGCATTGCCTGCTGAACACAACAGACAGAGATGGCTGCCTCAGCAGCCCTTCACATGGAAGGACACCACCAAGAGAGTTTAGCAAGATGCAACCAGCCCCAACAGAAGTCCCCCTAACCGATCAGCTCCTGGTTGATATAGCCCTGGCCTCACCCACCACCCCAACCATGACCACCTGGGTGAGGGCGAAGCCACAGAGACACAGGTGGGCCAGGTTCTGCTTCTGGAACCTGAAGCCAGTGGGGGAAGCAAAACATTCTGCTAGGATGTGACTCATCCACAGGTCAACTCTAACTCAGAGCTCACAACTCAGGCCCTAGCACTTCAGGGACACAGCCAGCACACCTGACCCCAGATACTCCATACCATACGATGTGCCCAGCAATAAAAGCTGAAGGACAGGAGAAGGAGGTGACTACATTTGCTATTAAGGCATTTGCTTCCAAAGCAACCACTACATGTACTGAGGTGGCTGGATGTCACCTCAGCACATATCAGCTGATGGGACATGAAGAATAAATCATTTTATGCTTTGCCTTCATGCACAGCCTTTGCTTTTTTCCATTAAACTCCCTTTTTTCTCAATCCATGAATTTTTAATCTGATTTTCTCCCATTGTCCTGCTAAAGATGGAGAGTGAGCGGCTTGGTGGGCACCCGGCAACCTCGCAAAGTCAACCTGCTACATCAAATTAAACCTGTTTTGTTATAAAGACTTAAATTGTTTAGTTTATTGTTTCACTAAGGTCTTAGAGGGACTTTGTCTTTTAACATTGCAGGCACATCCTAGGCAAAGATTTTAGCAAAGTGTATAGGATGAATAACAATTGCATCAAAGGTTCTTTCTACCTTTTTCACAATTGTTTTCAGTCCACTGTCAAGTGGTGGCTTTCTAGTGTTAAACCACAGCAGTTCTCAATTTGTCTGGTGTAGAAGTTAAAGATGGCATCCTCCAGTTCAGGGGGAAAGATGTAACCTGCTGTGTGTAGAAAATCTGCACTACAAACAGACACTTCTCCTAATCGTTAATGTGATTTGTTATATGGGGAGGTAGGATCCTCAGAAAATCTACATTATTTCTGAGATCACAAAGTCACTTCTCACTTGTGTAAGATCCAAGCCATCTGCCCCAGGAAAGCTCGAAAATTCAGCAAAGTGAAAGAAAGACTGTTCCCAGAAAAATGGCCTGCTGTGTATTTGAAAAGGAAAGAAGAAATTATTCCCTTTTTTTGAATGCTTCCTAATTGCATTTTTTAGTGTGTCTGGGTAATTTTTTTTAATATCCCTCTTATAACCTTTTTTTTTTCACTAGGCCTGTTTTCTGATTTATTATAATTTTGTAAGGGTGCTATTGCACAGATGGTTTTGATGACTTTTTCTGATTACCTGTATTCATGAGCTGTATGGCTTAATTTCAAACATTTTCTGAATACTTTTCCCTGTATAAATTACATCATTTCACAGATCTATTTTACAAATACCAGACACAGTGTTCCAAATCCTGACACTCCTGGGCAGCTGCTTCCTTTGCTGTCAGTGGGTGCTGGGGACAGTAGAGCAAGGGTGAAGTCAACAGGAGCAGGTACAAAGCTGACAAAGCTACCGCAGCCCATTCTCCAGTAGCAACCACGCATAGGTGAACTGTTCAGACAGTTCATACTGGGGTATGTTTAAATACAAACTGAACCATAAGGGTGACATGAGGCTGAGAAGGGCATGTGGGTGACATGACCTAGGGAGCTTCTGTGGGTTTTTCCATGACCCTATGTGGGTATTTTGGGTAGACCTGCACAGTGGGGCCACCTCCTCTGGATCACAAGGCACTGAGTCCAGCTTGAAGAAGGGTGGGCTTGGGCTGCGTGGGAGAAGATTCCCATCCTCCTTCTGGCAGCCTGGCTGAGGAGGTGAGAAGGTGGCCTCCTGCTCTCCTGGAAGCACCTGGTCTTCAAAGGTAGTGGTGGCTCTGGCTACACATGCAAGGGTACCCTGCTAGAAATGAAGAATTAGCTCAAGGGGAGTAAATAGACAAAAAGAATAATTTTTGCTGAAATATAGATTATAGTACAAGGGAGCAGGATCTGATAGATGTGGAAGAGTAAGAGCTGGAGTTTGAGTGTCAGAAGACAGAATACCCTAATGCATTGGCCAGCAGCACTGCAAAGGAGGACTTGGGAGCTGCTGGAGCAGTCTAGCAAGAAAGTGAACATATACCACTAACCACTCTGTTCTCATCCCAAGCCCACACCAGAACACTGCCCTGCCTTGGGCCTTCATATTTATGTTATAAGCCTCTTTGTGTTTTCCTGGCAGCATCAGATCGTGGGCATCCTCACTGACCATGTGCTTCTGAGCAGGACACAGATTTCTTTCTTCTCTCTGAATGGTCACAGGTGACTGCCACCTTAGCAGCTCCAGCAGGTGCCCTGGGAAGCTTTCTCTGAGACAGGCAAACTGCCAATTTAGCTCAAACTGGACAATTTTGTGGAAGAAATAGATGCTGGCAGCAGTTTGTGGAGGAGCACTGTGGGCTGGCCATGCCACTTGTCCTGCTAAGTTCAGCTCAGGAGGAGAAAGCAGCCTGAGTAGTTCACTGGGGGAGTCACAAGCATCTTCTGGAAGTGTTTTTTTCACCAGTGAGTGACCAGTTTATAATATAGACTTTTCAGATTATAATAATCTTTTAATTCCTGATTAAGCAAATCCTTTTATGTAGAAACCCCCCTCTGGCTGGGGTTAGTTGACACAACCTAAGCAGATCTGTCCCCAGCAGAGAGGCAGCACCTTATATGTGCACTTGTGGAGGGGCACAACTTCCTGTGCTGTGCAGGATTTGTGGCTTTTGGTCTCCTGATACTGGTCTTAGATTCCCTACTGTGTTTTTTTGGGGAAGGCACAGGGAACAGACATGTTGTTCTCTTACCAGTGCTTAGGTCTAGCATACCATACTGTTGCTTTGGATACTGGACTCACTGGGCTGGAACATCCCTTCCTGTCCCATGTATTCACATCTTTGTAACTACCTCTGTATTTCTACAAACCCTAGAAAGCATGGTTTCACATGAAACTTTTTGTTCCCTTGACCAAGAGGAAATTCCTGCCAAGGGAAAGCTTAAGTATTTCTCTGTCTCTCTGAGGGGAAAAAAAGGTCTTTGGAAAAATGTAAGTACAGTAAGGCAGCCTGTTATTCACGGTTCATCTGTTACCTCTCTCTTGTACTCTAATTAGTAAGTGTCATGCTGTGAAACAGACTGAAACTTGCCGGCCAGACCTTTAAATCCAAACTTAAATTTGAACTGTGTCCTGGAAGACAGCAGACCTGCCACACGCTGCTGGTTTATAAGCAGCACAGAATTTGCACGAGCTGGGCTGCTGGTGGAGAAAAAGGATGCTGACGACTGAGGAGATTGATTTGCCTTTCTCACAGATGAGCTTATCTTGGAGCAGTGACTGGGGAAGCGTGACTGGGTAGAAAAGCAGCACGTCAGAGCAGAAATAATGTCGTGCAGCCCAATGACTGCAGAAGATCCTGGCTCGGAGCAAACTGGGGGGTATAAAGCTGGCTGAAGGAGCCAAAGTAGCAGCGAGCCTGGGCAGGAGAGAAACAGGGGCTGGGAGGCAGGAACCTGCTGGGACTGCAGCTCCCCAGCCGGCTGGGCTCAGGAAGGGCCGGGCGGCTCCCCCGGCACACGCCGGAGCTCTGCTTCCTCCCAGATGAGCTGTTTCCAAGCCGGAGGAGCAGAGCAGCATTTTGGAGATGTTGCCCTGTTTTGTCTGGCTCTCCCTCCCCAACTTGGTTAATGCTTTTGTGACCCCAGGAAAGTTGTCCCTCAACAGAAGCCTGGAGAAGACTTTTGTAATCCCGAACATCTCGAGTTTCTTTTCCTGGGATAACGACAGCCTGGCTGACTGGCAGAGCTTTGTGGGCAGGAGCCGATATGGAGCAGAGTCCCAGAGCATCACAGTGAAAGCCCTGCTCATCACAGCGTACTCCTTCATCATTGTCTTCTCCCTCTTTGGAAACGTCCTGGTCTGTCACGTTGTCATCAAGACCAAGCGCATGCACTCTGTCACCAGCTTGTTCATTGTGAACTTGGCTGTAGCCGATATCATGATCACGCTCCTCAACACACCTTTTACACTGGTAAGACTGGGACAGGGATGCCATAAAAGTATCACAGTTACTTCAGTGACCTTTTCTGCTTTATGCCACTTTAAGCAGTGCATGGATGTCCTGCAGATACCTCTCCAGCCCAAACTGCAGTGATTTGAGTTATCTTTGGAAAACTCTACAAGTCTTTTTCTTCTCTAATTCCTATTATCTCATTGACAATCTGAAACTGCCTACTTGTTAAAAGTGGCCCTGATAGTACTTGAAAAATACTAACCTTGCAGTGATTACTTTGTACTATCTGTTCTTTTTTTCCTTTCTCTTCTCTGAAGTATTTCCAAGATAATACAATGAACCTCTTGAAAAAAGATTAATGCTCACCATCATTTTACAAGCTGTTTTGAAAAGCTGTGGTTTGCTTTGAAGTAAGATAAGGCATATCAGGTCAACTCAGTCCTGTAAGGAGGGCTTAAAAAGGGAAAAATGAATCTATTGAATCAATAGTTGGGCTGCAGATGGACATGCTGTGAATAAAACAGAACAAACACCTTTGGTACTGTGCTGCTATATTGTCCTGGAGGATAGTGCTGGGGCACCAAGCAGCAGTAAACTTCCTCTTCAGGGTTCAGAAACCGGAAAACTATACAATTCTACAAAGAACCTGCTATGTCAAAAAATCTCTTTTATGTAGCACGAGGACTTATGTGCCAGAGGTGTCTCAGATGTCTATAAGTGTGTGGAGGTGTGTGTGCATGCACAAAACTAATGGTGTTCTGGTTTTAGGCTCGTTTTGTGAACAGTACCTGGATATTTGGGAAGGCGATGTGCCATGTCAGTAGGTTTGCACAGTACTGCTCCCTCCATGTCTCTGCTTTGACCCTCACAGCCATTGCAGTGGACAGGCACCAGGTGAGAGCTCTGTGAACCAGACAGACCGAAAGCTTGGGAGGGCTTAATTAAAATGAGAAAGAATGATCCCATGTCCTTTCCTTCTCAGCTCCCAGATTAACATAAGATGCCTGAGGAGCTGGCAGGGCAGGGGAGCAGCTCTTACTATCAGATGGAAAGAATAGTTTCAAGCCTGCAGCAAGGTGGTAGATGGGAGATGTCCATTGCCTTGCAATTGCTTCCAGCTGGGAAATGGGAGCTTTTCTGTGGTAGATAATCCAGGAGCCCCCAAACGAGAAGAAAATCCAAGATCCTGATAGGAATTCTTGTGGGCAGCTCTCCTCTGGGGTGGTTTGTCCAGCACCATAGATGTAAAGACACCCCACTTAGCTTCTGCAGCTCTGTCTCCCTTTGCTCTGGGATGTCTCACCTCTTGTTACCCCGAGTACTGGAGAGCTGACTGTAGCACACTGGTGTTTGTCAAGAGCAGAGCTGTGGCTTGCTGTTGATAATTGGCCCAAAACTGGGGACAGTTGAGCATTATCAGTTTGGAGTCATCCAAAAACCACACAGTCGACAATTGACATTTTCTGCTGGAAAGCTTCATGTTTCCAGAAAATGTGCTGGCTGTCAGAAGCATCCCCAGGGTGCTCTGATTAAATCACAAACCTGTGGTTCCTTGGGTCGCCAGTACTGAAAAATCCAAGACTTTTTTTTTCTTTTTTTTTGCTATTAAGTAAATTGAACCTGGAAATGGACATGTGTACAAGACCCCCTGGGACCAAATTTTTTCCACTTAGACACAAATACAGAAATTTGAGAGTAGGGCTGGGATCTGACTTTACCCATGGAGGAAAAATTCAGGCTTTCATGTACAGCTTACTATCAATGGGAGCTGGGTGAAGACTGTACTTCTTGCCCACTGACTTTCCTTTAATGTAATAGAAGTTCATATGAAAAAGTGATATAATTATTTTCTGAAATGTCATAAGCCTGAATATTGATTTATTTTACACAGGTTATCATGCACCCTCTGAAACCTCGCATATCTACTGCAAAAGGTGTTATCTACATCTCTGTAATCTGGATCATGGCAACTTGTTTTTCTCTACCACATGCTATCTACCAAAAACTCTTTACCTTTGAATACAGGTAAGGATGTGCTTTGCTTTCCTCCACAGTCTCTCTGGAGCACAGACTCTCAGTGATCATACTTTGGCATCTTCTACTGAAAGCCCTGAGCTTATGTTGAGGTCAGATAAATACGGATCTATGTTATAATTTTTGTCAGATTCCTTTTGCAATGGCTGATATCCTGTCCTTGATTCTAATTATTTTATCTTTATTATTTCATACTAATAACATGAAATAGGCTAAGAAGTTAGAGGATCTGGTCTGGACCCTCTATCTCTATACACTGGCATTTTAGATGATGTACCATTCTGACCAGAAATGGGGAGAAACCTAAAACCTAACAGGTTTTAATCTACTGTTTAGCCCAAGGAAAGTGAAAAAAATCTGCCTCAGCTGCTTGTTCCATAAAATGCTGTCATGAGCCTTGATATTTGGAAAATGTCTTAATGAGAAGAAAGGTCTTTAATATGTGCAGAGACCGTTTTTGTTTGCCAAAGTACAGAGAATAAAAACCTGGAAATTTTGTAATTGATGAAATTGAGAAAAATATCGTAAGGTCATGAATGCCCATGAGAAATTATCACCACAGAGCTCTGCCTAAATGAGGGGTCTGCCTCCAGGTTTTGTGACAGGACCCCTTCCCCCTTCCTCCTTGTTTCTGACACTCTTTCTCTGCAGTGCCGGCCATATGTGTTCTCACCCCCTGTCCCGTATCCCCACTTGCAGTGAGGAGGTTACCCGGTGCCTGTGTCTGCCAGATTTCCCCGAGCCTGCTGACCTCTTTTGGAAGTACCTCGACTTAACAACCTTCATTTTGCTCTATGTCCTGCCCCTTCTGATCATCTCTGCTGCCTACATGACAGTGGCCAAGAAACTCTGGCTGCGCAATGTCATTGGGGACATCACCACTGAGCAGTACTTCGCCCTTCGCAGAAAGAATAAGAAGACCATAAAGATGCTGATGCTTGTTGTCATCCTTTTCGCAGTCTGCTGGTTCCCCTTGAATTGCTACGTCATCCTCCTTTCCAGCCAGACCATCCACACCAACAATGCTCTGTACTTTGCCTTTCACTGGTTTGCAATGAGCAGCACCTGCTACAACCCCTTCATCTACTGCTGGCTCAATGACAGCTTCCGATCAGAACTGAAGGCTTTGCTGAACATATGCAGAAAACCTCCTGTGCCCATAGAACAGAAGCTTCCTTCCACAGTCCCATCCTACCGATTGGCTTGGCAGGAAAACAGCAACTTCAAGAGGTTGGAGGCCACCCATGTCATTCCATCAGCCTCCAATATCCAGTCAGGAAAAACAGACATCTCTGCAGTTGAGCCAATAGTAGCTGTGAGCTAAATAGTGGCCCTTGTGGGAAGATGTGGAGCTCTGGCCTACTTAGGAACTTTGCAACCACATGTGATAAAACCAAGGAGATTCTGCAGGACGTATTATGAAAGAGCTACATGTTTGACACAGGCTGATGCTAATGATGTGCAGATCCTAAAGGGGGGAATGCTAACTCTTCCCAGGAAGGAACTCTTTTTGCCTTTGTCAGGTTGACTTTGGAATGGCCTGCAGGATGGGATTCTCTGCATATATGTACTGTTATCTAAGCCTTTTTACCACCAGGGATGTGTGTGAGTTTTGCTGATACTTAAACAGTAAAGCAACAGTCTAATCACATCAGACCTTCCTCTTGCTTTTCTAAGTATCTTCGTAGCAACATGGAAATGGTGGAGACATAGACCTTTAGTTTGCTGACTTAGATCCAGTGCAACTGGGTAGGAAGGCATCCCTTCTGAAATGGGGTCTGAAAAGTCAAGATCTGTTCAGNTCGCCCCCTCCTCGCTGGAATTTGCTGCTGGCTCCGGACGGCTCTGTGGCTGCTACAACTCCACGTGGCTCGGGAGAAATCCAGTGGCATCCGAGGAGCGGTGTTGTATATATTTGTATATATACCTTCCCTTGTTACTTCTGTATATTTCCCTTCCTCTGATATCCCTTTTGTTACTCCCTGTTAAAAGTTGTGATCTTAATTTTCCAACTTTGTGTGAGGCCTTTCTTCCTCCCCTGGGAGGGAAGAGGGGAGGGGGAAGAGGGGTGAAACTAATTCTGCTCTGTGGGGGTTGCCCTGAGCCCTAAACGGAGACATGCCCAAAACTGGACACAGTGCTCAAGGTTCAGTCTCACAAGTGCCGAGTACAGAAGCACAATCACCTCCCTATTCCTGCTGGTCACACCCTTGCTGATACAGCTATGTTTCACAAATCCGTTGTTTTGTGGAAATAACCTCAGACAAGTGGAGGGTAAGATGGGCATGGATAGATAGAGGAGTCTCTTACGTCGCAGGCACTTTTTCTAAGGTAGAGTTGAAAAATGAATGCCTATTCTTTGCATAAGCAGATGGTGAACAACAACCTGTTAGCTCAGCATCTATAATCACATAAGATTTTTCTTTCAAGTCCTGAATATTCAGAAAGCCTCTCTTCAAATGGAGAACTAAACCCCAAAAAGCTACTTTGGAGAATGTTGGACATACCATCCACAGTTGGAGAATGGGTAATTAGACACTACTCTGAGTTTGGACTAGGACCTTCTGATCAGAACATCTTTGCATTATTGTCAGCTAAAGAATCCTACAGTTTGACTTTTTAATTTGCTTTTGAATGTTGCTTGTGGAGAGGTATCTCCAT
>VYZX01019116.1:71066-139791 GCA_013401335.1 Brachypteracias leptosomus | reverse complement strand
CAGCCCCAATTCTCTCAGCCTGGAGAATCTCTTTGGAGAATCTTGCTGTTAGGGTTTAGGTGGCCATGAGAGCAAAGGAATTCTACATTACTCCCTTGGACCTCTACCTATTTCAAATTTCATGCCACAATAGATTGTCTTTATCTCATGCTTTTACCAGGAGGAATGAGATGAATGGCTTTCTATGACATAGTTGGAATAAACAACATCTAGTGCTACTGATCTTTAACAGGCTCTTCCTCTGAAGATGGAAGAGTCTGGGAGGTAAATGGGAGAAGGAATTAGAAAGGAAAAAAAAGATGAAGGAATGGCATAGACATCCCAGTCATCAGTCAAGTTGTCTCAGTGCAATCCTGGCATCTCTAAGTGTTGCCTGAGGCAGGCAGCTGTTTAATTCTTTGTTTCACCATCTATATTGATTTGTTAGTGCTACTTATTGACTGCTTGGTGTTACAGTTTCTTTACATCAACCCATTAAGACTTTCTAGTTTTGTTAGGAAAAGCTGCAGGTTCTCTCTCTCTCCTAGTCATTATCCAGCTGTATCTCCCCTGTGGCTGGAAGAAGAGAAGCTTCAGAGGTAGGAAGAGTGAAGGGATGTTTAATGTAAAAGCTTGAAGTGGCAGTGAAAGGGTCTAAAAGAGGAGGAAAGCTCAGGATGCAGAAGACCAGCAGCAGAATAAAAGGAAAACCAAGGACAGAAAATTTTACTTTAATGAAAACCCAAGAAAAGGAAAACAATAGAATTAAAAGTGTAGGAAAAAAGAAGATGGTAAAGATTGGAAAAGAATAAGAATGAAACAGGAGAAGATGAATTACAAAAAAAAGATAAGTGAAGAAGAGTATACTATTTTTTTAATTTCCTTTGTGCTGATTTGGATTTATTGGACAGGTGGCCCATATCTATGGGCTACTCTTTGGCTAACAGAGCAAACTATCTGTTGTAGTTCATGAGCCATAAGGAGTCAGCCATGTGAAGTGACCTTCCAGTATCTGAAGGGGGTCTACGTAAAGGCAGGGGAAGGTCTATTCAAAAGGGTTTGTAACGATAGGACCAGGAGTGATGGTTTTAAGCTAGGAAAGGAGAGATTTAGATTGGATATTAGAAAAAAGTTCTTTAATCTGAGGGTGATAGATCAGTGGAATGGGCTGCCCAGGGAGGTGGTGGAGGCCCCATCCCTGGAGTCCTTCAAGGTCAGGCTTGATGGGGCTCTGAGCAGCCTGCCCTAGGTAGAGATGTCCCTGCTTGTGGAGGGAGGTTGGATGAGATGACCTCTAGAGGAGCCTTCCAGCCTGAAACATCCTATGGTTCTAAGAAGCATGGCCACAGCTACTTAGCACAAGAAATAGGCTTCAACCCTACATGCTGCAGTTCCCCAATAAAGCCAAGTGACACAGTTCCCTATGGTGTAGAAAAGAAATGTCCCCAAAATCTATCCTGGCCCATTCCCTGGAAGACTTCATCAGTTTCTATCACAAGTATTGCTCAGTCAGTATGTTTGCAATCATATTGGTCAGTTAAATCATAGAATCATAGAATGTTTGAGGCTGGAAGGGACCTCTAGAGCTCATCTGGTCCAACCTCCCTACACAAGTAGGGACATCTCTACCTAGGTCATATATTAAATAATCCAGCAAGAGATCACCCATAAGATATTTACCATGGTATTGGTGTGCTCAATTATTTTTCTTCCTATGACAGAATTCTTCAGAAGCAGTGCTATTTATCCCAGTGATATTTTTTTAGAATAATTTTTTTTCCAGCTAATTTTAAAGCTTCAAAATGTGTTTGTGTGTCAACTGGAATTTTTATAATTGCCTGGCCAGAATCAGAATATGAAGAGGAACTATAGAGTAGCTTATTCAGTCACTGTTCAAGTAATTTTCCATTTGCATTTTGGAAACCTCAGCCTAAATGCCAATGTCAATAGGCTGTAGGCATCTTAAGGCTTTTCTTAAAATTAATGCTTATTGAAAAGTTCATCCAAAGTAAGGTCATACCTTAAAAACCAGCAAAAATCTTTTAGGTTTTCAAAAGGTGAACTTGAAAAAGAAAAAAAAAAAAAGCATTTGGAACCATTTCATCTCGACCTACATTGGTTTGGGAGGCTTCTTGGGTTTGAAGGAAGCTGTATTACCAAAAAAAAAGAGAGATAGGAAAAAAAACCCCCAGTAACCTTCAGAAGACATTCAGCAGAACCTGACAAAGTTTTGATTGAAGAAAGATTGATTCTCTGAAGTTTGAGTGGTCAGACATGCACTGAATTTTCTGAGGTTCATTGCTGCAGCCTAGAAAGTCTTTTCAGCCCTTCTATCCTAATGAGCTTATTAGTAAAAGGCTGAGAGGATCACAGATTGTCTATCAAGCATGATTGTCAATCACATGCTGTTAGCAGCTCTGCTGTGATTTATATCCCATGCTTACAGAAGAAAGAGGTATGAAAAAAATGACTCTTCTTGTGTCCTATGGCCAGTGTGGTGGCACTAAATAAAATGTACAGCATTGTGCTTAGGGGGTGGGAAGGTGTAAGTTCTGGATGAGGAAGCCATAGAAAATTAGATAGAATGGTACCTTTCCCCTCCTGTTTCCCCCCAGTGATAATTATATTGCATAGAAGAAATTGAATTACCTGCAGCAGTGATGGTTGTGGTAAAAAAATGTGCTATTAGATGCGATTGAAATATGGAGTGGGGGGGAATAGGAAGGGAGAAAGCTCAAACTCAGCAACAGGTATTTTCTAACTTCCCTGTACTCAATGCAGCTAGACCTGACTGTCAGGGCAGCTTTGCATCCAATAGAGGGGTTTTTTCATATCCCTGTTTTATTTTGTGTGTAGCAGCAGGAATCATTAATAACTTCACCTATAGAAGAATATAACTGAGGGGAAAAAAGTTGGAATAATTTACTAATTACTAGAAGTTTTTCAAATTATTAAAAAAGTGGGATGATTGTAATATAATATTTCTCAGTGAGGTTTGTAACTAAAGGAATGAAGGGGATGCTTGAGAAAATTAAAGATAAATTAGCCATTAAAGAGAATTAGACCCAGGTTGAGCTGAGAGCCATGCACACAAATAACTACCACCTTAGGGGTGCCAGATATCCCCAAGAAACTCTTAGGGGCACAAATTAACCTTGGATTAAAACAACCCTTCCTTGTACATCCTGACAGGTGTTGCTTTACTTCCCACTGAGTAAGGGCTCATCAAATCTTTCCTTGAGGTGACCCAACAGCTCTGTCAATGGTTCCTTGCCCACCATTCCTCCTTCTCTGTGACAGAGAATCACAGAATCACACAATGGTTTGGGTTGGAAGGGACCTCAAAGATCATCTAGCTCCAACCCCCCTGCCATGGGCAGGGACACCTCCCACTAGATCAGGTTGCTCAAGGCCCCATCCAACCTGGCCTTGAACACCTCCAGGGAGGGAGCATCCACAACATCCCTGGGCAACATATCTGAGTCCTGATGAGACAACTGCTTTGTAAGTTTGAAGGCACCTTTCATGCAAGAAGAAAAATTCAAGACTCCCCTCCAAAAACTTTTTATCCATGGATCCAGTTTTATGCTATTACTGAAACCTTACTGCAAAAACGCCAAATCCTTCCCAACATACTTATTATCAAGAAATTAGGATTATAAATAGTTTATAGCAGGGATTTTTTAGAATTTTCATAGTTTTATTGGCTTGATTGTGTGTGATTGGTATTCAAGAAGAGGGTCTCTTAATAAGCTCACCTCATGAATGCCTGTCACAGCTGGAGATTTGCTGAATACAAGAGCTGCATCCAAAAGGGATATGGTAAGTACAGAATCAGTCCTGAAAGCTAGAGGTGGTGAGATTGTAGCTGTGGATTTTGCTGCACACTGAAAATATGCATCAGTGGAAGTATTTAGGAACAACTCAGCTCTGCACTACTTGTTGTAAAGCCCTGCATAGTCTGTGCTCGTCATTTGAGAAGCTCTCTCATCATGGGAATGCTGCTGTTGACAATGTAAATTGCAGCCACCTCCAAATCCAGCCAATAATCTCATCCCCAAAGTATTTAAAATAGATAGCCACTTAAATTAAAGCCTCCTAAAGCTGTGTGCATTCCAGGCGTTCAGAGGGAAAATAATGTGAGCCAGAATATTTCAAATCAGCAAGAGCAGCCTGTCTGCTGCTTCAACAATGTAATAAAACCAAGGCAAATAGGAAGAGGGAATATTTTTTTTATTTTATTTTAATTTTTGGTGATTTATCTGCTCTGCTGTCCACTCCCACTACCTACCTAAGCACAGTACTTTTTATTTAAAATTAACCTACTGGTTGTTTTATAGAATCATAGAATCGTAGAATTGTCAGGGTTGGAAGGGACCTTAAAGATCATCTAGTTCCAACCCCCCTGCCATGGGCAGGGACCCCTCCCACTAGATCAGGTCACTCAGAGCCCCATCCAGCCTGGCCTTCAAACTGTCCAGGGATGGGGCTTCCAGCACCTCTCTGGGCAACCTGTGCCAGTGTCTCCCCTCCCTCCTGGGGAAGAACTTCTTCCTAATGTCTCATCTGAATCTCCCCACCTCTAGTTTTCAGCCATTCCTCCCAGTCCTACCACTACCTGACAGCCTAAAAAGTCCCTCCCCAGCTTTCTTGTAGCCCCCTTAAGATCCTGGAAGGCCACAATAAGGTCCCCTCAGAACCTTCTCTTCTTAAAATCACAGAAAGAGGAACCTCATCTTCTCTCCCTGACAAATAGAAAAGAACAAGACAAAAAAACTCTGGTAATCAAGAAAATTACTTTTTCCTCTAAAATTACCAGAGCATCTTACCTTTCTGAGAGGCTGGTCAGGCACATTCCCCATGTATTCATATGCAGAGTCTGTTGTATAATAAGCTCCTAGTTTGTATTTGATTCAACAGAGTAGATTGATCAGCACCCTAGCTGGAATAGGAACTGTGTATCAGGAAATTCTACGTGAATAAAAAATACTTCAAGTAAGGATTTCATGTATATTTAAAATATTTTGACAAAATGAACAGAGATTGCTTCAGGCCATGGAAAAACATGTCTTTAAGAGGTCCTGTTTTACATATCAAATATGTGTTTTATGTCGTGTTATCCTGCTGTCAAGACAAATGGTCATTACTTGTTATTTGTCTCCGTATCTCCCTTACTAAGAGTTTTTTGGTTTGTTTTGTTGTTTTGATTAGCACGGAACATTTATCACAGCTTCAGCTCTTCTTTTTAAACAGAAAGGCAAGAGGAGCATACATTATAGGAATGCAGAATTTCATAACCTTGCCTTGGAAAGCAAGACATTTAAAATGCTGCTCCAGGAGCACCAGTTATGTAGATTAAAGATATAGGCTTAGGAGAGATCAAAACAGATAACAAAGAATTAAAAATACTTCACAGTGTACGATCTTGCCAAGCTTTGCATATCAAATAAATGTCTTCATTAAAGCTATAATTAATGATTGGTTTTATCTTTATACTGGTGGCATAAAAGCCAACTGTGTCTGACCCAGATCCCTCTGTAACCAGTGTTTACAAACAGGGAACATTTACAATTGAAGAGTAAAACAGGACAAACAAACATATGATAAAGGCAGAAAGACAGGTCAAGGTTCACAGCAAGAAACGTGTGAGTTGGTTTTTGAAATTGGTGTTATCAAACCACATCCTCACCACTTTCATCAGGTCAGATGACATAACTTTTATGCTTTATATGAGGTATAATCTACTTGAAATCTGTGGTTTCACTAGTGATACTGAATGTTAGATTAACTTTGAGCTGAAGATTGCAGGATCAAATTTTTGGAAAATACATTTGATGTTAAGAAAACCTATTGGCAAATCAGTGCTGTACTTACAAAAATCTCAACATTTTTAATTAAGAAGTTTAAAAAGTTTCTTGTTTTTATTTCAAAACGTTTCATTTGAAAACATGTCACTTTAATTGTTTCATTTTATCATGGAAAACACAACAGGGAACTTAAGGAGGATGGAGGCATTTCTGTGGGAAGTCCAAAATTCTCCTTTTTAAATCTTTTTTTATCCTTTTTTAAATCTTTTGGACTAGTCAGTGACTGGAAAAAGGTGGATTTTCTCCCCTGTTACTTTCAGTAATATCTTCTGGGAAAGTGAAATTTCCATTCAAACTAAACCATTCACTTTTCTCAGCACCTGTGATTTTCAGGACATTGATTGTATATGTTCTCCATTGTCAAAGTATAGATGATATAAGAAAAACAGTGTTTCACCTCCTCTTATATCTGATTATTGGCATATATATGAGGTAGTTTTATACTATGCTGAGCACTTGCAGTTCACATTGTCCTCAGTGAGATTTGATGATCAACACTTCTGCAGATAAAATAATTTGTGACTTTTGCCTGAAAATATTCACCCAAGGGAATCCCTTTCCAGAGCCTGCACTAAAGAGCTTTCTCTTCCACAGATAATCAAAGTTTCTTTCCTTTTAGTTTGACCCCATTGAATTTCTTGAAGCACCCTGAGCACGTAGGGAGCAGTGCTGTATAAATCAAATAATAATAATATGTATAAAGAAGAATCACAAAGGGGAGGAAAAAGTCTCAAGCTGGTAAAAAGAAATTATACTTAGATATTGGAAAGACCTCCCACAGTTAATAAATGGGTTATAGTATTAAAAGAAAATATATCACCCAATCAACTTTCATTTATTCAACGTGATAACAGAAAAATTCAAATGTTTGTGGAACTTTGGCTGCATTAATTCAAATTAATTTTTGCCAGGAAATGCTTAAAAAGATTGGATAGGAGCAAATAATACATGTAACTATTTAGGATGACTTGTCCTGGTTGAGCACTTTCTTTGATAGTTGTTACCTCATTTTGCTTCTGCCTTTGTAGTGTGACTGATAGTACTTTTTTCAGGGTCCTTGAGCATATGTTTAACTGTAAGCACATAAGTATAGTTGAGCATATGGTGCTTAAATACTTCAAAAATCATTTACTCCCCCAAAAAGATGAAATATTTGCATTACACTGCACATATCCATGTGCAGTTTTATAAAGGACTCTTTTCTGGGAGTACAGGTAGGGAAAGGTAGGGCTGGCTGGATGAAAGGTTGTCCAGGAGGTCACAAGCTGTCAAGGTGTAGAGCTGGGCTGGCCACTAGATGGATGGCAGATGCTCTCTATTAACCCCTCTCCCTTCCCAAAGAGGGAGAGAAAAGGAATAAGGGAGAGAGACCTGCGGACTGGAAAACTAAAACTGCTTTGATGAAAATAATAACAATAAAATGAAATGCACACAAACATAGAAAACCAAATATCAAACCTAACACCTTTGATGGCAATCATGGCACCACCACCACTGATGAGTGGAGCAGGCACTGGGCAAGTCCCAGACTGGACTCAGCAGCAGACAGGAACCAGATTCAGGAACACATGGATTGGGATCCAAGGCAGAACAGAGTCCTCCTCAGACAGTGACCACTGAAGAAGTGGCTTGACCCTTGTTATCCCTCAGCTTTATACTGAATATGACATATATGGGATGGAATCCCTCGTTGGTCAGTTTATGGTCACCTGTCCTGGCTGCTCCTCCTTGCAGGTGCCACTTCTTGCTTTCTGCACCTCCAGCATGGTTCCCAAGATCTAGCAGTGACCTTGGTCTGCACACCAATCACTCACAGTAACTAAACATTGAGTGTAGGCTTGTTAACTGAATTAATCAGTGTTACTATAGGACTGAAGGATTTCTTGTCTGGGAGATCCTCAAGAATCCCTTTAATATTAAAAAGATAGTAAATTTTCAATATATGGCAATGAAATATGAGAGTTGTGTTCTATTTTATATATATAAAACGAGTCCTTTGACATTGACACTTGAGCTTTCAAACCTGTTACTTTAAAAATATATTGAGGGACAGTTCTGGTCTTAAAACTGTATAATCTGGGTAAAATAATAAATGGAGATGAGAGCAGAACTAGACAGACATAAATACAGAAGTATCTGCCTAAGGGTAGCTGCCATGTTGATTAGGGAGACTTCCCTCTTCCAATTCCCAGCCTCATATATTTTTTGTGTGAAACAGCCTCTTATGTAGTCTACTTGAAGATTTCTAGACTCTTGGGCTATATCTTCATACACAATTCTTACAGTGAAGTTGAGTTAATAGTTACCTGTCTGTTAACGTCGTAACTACCAACTTCAATCAAAATGTGCTTGTTAACAAAGAGCTCCTTAACTTCTCATAGGAAAATCTCCAAGAAGTGGTTTTTCATGGAAACAAATTCACTTACTGCCTATTCTCACAGAAATCTGCAAGGTCTTGAACATGATACAATGAGGAGAGCTGCATTTCCAGGTCACTTAGTGCATGTTCTCTCTTGAGTGCCCTAGAGAAGATGCACAACTGGTATGTGGGAGGAGATGAAGCATTTTCTGCTATTGTTATAACTTGTGTGTGAACACATATTAACATCTTAGGATGGGGTTTTCAGTAAAGAGAGAGAAGCTCATTGACTCTATTTTCCCACAGCTTGTTCTTGTATCATCATAAAGAGTATTAAGACATGAGAGAACATGCAGGAGCCTTGTCCAGCACTTCAATTTGAGTGATTGGTGTGTTGAGGGTGAGTATTAGTAAGATCCACTATGGTAACTGAACTGCATCCATGAGATTAGAATATTATTTTCTCTGAGCAGTTTAAAAAACATTGTTAGTATTTATTATATATATATAATATTATATATTAATTAAATGTAAGGTTGTAAACAACTAGACTTAAGCTTAGTTTTTAAAACAAGATGCTGAGTCCTATATCTGATGTGAACTGACCATTACAGTTTGAGTTTTCTTTTACTAGGAATATTTGTACAAATAGATAAGTTCAGGGGAAATAGCCCTTACTCTGACAGAGCATCGTGATGTGGTATAATTGTACTTTATTCACCATCCAAGAGGTGGATGCAGTTTCTCTTTGAGCACAGGGACTATAAACTATTTAGCTAATGCACAACTGACTATAGAGCTTTGCTTTTGTCCTTCATAACTTCTTTAATTAATATCTGGATGAAAAGTTTGCTAGTTATAGTTTTGAATGCATTTCTTGTCTGCTACTATGCAGGGCTGATGAATGCAAGAAGAAAATTGGACTAAATGTAGCTGATGCTCTATAAAATTCCTTGTCCAGTTATTTTTTCAGGCATGGCTGCTGGTTTGTGCTGAAATAGCAGCCCCTGAACATCTGTCGTGGTCTAGAGTCTCCTCTTAACTTTGTTTCAAACTAAAGTAAACTTCCCTGCACGCAGTGGGAACAAAAATAGATTTCATGTCTTTGAAATCTGTAGCCTGTATTTCTTCCTTTCACTAAGATTGATTACCAGGCTCTTAGTAGTTCTGGAAGGATCAGTGCAAAATGGGAGAGAAGCAGAGGAAATGAAAACAGGAGAAAGATGGGAAGGCAAGAAAAAGATAATGTAATTTGGTTGCCTTCAGGCTTAGTAGTGGTTATAAGAAGGGGGAAAATACAAGCAAGAAAATGCTGCAAAGGAAATCAAGAATAAGTCATGCAAACCACTTTCTAAAGGCTTTTCTCAGCTCCTAAACATGGCTGGTTTGGCTTGATATCCTATGATAGGTCAGTCATAAGTGTTCCCATCCTCTGAACTGTTGTGACACGAGATGTTTGTGAGCTTTAAGACTGAACTCAGGCAAACCAAAGTTGCTGTTGTGAATATCTAGTGTTACTCTAACACAATAGACCAGTTCCTCCATAGGGCTTTATGCTATCCCTGGATCACCACTATGAAATTAGGTCAGACTATTAAAAATAACCATCTGCCCAGTGGGGATCTGTCTACAGGACCAGCTCTTTACATCAAAGAGCTTTATTCCTTGTCACATTTGGATTTTGTACTGCTCAAGAAATATGTCAGGAAAACAGCATTTTGGGGAATTTGCAAGATGTTCTAATACATGGTTAGATTGATTTAATGGTTCAGAAAGGGTATCTGAATAATCTAGTTTATAGAAAAATGAAAAAAATGAAGAGTGTTCTGTTGGACAAACATGATTGGTAACATGGTGAAAGCTGCAAAGGTAATCTGAGGATTTGTGTTTAACAGAATTGAATTTCAAGGAAAACCAAGGTTATGCCCATAGTGATATTTCCCCCCTCCTCTCCTCCTTTTTTAAAGAATGAGATTGAAGTTTCTGTGATACAAATAAAAGCCTAATCTTCTAGCAAGTTTGTTGCTCATTGATACATGAGTGAATTCTTGCCTTTCCCTCTTTTATCTGTGTGAGTTGACAGTTTAAACATTCTTCCAGCACAAGGTAACCAAAACAGCTTTACCTTTCCCTTCATAAGATTTAATATCATTGATAGCTTCAAGGTATGTAGCAGGTAGAGACTTTTTACCTAAGGGTTCATGTCATAATGTAATGCTCCATGTCAGTGAAGTTTAGGGAGTGGATGTCTTTGATCAGTTCATTTTCCTTTTAAAAAAAAGCTGCATGAAGGGAAAAGAATGGATTTTTTTTTTTTTCTTCTTTCTCCTGAGAGAACAGCTTTCATTTATTTCACTGTCTTTGTTATAGCAAGTGGTGACAATTAGTTTACTGGGTAAGATAAGACTGGCTGTAGCATAAAGCATCTGGTTGCTGTAGACTCCAGAAAGCAAATGGATTAGCAACTAAATAATGTTGCAGCCCAGAAGAGAACCCCACTAATTTGTTAATTTGGTAGTAGAATGTTCAAATTATGTACAGTCTCTTTCTCAATTGACTAAAATAGCTCAAAAGTACTGGGAAGCCCCACATATTACAAGCCTGATTTGAAATGCAATGAAGTTAATAGATGTCTCTATCTGGATCTGTGGAGGACACAGGTCTGACTGGTGTCAGGAGCTGAAATACTGCCCAGTGCCTTGTTTCAACAGTCCATCTCCATTCAGCAAAGCATTTAATCGTGTACTTAGCTCTGGAATGGGGTGGGATCTATATGTGCCTAAGTATTTGGTTAAACAGGGACAGAAACTAGCAATATGCATCGTAGTTATCATCTTATGTCTGTTGATTGATACGTCAGGAGAGTTGTTGGTGAATTATTAATATTATCTAGGAAGAATGATTCTACTTGGAAGGGATTCTAGATAAACTATTAACATACAGAAGAGGTTTTTTCTATTGTTTCCTGTTTTCTGATCAGAAGAGGATGATTCTCATATTTTTAGTTCACTTATATTTGCTTGCAATGAGTTAATATCTTCTTCAGGTTTCAAATTGCAAAGTGGCAGCTTTGTGAGAAAGAGAAATCCTGTATGATAAGATCAGAAACACTGCGGAAAGTTTCTGTCATTGGAGTATCTTTGATATTTTCTTCAGATAGAGAGTTTCAAGGCTTTGGAGAGTTCCTTACCTCACAAGAATTACAAAAGATTTGATTCACGTAAGGTATCAAGAGCACCTTGGAGAAAAAGATTTATATAAGAGCAAAGCAGCAATAATGATAATTTATTGTGGGCAGGTTCTTTTTGAATATGAGAGTAACAGAGGGAGGGAAAAGACTGCACCAAGAGTTTGATTCACTCACAAAACCATCATGAATACCTGCAGTCCCCAGATGTTTCATTTAAGGTTACTTCATGCACTTCTCTTTGTAAAGTGGAGGAGAAGCTATTAGCTCTCTTGTTAATGTTAAAATGACTTACAATCTACTATTCAGTCTTGCTAAATTTATTACAACTTAGTCGTGCCACATGTTCACATATAGCTTCTAATTCATAACTTTCAAAAAAGATGAACCAGGTCTTACCAAAGTCATGAGGACAGGCTCAGTAAAATGGGACTTTTAATTAAAAAAATTAAAATGTTTTTGAATTATTAAGAATTTTCAAGAAACTGATTGTCGTTAGGTAAGTCTTTTTCCTTTACACAGATACCAAAGATTCTAATGGAAGCATTTGTTTTCATTTGTTTGCATTCTAAAAATGGAGCACTCATACATTTTCATAACAAAATCGTGGTGTTTGTGAACATTCCGGAGTCCATTTTGAAGTTAGGGATGAATGAACATTTTTTATCATTTTTTCCCTTGAAAACCAGCCTCTCAGCAAACTGGCAATTCTCACATGAAAGTTTACATTCCTTGAAAAATGTCCTGATTTATTAAAAACCCAAGCAACCAAAACCAGATCTATTTAAAGGAGTATCTGCCAAGGGCTGATATTTCACCTGGATGTTGTTCAGCAATGTTTTCCACAAGGAATATAAACTTACATATATATTTTATACGAACTAATCAGAGCACAAACCTTCTGATTCTAAAGCTAGTTGCTTTCTAAAAATAAAGCTTTCATGTCAGTAACATCTCTCATTTCTCCAGTATTGTTGTTTCAGTTGGGTGCTGAACAGCACTAAGGTGACTGAGGCATGAAGAGAAGGCTCTGGGGGGACCTTAGAGTGACCTTCCAGTACCTGAAGGGGGCTACATAAAGGTGGGGAAGATCTATTCAAAAGGGTTTGTAACGATAGGACAAGGAGTGATGGTTTTAAGCTAGGAAAGGAGAGATTTAGATTGGATATTAGAAAAAAGTTCTTTAATCTGAGGGTGATAGATCAGTGGAATGGGCTGCCCAGAGTGGTGGTGGAGGCCCCATCCCTGGAGTCCTTCAAGGTGAGGCTTGATGGGGCTCTGAGCAGCCTGCCCTAGGTAGAGATGTCCCTACTTGTGTAGGGAGGTTGGACCAGATGACCTCTAGAGGTCCCTTCCAGCCTAAAACATTCTATGATTCTATGAAGTATTATTAGGGATGAAACATGTTGTGCAGTTCAAAGTCAGACTCGTATCTGCTTGAAGCTCTACCCCCTCTCTGTCTGCTCCTTTGGGTTCCTAGGACAGCAGTGCCTGCTTGGTGGGAGCAGGTTGTGAAACACCCATGTTGATTGTTGCTGTGCTGAGGAACACACTAGAAAGTGCAGAGAGCCAGCCCTGACCAGGGACCAGATCAGAGCAAAGTCCACAGAGCAGAAATCCAGTCTGCTATTTATTAATATTTACATACATTCAGATGAAAGAGTTCAATTCTTCAAAGAGAAGAGAGCAGTGAGGGATATGAAATGTAGTAGTGGTGTTGTTAATGATACTAAACTGTTCAAGCAGTGTTTTTTTTAGTGTGCACAGATATTACATTATGCCATCCATCAGCACTCTTACAAAAGGCAGAAAAGAATGTTGTTGACCTGTAATTTATACTGACTTTCTTTGAACAGATTATTTGGGTTTTAAAAATTGTGTAGATTTAAAAAAAAGTGCTTTGTGTTTAGATGTCCATCTAGCAATAGAATGCCAGCAATGAATTCCAGCAAAACTTTGGTTTCTGAAAGGTCATTTATACCTTCCAGTACCTGAAGGGGCTATAGGAAGGCAGGGGAAGGTCTATTCAAAAGGGTTTGTAATGATAGGACCAGGAGTGATGGTTTTAAGCTAGGAAAGGAGAGATTTAGACTGGATATTAGAAAAAAGTTCTTTAATATGAGGGTGGAATCAGTGGAATGGGCTGTCCAGAGAGGTGGTGGAGGGAGGCCCCATCCCTGGAGTCACTCAGGGATGATGGGGCTCTGAGCAGCCTGATCTAGGTAGAGATGTCCCTACTTGTGTAGGAGGGTTGGACAAGATGACCTCTAGAGCCTAAAACATTCTGTGATTCTATTTCCACATGTTAGACTGCAATAAGGAGGTATCTGAATTAAGAGAGGTATCCACCTAACAAATATCTTATTGACAAATCTCAATCCAAAGCTGGAGTCTAAACATTCAAGGTACTTAGAACTGGGGTGCTTAGACTTGACGTGTCTAAGTTACAACAAACAGAATTCAAGGTACCTAATCCAATACACAAGTTAGGTTTTTATGCAACCAGAAGGAGACATGGGGCCTTCATTGACACTAATTACATGACAAAATATAAGATCAAAGACATGAATCACTGCTGAAGTGGTCAGATGCTGCAGGATTGACCTTTCTGATTCTTAAGTAACAGGAGCACTAGGTAGGTCTGAGTTCAGTGAATGCGGCAGCAAGCACTCAGTCTGAAAACAGCAATATACCACACTATATTTCTGCAGTAAGTATGTATAGAAAGATTTGAATGTACACAAAGCTGTCTTAGCATTTTTGAAAGTGTAAGAGTTATATCTGTGCTGCTTTGGTTTCATTTACTCCATTCCTATGCAGATAAAACGACATAACTGCATTCATTATTAAAGAGCTGGAGAAGCTTGTATCACTATCTCATTTAGAACTTATAGATAACATTTCAAAGTCCTATTTCAAGCAAATGTGCTGTATTTTAGACTGATCAAAACCTCTCAGATGCTTCACAAGATGAAGGGGTGTGGAATAAAAGCTACACTGATAGCACAGTGCAGCACTCACTGTCTTTGAATGTTGCCATCTCTTGAATGGAAAATGATCAAATAGCTCCTTCCACTCATTGATTAGAGCAGGAAGAAAAGGAATCAGAGGCTATTAAACTTGTAGAAAACCCCCATGTATATGTGAAATATTAGTAGGATATATTAAATAGCAATTTAGACAGCTGACACCACTCTATGTTTTAGTTTAATAAAAAATGGCCATAAGCAATTAAGGTCTCTCTACAAAGCTTATCAGATAACTCTGAACTGCTGTGCCAGATCCAGTTTAAACCAAGAGATAAAAATCTTGGTTGTTGATCACATCTACCTGAATCACACGAATTTCAGGAGCAGTTTATGTCCTCTAAGTATAACAACAGCAGAAACAGTCTCTTTATTCATGTAATCCCTGAGACTTGCCCTGCAAAGGGCCCGGCCTCTCCATCTGGAAGATGAAATTGAGGTGTTGAGAGGGAATGGGGAGGGGACATCACAATGAATAGGAAAAAAGGGGTGCTGAAGAGGATTAAATGGGAGCAAGCACAGGACAGCAGAGGAAAGTGAAGCCGTGTTCCAAGTCTGTTGTGTCCAAGTTGAATTGCCTGGGGATAGAGAACTCATGCAATGTATCCTTGGCTGTACCACTATTTGGCTTCCTGCTACAAGCCAGCATTGCCAAGAGACATTAAGCAGTCATATTTGAAAACATTTTGCAGGTGCCAGGCTGTACTCTCCCTTGTGTTAATGAGAATTTGATCATCTACTGTAGATGTAACATACAGGGGAGGAGGAGCAGAGTCTGTGAATCAGCCGGTTTTGTGCTGAGGGCGGATCGGTGGCAGAATAACAATAGGATGTCTCTGCATCTTTAAAAAAATCACTGAACACTGGGTCAGTCTATTAAAAACTGGTACTTGTGCAATCTAATTGAGACAGCTGGTCACTTTACCTTGGCTGTTGGTGAGAAAATAAAGACAATCAGGCCTGGAATCGAGACAAATCTGAGAGCAAATGTTTCTCCTGTTTAGCAGTTTCCTTATCAGAGAATTATCTGGTTGATAGCTAATCCAAATATATGTTAGATTCACAGCCATAGCTATGCAAATTAATTTCTCTTTTGGAATGCTTTTCTTCATTCACTTTTTTTTACAGCTCTGCGTGGGAGAAAAACAATGCTTGGTTCATGTCAAGAATCAAAAGGACTCTGTCTTCTCCTTGAACAAAGCCCACTCCTTCCCTTCCCTTCCCTCGTGCTTGCTTTCCCCCCTCCATTCTCCTACACCACACACACAGCCCCTTTATGTTTGTGAGCTGCACATTAACCCGAAAGGTTAATGAGCACAGGGCTCAGGTGCACTCCACACTCTTGCAGCATTACTGATGCTGTGGTCATGGGCTTGGAATGGCATTCTGGCAAATTAGTTCTTTTGTGATCCCTGTGCTGAGAGCGACTCCGCTGTTCTCTGTGCTCCGTAACTGCTTTTTTATGCTGAGCTTTCTGTCTCTAAGAGAATATGTTCTTTGCCCATTCCATTACCCGTTCCCTGCGAGCAGAACAGAATTAGTTGAGAGATCAACACCAACTGCAATATGGTGAATATGTCAGTGCCAACAAACTTTGTTAAATATTCCTGTGCATGTAAGAGCAGCAGAAGGGCTGATGGAAAATGGGTAAGTAATAGCTCTGCATAGGAAGCTGTCCTTCTGAACTCCACTGAGATGGAGACTCAGATGAATAAAACCCCCAGAAATGTCCAACAACAATTCAATCATCTTCCTTCAGGGATTAGTTGCCATGTTGGACATCTATGATATTTAGACACCTCTCTACTATATTAAAAAGTCACCAAATACTAAAACATAACCTAAGAAAATCTGAGAAATGCTCATTCTGGAGAGAAGAACATCCATCTTCCTCTAAAAGTATTGCTGCAGTTTGGATGCAAGATATCAGCAAGGGCAGACTGGTCAAGTGAAGAAGTCAAATCTGCAGGTCAGGGTTCTGAATTGACTGAGTGCATAGCCAAGCATGGACATGGCTGCAATGCTCACTGCATTGCAAGCTGAGGCTTCTCTTCAGGTCCTTCATCACAACAGCATCCACCAGCAAGCCAGCTATTGGCAGCCAATTGAACTCTGGTGGTGGAGAATGTGCTCAGTGTTGTGGCATGAGGTTTGGGAAGACAGTGACTTAACATCTCATAGTGACATAATTTAAGTATTGGTTGGTGGTGGCCATTTTCTGTATTGTGTTCAATGTAGTTCCAAATTTTCAAGCAGCTAGTGGTCAATTTATTAATAGAAAAGTTAAAGTAGAAGTAGGAACATTCTTTGTAATCAAATGCGTGCCTTGATATTCTTAACACTAATAGATTGAGCTTACCTCAAGAAAGCATGATAACAATGACATGGTGAAGGATCTGAAATGGGAGTGTTATGTACCAGGAACAACCCCAGGAGAGCAAGACTTGGGAGCTGTGAGAAGAATGATCAAAAAGGAGCTTGAGTGTAATGCACAGAGTTCACATGGGAGGGAGAGAATTTGAGATGTTTGTATCCTCCTGGCAGCTATTTTTCAGTTTCTGCAGAAGCCTGGAGGTAAACACACATTCCACACACAATCCTCACACCCAGATGGTGGTGGTGGGAAGGGAGGTTCTGTCTGCCATTGAGGTGAGTAAGCATTTGTTGAGATTCAGTGTTGCACCCTATGTTAAGGTAGTAGCTCAGTTTGTAAGAGGGAGAATCACAGCCCTACAGAGCACGAAAGCTTCAGGGCATGGTAGGACTGCTGGGCCACATAGATCTGGAGGGCAGCAGCCTTCCAGGACAGCTTAGTGTGCAGTGACTCATGCACTCAAATGCACAAAGAGCTGGAAAAGATGGAGCAAGTGGCTTTTTTTTTTTTTTTTAAAATGCATTTGTTGGTTGAGAAACATATGGGACAAGCAGGAATTTATGTAACTACACTGCCTTAAGCTTAGCATTGTGGTAGCAGCTGTGGCCTTGGTACCTCAGGACCTTCTGCCAGAGTGAGAAAGGAGAGCTTCCCACAGCTCCTGAAGGCAAAACACTTCTTCTTGGGTTCTGCTCACAGAAGCAGAATTGGGCCTTAAGCTTCATCACCTGGAGGCACTGGAGAAAATAAATGCATGTGTGCTTCCTTTAAGCAATTCATCTGCAAATGTGTTGGTTGCTCAGCCTTAAAGCTTTGGTGGATGTAAAGATGTATAAATACTTCAAAATGTCAGAGGGAAAGGCAGAGATTAGGGCTAAACAAAGCCAGAAATGGTGACTAGTGCTGTGTTTAAGTGCAAGTGTGCTGTGTATTGAGAGGAACTTCTTTGTTGGAGAAATAAGACAGGCTGCAAGTCTTGCACATCATGATTAACATCATCAAGGAGGAACCATGCACATGGTGACTCTGAATCTCTGGAATGTCACAGTCCAGAAAATGAGGCATGCAAAATAAGTAGTTCAAGTAGCTCTAACAATCAGATTAATTCTTAGCATATATTTAATACTCGGGTTCCTTAAAAGAAAAAAAGATTAAGCCATGTACCATATGTGTAATTGTAAAAAGCTAACAAAAGCTGTTATAAAAATACACATCACAACTACAAAAGCTACCAGTTTTTATGGTAGATCAGAATATATAGACTATATAAATGACATTATCTTAGTCCTTGTCTCATCCTGCAACAGGCTTTGTAAATTGACCTGAAAATTGGCTGGTTTCATCTGACTAAAGAGAGGAGAGAGAGACTTTTACAATATATGGCCCTTTTCTATGGATGCCCTATATCTTATTCAGTCCTTATCTAGAGGAGATATTGCTTCATGTGATGCTGCAATCTTGCAATCCAAAAACCCATCCAGTTCATAATCTATTTGGTGTCTTGACTGGAACCCATAGGTCTTTCTGTTAAAGTAACTGATGGCTCTTCCTGCTGATCCTAAGGGTCCTGTTGAGAAAGGTTTGGGAGTTTTCTAATCTAGATATGAAGACCTCAAGCTTGGTGTGTTGGCACAAAGCTCTATCACTTAACCAAGTGAAGTCTCACCAGCTCAAGTCTGTTTAGCACCCTGCAGCATCCTGACTTCCACTCATGCTGTTTGGCAGATTATTCTGAGTTTGGAAAAAATGAGCTTAGATAGTATCCAATCTTTACTAAAAAAGGAAAATATTTGCTTACTCTGCTCTGCCACTCTAATCAAGCTTTAGCATGGATTTGTGCAAACATTTCTGGGTTAATTTTTATTTATTTATTTGTTCTTACCGTGTAAACATTCTAGGTTTAGTGTCTGTGTATGACTAAGTCCCTCTGGCTTCTTGGGCTCCAAAGTTGAGGGTGAAGTTGCTCAGTATGTCACCTCTTCAACACAGTTAAACCTACACTGAATGAAGAGCTCCTGTTGTGAAGGGACAGAGTAGCAACTAACTGTAAGTCACAGTTAGGCAAGTTATCTTTTCTCAAATAAACTGGACTTTAAATCCAGTTGTAGATAGAGGACCACAGTTATTGAATCAGAACTTCATTCCAACAAAGTCGTTGTCAGAGCACAGAAGAGACCATCTTTCTTCCTGAAACCTGTAAAGCATTTGTCAGTGTCTCTCTGCTTCTAATAGACTCCATCTCATTGAGCAGGGTCCTGTATTCTTTCTTCCTTGCCCTTTCCTCAAACAAGCATCATTTCTTTCAAGCCTGTGGAAAAGTGAGAGAGAAATCATTGTTAAATGTTAATGCCTTTTGAGTGATACCTCCCCCTGCCTTTCCAGTGAACATCTTTCCTCAGGAACAAAGCCTTTTCCAGCTCCAAAGGGTCATTGTACTGCAGTCCAAACAATGGAAATACCCCTGACTTCTTCTCTCTCCAGGATTCAATGAATTCTTCCTCTGAGAAACACCACCCCTGTAAGTCTAAGCAATGATATCACAAAAATTCATACATTCTCCAAAGACTTCTCCAGCCTTACCAGGCTGCCATGGAAAGTGATTCAGGATCTCTAGATATTTTCCACTTCAAGCAATTGGTGGAGAAGAGAGTGTGAGGAATTATCAGGCCTTGACCTGTTTTGTTTTGTACTTTTCTGCCTGATGACCCAAGCCAACCCCAGTATTGATTCCAATGCAAATAATGCTATGGCTGAAATGGGACTTGAAAAAGTGAAATAAGGCAATATAATTACAAACAGTCTGTGTGGGTTTACACAAAACAAATCTTGTCTACCTAACTTAATATTTTTTATGAGATTATGGATTTTGTTGGTAAAGGTATTTCTATTGATGTAATACTCTTACGTTTCTGCAAGGCATCAGATGAAGGAACCTTAAAGAAAGGACATTTCAGAACTAAACTGAAATACTTTAAATGGTCTTAACCCTGACAAGCTGGAAAGTCTCAAAACAAGGTAGTAAACAGGCAAAACAAACATGTCTGTAAGTACAGTGAAGACATAGAGTCAACAAGAGCAAAGATTACACACCAACAGAACGTTCTTTTTTCTGGAAAGTGGTGACAAGAGGTTTAGCAGTTGAACTTTTAGGTTAGACAGCTAAAAGGGAGGTATCTGTATTCAGCTTGGTGTATCAGTATTTCTGCTGCTATGATTAATAAGAAGCATAGATGAAACTGGGAAGAGTTCATAAGATCTTTTCATCAAATGAAAGTTGAGTAGCATTGGCCTATGTGTTTACTGACCCTCCAGCATATGGTCTGGACTAGTCCTTTTTAGTTCTTGTTACACATTTCTGTGGTTCAGTAAAATCTTTCATTGCACCAATATATATCCAAGCATCTATGCATTGGAACTGAAGCTAACCTCCAAATCCAATTGAGATACAAAATTAACTCTTAACACAGTACCTGTTCCCCCTCCTGCTCCTCTGGACATGTAGGAGATGCCATAGCTTCTTCTATGCCACCAGAAAAAAAGTCCTGAAAAACTACTTGCTCAAGAATAATTCATTTCAGAGCTGTAATTGTTGATTTCAAATCACAGAGGGACCTGTTTTGCCTCCATGATTAGAACTGAACTGCATTTACAGATGAAGGGGAACTCCTGTAATTTCCATGCTCAACCTTTGGCTACGTAACCAAGAAGCAGCTCATGTCCAGTGCTGGCATTCACTGGGTATTCAGCAGGTATTTCACACAATTCTACATCCTATTTCATGCTACTTGTTCATGTAACATTCTTCTCATGTAACTGTTTGTTTATAACTTCAGCTGTGCAAGCCAGAAGTAAAGAAAGAAATATAAGAAACATACTGGATTGAATATTTGCAGTGCTAGATAATTATTTATTTGTCCAGGACCATAGTCACATAAAATTGAATATATTTGGCTAGCTCTTTAGATAACACTATAGTGAACAAGTTCCATAATGATAGTTCAAGAATATTCTCTCCCACCTCTGATTATATACCTAAATAATGTGACATTACATAGCTATAGGTAGCTGCTCTCTTGCCACAGTGGAAAAGAAAATAGAGCCTTTACCATAGCAGGAAAGATGAGATTTAGTGGTACTGGGATGCAAATTCAAGCACATGCTTAGATCCTTGCAGCTCTGAAGCCCAAGGTGGTGTTTTGGGTTGATTTCAGAGATGGACAGGCAGGCAGTCNGATGCTCCATTCCCCTGAGCATTTTGGTGCCCTCCTCTGGACACACTCTAATATGTCCACACCCTTCTTATGCTGGGGGCTCTTGTGTTGGAAAGCTGCATCTTGCCACCTCTTGGCGAACCTCAGTGCTGCAGCAGGGAGGTGAAAAACACCAGGACTAAGCAAAAAATCATAAGGAGCCTTCAAAAACAAGCAAGCGGATAAAAAAGTGGTTGGCAGAGAGTCTAAATTTGGGTTTCTCTTTATTTGCTCACATCTGCTAAGTGAACACATTACAATTTGATTACAGAGCCAAATGATCCTTTCCTCAGCCTCTGCTGAGAGGTTGGTTCCTTCCAAGGAAGCCACACTGGGGCAGAGTGAATGGGCATGAGCAGCACCTGGTGATCTCCTCTTGTAAGGCAACACTATGAAAATATAACTAGAATTGCCTTATTTCCATTTAGAATTAATGTATTTAATGAAAGAGTTTTCCTAAGGTTGCCCACGTTATATGTGTAAACTGCAGGGTATTTTTCTTTGGGTGGTTTTTTATATGCAATAGGAGAATCTGGGTATGGAATAACTGAATATCACAGTGCTCTCTTATTTTGTGGCATCTACTCTACAAAGAGGTTTTTACATGCACTGAATTTACAGTCAAAATACACCAAAATCATATTCTTATTAAAGTTGCTATAGATTGAAACAAAGATTTTTTAGCCTGGCCTATTGAAAAAAAAAAAACCACCTCTTTTTTCAAATATACAATCTGTGGAAGAAATAATGTATTAACTTACTTTTTTCTTATATTTTTATGTAACTTATGGTCTTATATAAAATACATTTTAAAAAACTTCATATACATTATGATTTATATATTTAGACATGAAAAACAACTTACTTGAATAGAAATGAATTCAGCAATCCCTGTCATTGCATCTGGGGAAAATAATAATGGGGACTATTATAATAAATTAAATTAATTAAAATAAATATTATAATAAATAAATTTTTCTGAGGATGCTATAAGAAATTGTGCAAACAGATTTCTTATATTTGTTTTCAGGAGCTGAAGACATGCATAGAAAAGTGCTGCTGATAATTAATTTTACTTGATGTTTGTTTATTCATTGGCCACTCAAGTAATGACTTCTAGTTTCTGGATACCTGAAACTTTTACCCATAACAAACTCATATCAGCTTCTAGATTGCCACTTGTGCTTTTCATATTTTCCTCCTCCTAGACCTGCAGTCTGGAATTACCCAGACAGCTCAATTCTGATCATTATGAGGATCTAAAAAGTGAATTTTCCCCTAAGTTCACAGAGCAGCTCAGTCTGGGGTGTGGTCACAGAGATTGTCACAAAAAATAGTTAAGACTTTGTGACTTAAAAGATAAGTTGATGTCACATTCCTTTTACACAGTAATAAAAGATTGCTGGGCATTTTCTCAGCAAAATGAAGTCCTAGTCACGCAGGTTGTTATAAGATGGCTCTGCTCATGCCATCATAGATCAGGATGGTCAGTCTTACCAAACCCAACAGCTAAATATCTCAAACCTCCACCTGGATGACAGGAGCACCACAACCTCCTTATTCTTTTGGAGAGATGACCTTGTGGGACCAGTCAAGGGCAGTAAGTGGCAATGGATCCCTAGTGTGCTCCCACTGCAGGATGGAGTTGGCTGGCTTTGCCACCTCACCTAGGGGAGACCTCAGGACAGGGAGCTGAGGGACCACAGAAAGCTCCTTTCTCCCTGGAGTTAGGGATCCAGGCTCAGCAGCTGCTCCCATCAGTCTGGAGATGATGTTAAACTACATGTAACACAAGAGGCTGTGTCCCTACTTAGACATCTCATATTCCTGCTCTCATTTCCTAAGTATTTAACTGTAACATGGAAGGAAAACAACATCCACCTTTTTCTCCAATACTTCCTAAGACAATTCTTTGAAAAACAATAGTCCCCTACTTTCAGTAGGTAGCCTGAAGTTGTGGATCCCAAATGGATGGGGGTGCTTCTCCAGATCCCTGAGAACCTTACCCAAGCCCAGAGTGACATCTTGCTCCTGCCAACCATTCCCTATTGCCTGAGTCCAGTATCATCATTTTTGAGCTCCATACCATTGTCATCTTATGTAGAGCAGCTGAATTTCCTCATACTTGGTACTGACAGCCTAGAATATAGATTTTGATTTCACCCTTGGAACGAGCAACCTAAAAGTTTCCTAAATATTCCTCTGGCCTTAAAGTCCCTAAGACTGTCTACATTTTCTTGCTACAGTTATGTTCAGGGAACTTCAGGTTCCAGGTCCCCTAAGTGCTGAGATTGAGCACATGCTCCTGACATCATCTGCCCCGTGGGCTTGTGCTTTCCTTCTGTGCAAATGAGAATGAGATGAGATCAGGAAGTGCTGCTGCATTTGTGGACCTTTTATGGGTATAGATTTGGGGTGGAGCCAGGCTGCAGATGTGGAGCCAGGAAATTGAAAGTGCTCCTGAGGTCTATAATATATTCATAGCCTTGAAATATCTTCTCTGAATGGGAAATAGGATCCCCTAAGAAGACTAATGAAAAGTATATAAAACATACAGCCTCTTAATCTCTTCCTGTGCCATAAGAGAGAGTAAACAAATCTTTTTGCCTCAAATGGAGTTGAAACACTCTTTATAGACAAGAAAATGCTGCCAAGGTGTATGTAGTGTTGCTCTGCATCACAACTTTACAGCTGAGAGATTCTGCAGTTTCTAGCAGGAATATTTCCTCTTTTTGCAACGTGGTGGGTTTCTTTTGAAGGTAGAAAAGAAGCTCCAGATGCTTCCAGCTTTTTTCCTACAACATCTGCCTCTTTTTGGAGATATCCTGGCCTTATATTTCAGGAACAGGCCTGACAATCCTTGAGTCTTATAAGACAGTAGAAGCCATGACAACACTAGGAAGTGTTCCTACATTACAATAGTACCTACAATACAATGTACCTACAGTTCCAATAATTCCATCTTCCACAAGGGGATTTATAAACAAATAAAGCAGTTAATTCAAATTTTCCAGCAATATTCTCCTGGTGGGTTGACTTTGGCCAGGTGCTCATCAAGCTGCTCTATCATTTCACTTCCTTCACAGGATAAAGGGAGAAAATATGATGAAAAGCTTGTGGGTCAAGATAAAGACAGGGTTATTGCTTACCAATACCATCACCATCAAACTATGCTCAACTTGAGGAAGATTAATTTAAATTATTGCCAATTTAAAGTAGAGTAGAACAGTGAGCAAGAAATACAAACCAAAAAACTCACCTTCCCATCATCCTCCCTTCTTCCCTGGCTCAACTTCACTCCTCTAACTCCTTCCCGTTGAGTGGCACAGGGGAATGGGGAATAAGTGGTTGTGGTCAGTCCATAACAACTTGTCCTCCCTCCTCACACTTTTAACTTGCTTTATGGTCCTTCCCATGGGCTTCAGTCCTTCACGAGCTGCTCCAGTGCAGGTCCTTTCCACTGGGTACAGTCCTTCAGGAGAAGACTGCTCTTCCCACAGACTGGGTCTTCCACAGGCCTCCAGTCCCACCAGAAAACCATGGGATCCCCAATGGACTGCAGTGTGGACTTCCACAGGCTGCAGGGAGTCAACCTACATCACCATGGTCTTCACCAGAGGCTGTGTGGGAAGCTCTGCTCTGGCACATGGCACACCTCCTTCCCCATCCTTCTCTCACTTTGGTGTCTGCAGGGCTGTTTCTCTCATAATTTTCTTACTTCTCTCTCACAACTTCTGTGCAGCATTTTTCTCTTTCTTAAAGATGCTTTCCCAGACATGCCATGATCTTGGCTGAAGGGCTCAGCCATGCCCTTCAGTGGGTCTGCTGGAGTGTTTGGAACTGGCTGTGTTCATCATGGGGCAGTCACAGAGTCTTCTCCCAGAGGCCACCCATGCAGCCTCCTGTGGCCAACACCTGGACATCTACATCCAATACAATCCCAAAGATCACTGATCCAGTCCAAGGTCCTACCATTTCTGCACCTCTTCAATTGCCTCAGCACCAGCAATCCCACGTAGCTCAAAGTTCTGGTAGCCTCCCTGTGTTTGCTCAGGAAAAGAAAGAAGGAATATCAGCAGTTTATTCCCACAAATTCTATATTTTCAGAATAAATTTGGAAGCTAGCATGCAGAAATAGCAGGCTGGGAAGACAATTTGGCATTTGCAAGTTATCGCTTGCACTTACAGAACTGGGATCAGCTTGAGTTATTTATTGCTCCTTTACTGTAGAGTGTACAAGGCCACTCTAACACAGCCTGTGGAATTTGCTGCAATCCAAAAAGACTAATACTTCCACCTTCTGAGATATCTGCCTCAGTGTCAACTCTATTTATCAACTAAAATGGCAGCAGACACAGAGGTGGGTGTTGCTTTGGGTCTGAAACGCTGTGAGGTTGGATTTGTCATAGGGATGTGCTATAATCTCTGCTTTCCTCAGCTAACTTCTTACACCTAACTATAGAGAGTCATATATTCAGTGAAGTAGGACACTCTGTTCAGCCTGAGCTGTGTTATCTAAGATATCAGCTGTCACTCCCCTGGTTATTGACTGCTTTAAAAGGCTACATGTACAGGGTAAATGCATGTAAGTTCACAAGGCTTTGTGCATGACATATGTCTTGTACACCACTAGCTGTCATCACCATAAACTAGAGAGTTGCAAGAAGTCAAACTTCTAGTATCCTGCAAAGACAAATGTGACCTTGTATTCAACATTTATATATATATATTTTACATTATATATATGTTTTACATTATCTTAAACAGAGTTTTATTTTATTCCACTGAAAAGAAACAAGAACAACCTGAAGCTGACAGAATCATAGAAAGTTTTAGGCTGGAAGGGACCTCCAGAGGTCATCTCATCCAACCTCCCTACACAAGTAGGGACATCTCTACCTAGGTCAGGCTGCTCAAAGCCCCATCAAGCCTGACCTTGAAGGACTCCAGGGATGGGGCCTCCACCACCTCTCTGGGCAAAAGAAGACTTCATTATTTTCAGTCTGTCATAAACAGAAAGGGTTTAGAGGTTGGGCTAATACCTGGTGGAAAGGTGAATATGGCATATGTTGTTACCTAGTTTTGCATGCAGTTTAGAAGTGCACAAAAGAGTAAACAAAATAAATGGTTAGTTTAAATGTAACAAAAATGAAAAATGAACAAAAAATTAATATATTTCTTTTAGAATGCAGATCAACATCTTAATGCTTCAACGTTTTGTTATTGTTAACATTTAAAATCTCCTTTCATAGAATCATAGAATTGTCAGGGTTGAAAGGGACCTCAAAGATCATCTCGTTCCACCCCCCCTGCCATGAGCAGGGACACCTCCCACTAGAGCAGGTTACTCACAGCCCCATCCAGCCTGGCCTTCAAAATGTCCAGGGATGGGGGTTCCACCACCTCTCTGGCCAACTTGTGCCAATGTCTCCCCACCCTCCTGGGGAAGAACTTCTTCCTAACATCTAATCTGAATCTACCCACCTCTAGTTTTGATCCATTCCCCCCAGTCCTACCACTACCTGACATCCTAAAAAGTCCCTCCCCAGCTTTCTTGTAGCCCCCTTAAGATCCTGGAAGGCCACAAGAAGGTCCCCTCAGAGCCTTCTCTTCTCCCCTGCTTCATCATGCATCTACATTATGTCCTTGCATATCCTTGGACTCCTGAGTCCCTCTTTCTTATTGACAAGTCTCTTAACAGCCTCGGTGCTCTGTGACAGATATCCCTCTTTACTTTGTACCATTTATGGTAACACACACATTAGCTAAACAATTAATAATTGCACCTTATTCACAGAGTTAATTTTAACAGTGTAACTAAGCCCAACTTTAATGAAGAAGACGCACACTTCTTTCTGGAGTGCTCAATCTCTTCTAAACATAAGGGAGGTCATTGATCAGGGAAGGGGAAGCACTAAATCAACCAGTTAGATGAAATGTCTTTGTATTCCTCCTTCAGCACTTGCTCCCTCATACTACATAAGTCCATAAATAAATGATAAAAACCCCCTCAGATTTCTCCCTGAGCCCTTCAGTCTTATCATTTGTATATTCTGGCATTATCATAAAGTGATAAACGACTACCACAGCATTGAATTTATATTGTCATTTTAGTTGCTTGCAAGTGAGCTGCCCTAATAATACCTTCATAAAGAGTAGCGGTGGTAGAAAGACAAACTCTGTTTAGTTGCTCAGAGGAAGCAGCTGAGAGGCCAGAGGAAGTCTCTTGGCCCTGGTTTAAAATATACTTATTTAAAAAATGGTGAGGTCACACCTAAAAGGGAGGGTGGGAAACCAATGAACCCATGCAGAAGGATGCCCTGATGGCAAACCCCTGGCTTGCACTGTGGAGACAGCTGCTCGCCAGCCCTCCGGGCTGAATTGTGCTGGGAAGTGCTGCAGTACAGATGGGAAGGAGGGAGCAAAGGGAAAAAAAAACCCCACCCAGAAATGATACCCAAAAAACCTATATTCGTGTTAAGAGAGGAGTTATGTGCTAGGCAAGGGCCTGCATTTTTATTGAAGATAAATGGCACAAATGGGAAAAAGAAATATTCTCTAGTTCCCTACTTTATCATGATAGTTCTCAAATTAAACTTCATATGTGTTTTCTGAGGAATATTGCAAATCTATCCTATGAAAAAAAAAAAAAAAAAAGAAATAGTATAAAACTAAATGCTGAATGTTAAAGTATAAAAGTTTACCCTGATGTACAGAAGCACAAACATGCTTCATACAAAATACATAATCACATTGAGACACTCAATATCCATTTGAAACTTCTACATGACATAGAGATGGAGATAGAATCAGATGGTCCTTCCTATCTTCACTCTCATCTCTAAACCTCAGCTTCCCCATACAACATGTTTTAACACAGTAGTTTCCCTATGTTTGACACCAGCAGCTTGAAGGGTGTCTGTACAATAAACGAGCTAAAATGACTTATGAGGGTCTTCAAATAAATTTAGTTTCACCAAGTTCTACCCAGCAGCTGGTAGCCTCACTTCATATCTACCTCACTTAAAGCTGGTAGTATCCTAGTGCTGTATTTTAACACCTTATTGATACACCTTCAAAGCTTTTTCAGATCAAAATTCACATCTACCTCACTAAAAGCTGGTTTAAATATCCTAGCACTGTATTTTGACACCTTATTGATACACCTTCAAAGCTTTTTCAGATCAAAATTCTGCTCAGACTGATTTTTGAGCATGGGTACCAGTTAATGCATTTTTGAAAGCCCAGACACATTTCTCCCTTTATTTTTTGGGGCACTGAGGAATGTCCTTTCCTGCCTATGTGAATGCTTTGCCAGATATCCCATCACACTTTCTGACAATGTGACACAGATGACACAGGGCAGATAAATCAGTCCATGCTCCTTCCCTAGAGGGATCTGACATGAAGTGTAGGAAGGCACTGTGGGATGTGTAGGTTGCTGTGTTACAGCCACCCTAGGGTCAATTATGTGGATGCATAGAGAAGACATTAAAGAGCATTTCCTATACTGTACTACCTTCTGGTCCATATTTCAGTGATCAGTATAAAAATAATGCAAGTCCCTTTGTGTCACTACATATCCAAAGCCTTCTTTCTTTGACATAGTCTAATCTTTATTAGTTTTGATGACTTAGAATCATAGAATCATAGCATTATTTTGGTTGGAAGAGACTTATAAGATTATCAAGTTCAACCGTTAACCAAGCACTGCCAGGTCACCATAAACTATGTCCCTCAGCACCACATCTACACAGCTTTTAAATCCCTCCAGGGATGGGGACTACCCCACTGCCCTGGGAAGTCTGTTCCATGGCTTGACAACCCTTTTGGAGAAGAAATTTTTCCTAATATCCAACCTAAACCTCCCCTGAAGCAAGTTGCTGTTTCTTCTTGTCATATTCCTTGTTACATGGGAAAACAGACTGACCTGCACCTCATNACTTCATCCACCACCACTCTTTGGCTGTGGAAAACAGGGAAACTTGTCTACAATGTGTAGTTTATTTATATATTGTATATATACAACATATATTACAATATATACAATTAATATATATATTAATATATTGTAAATATATACAATATAGAAACATATTAATATACACCTATACAAACACACACATGCATGAGTTACAGCTGCTTGGTGGGGATTAACTGAAGACCTATAATCCAAGCTTAAAGTTATAAAAATATATATATATATATGTCCCTTTCAAACAGGGTTGCCTCACAAGTGACCAGAAAAGCAACAACAAAAATAAAATCAGAAGATAGTCTCTTGGTCATTCCACAGCCCACAAAACTTCACCTTTCAGAGAAAAAGATTGAAGAAAACTTTGCAAAGGGAAGCTGACAGAATTTCACATCCCCTTTGGCTCCTTCCCTATGAATATCTATGCAGGAGGTAACATTTGGCACTTAAAAACTAAGCAAATGGGAAGAGCTTAAGTGATTGCTTTTCTCTTTGAGCTAATGTCAGACTGCTCTTATTAACAACGTAGAATGGGTTCCGTGATATGAATCTACAAGCTGTAATCAAGTGCATTGATCTCTGCAGCTACCCAGTGGTAAAACACATGGAAAACAACTTTTTTATTCCAAGTAGAATTTAGCAAAGGATATGTCTTGAAAGCTCATAGTGGGGATTAGGATCCAGAGGTTTTGCTTTCCATTCAAATTATCCTCATACCACAGAGCCTGATAAAAAGGAAAAAAAAACCCCAATCCCCTAAAAAAACCCAAATAAAAACCTGTGGTAACAGATATTTATTCTTTATCCCATCCATGTGGATGATCAATAGGAACAACACTTTGTGCTAATTCAGTTCTTTCTATATGTCAAGAAAGAGGATAAATTTGAAATAAAAGATTTTCAGCTATTTTGAATCTTAGCAAAGGTGAATAGAATGTAAGAATTTGGGTCAAGTTCAGGCATGGAATAATGTCTGTGTAAACTTGTGAATGGGAAATCTCAGTGGTTTGCAGTGAAAGCTGTTTCTGGTAGAGACAGTTGCTCAGACTCTGGGCTTGCCTTTCCTCATCTCTTTCCCTGTCCTATGAAAAATATTGTTGAATTCACTTAAGTTTTAAACAGTTTAGTGGTTTGTTGTTTGGGGGTTTTTTTTAAGTAAAAATCTGGGAAAAAAAAATAAATCTATTTTTAGAGTTTTCAGGTAATTCAGAACATTTCATTTCCTCCATTTGAAACATCCTGGTTAGAACACCAATGTTTCAAAATAGTTTCATTTTTGAGTTGGGTGTTTTCCTAATTGGCCTCTTTCCAAATGTTCTGGTTTCTTCTAGTAGTTGCTACTTCTGACTGGACCTTCATGGGGCAATAATCTTTATTTTGGGGCAGCAGCAGAAGTTGCTTAGAAAAATACTTTCCCAGTGTGCCAGTCATAGACATTCCTGTTTCTTTCTTTATATCCTTTCCTTCTCTTTATTATTCTCTATCACAATCATTCTGTTATCACCCCTATGTGTGATAAGACCACTATGCACCTCTCTAAGGTTAGATTAACAAAAATACTATTAATAGAGCAACAAACCTCTCATAGCTCTCTGCAGCTTTATAGCTCCACTTCTCACCATCTGAGGAGCATTAATGTTGTTAATGATTTCAGGGTTCACAGCCCCTGGCCTGCTGATCTTGAATGGTCTGTTCACACTAAGATTTATCACCTTCTTTGTAATGGCCCTTAAAAAATGTCGGCTAAATGTGACTGGGACACACAATTTCTGCATTTTAGAGAGCAGCAAAATTCAGTTACATGTACAAGGTTCCATAATGAAAGGGGTATGTGTACAATGTGTACATCCATTTAATTCCAGCCAGCCTCTAATCCACATTTCACATCTGCAAGTCTCCTACTACAAAGGTGTGTGTTGAGAAATCAGAATATCATATAGACATGCTAGAAAGATGTGCCTCTCAATAATGCCCTTGTGGCACACTTGTTGGAAAGAATTCCTCCTGTGGAGCACACGTGGTATTCAGATATTATCTAGATTCTAAGAAAAGCATCGATTTAATAAACATTTGCCAATCTTTTGAAAAAAAAAAAAATTAAAATAGAAGAAAATCACTGAGGAATCTCAGAATTTGAAGACTGTTGATGACTCCCTGTCCAAGAGGGGTCCAGCATTTGCCAGGCAGTTTAAAATGCAACCCAGTAGCTTTTAAGAGCAGGTCACTTAAGAGATAGTCAGACACAAAGCCTAAAAAATAGGCTGTTGCTATGGAAAGCCAAAATAATATGTTCAGTTTTCTGCTTATTAAAAATATGCCTTCATTTTTTTTCATTTTTTTTGTTTATGGCTCAATTTTTGGATGATAAAAGTGTTCGGGCTTGTGAGACTTAACGTCTCTAGTTTTCCTCAGCATCTGTGGAAATATGTGTTGCACAGAACACATACGGAGGCTTTCTTGGATGGATACATGCTTAATTACCTAAAACCAGACAGTAAAGGTATTGTAGCCCTCAATCTTCAGTATCAGCAGAGAGATGCATTATTAGATTTGGTGTGGCAGTTCTGCAGAAATTATCATACCCTACCAGCAGTTTCCCTCCTGTCTGGTGATTGCTTTGAGAGTGATTTTTAAAGGTTAGCTTGATTAAATTACATTTATATATATTTAGTCAATAGGTATATGGTTAAAAGGCTTTGGGGAGATGAAAATTCAGGCTGATCTCAACGGATTGCTATGAACTGTACACTGGGTTTTAGCTTTATTGAGCATCACAGTACAACAAAATATTAATGAATTATCAAATAATTCTGTGAGCCAATCCTTTATTGTGAGTTACTGTAATTGACAATAACAGAAATGCTGAAATCATAAACACCTTATGTCTATGCACAGCCAGGTCCACCACTCAACCATGTCCCTCAGCACCACATCTACATGGCTTTTAAATGGTGGTGGTGACTTAACCACTTCCCTGGGCAGCCTGTTCCATTGCTTAACAACCCTTTTGGCTATTAAATTTTTCCTAATGTCCAACCTAAACCTCCCCTGGTGCAACTTGAGGAGAAGAGACTAACACCCACCTCGCTACAACTTCATTTCAGGTAGAGTTGTAGAGACATCTTTAAGAGATACTGATATTAGAAGTATGCTTAGAGCATGCATAAAACAAAGAAAAGGTTGACTTCCTTACAAACATGTCCAGACAAGGTGGTAATAGTTCATTTCTGCTTTGCTTTTATAACTTTATAGCTAGAAAACCTGCTCAGAGACCTGGGCATTGAGGTTTAATCTGATAATCAGACAAGGTTCAAGACCACACGTCCCATTTGCAAGAAGGCTGTAGATTAGTCTGGATGGGAACAACTCTGAATGTGAGCTTGTGAGGAGAGGAATTCAAAAAGAAATGGATGAAAGAAGTGCCCTGTCCTTCTCCAGCAGAAATAATGCTAAATTCAAAGCCTACTGGAGACTTAATAGAAGAAAAAGTCAGGTGGGAGAAGCTAACAATGAGGATGTTTAGGCTGGCAGCAGGAGATTGAGGTTCTAACATCTACTCCCAAGATTCACTCAATTCTCTTTAATCTGGTGTGTCACTTGAGAAGGACTGTCAGTTCTGGGAGCAGGAGCTGGCACATAGGACTTCCCTGCTTTCTGGCAGTTCTTCATACTTGCTGACATTTTGCTGGTTTTGATGTGACATATTACAAAACATGTTCCTGTACAGGCAGCTTCGTTCCCAAAACATCCTCCCTATGAAATAGGGAAAAGCTCTGCTCTTTGTCTTTGAGGTTTGTCACTTGTGACCAGAAGTTTTCCTTGATATCTGTAGTGTGCTCCTGCATTGTTCACTGATGGTTCCTATCAGTGAGTCCCTGAGTTCTTGAACACATGGATTTATGGAATAAAAGAGGTAATGTGCTGCTTGACCTACATGCTGTCACTTTCTTTGAGATCCTTTTCAATGCAGGTGTTTTCCCCTGGGAAGTAAGAAGTTAATTCCTCCCAATAGGTGGTATGATCCTGAACTAAGCAAAGAATATGAGCTTTAGGAAATTAATTTGCTAAAAATACAAGGAAAAGAAATCCATTTGCATCCATCAAACTGAATCCATTCGCACAGAGAAGTCATACAGGGAATTACAGCATCGCATAAGCCCCGTCTTCACTTCTTTCAAAACAAGCCAAATAAATATTTGTGTATTTCTAAAACATACCTGCAAATGCAACAAATTGGGCTCTGGGGGCTTGATATTTATTGCCAGTATTGCACCAACATATGTCGATCCCTCCCTTCTTTGTGATTTGAAATTAACAGCAATGTATTAAGCTAGTTTGATGATAACATATTCTAATGAGAAAACAGTTTATAATCTCCTTTCTCTTTGGTTAACAGGGCCAGGTTTTCAGAAATGGCCACTAATGTTGTAATCATATTTGTACATACATTTATTTAATATATAAAATCCTTAGCTGTGTTTGCAAGCAAACATTTACATACACATTACTATAGATGCTTTTATATACTAATATGGGCTTTGAGAATTCAGTAGATTCATGCATTAAAGTAGCTCATGCCATTTAGATGCCCTTCAAAAACAAATGCCCTGTGCATAAGACTCATATCTACAAAAGCTGTGGTAGCTTTGGTGATAACTTATATTTTTATAACTTTAAGGTTGGATTTTTTAACTTTTTCATTCTCCTGGTTGAAAACAATAACCCTAAGGCAAGGCTGAATGTACGTCAGTTATTGGCTATACGTTGTGTGTGACTTAGAGGGAAGAAGCAGCAAGTTATAACATATTGTCACATAATGATATGGATTTTAGAGGCACATTACAAGCACAGTTACATCATCCCCATCAACACACTGAGAACTATTTTTCACCTGATTATCTCTGACTACGGGGCATGTGTAGTTACCGCTTCCAGAATGCCTCACACTCTTTTCCTTGTCTATTCCCATTTGTCACTGAAAAGTATCATCTTAGAATGGTTTGGATTGGAAGGGCCCTCAAAGATCATCTAGTTCCAGCCCCCCTACCCTGGGCAGGGACACCTCCCACTAGACCAGGTTGCTCAAGGCAACTGTGACTGTGTCATTTAATGACTGTGTTTAATGACTGTGTCATTAAAGTGATGGTTAAGAACTTGCAAGGACAAGTAGTCTTTGTGCATCCTACCCATCACAGCCACAGAATGATGCATCATGTATAGACTACAGAAAAGCCAGTCCCTCCAGCAAAAGTTCAAAAAGAACTGATTAAGAGTAAGTGAAATTTAGTAGAGCTAGACAATTTATTATAGAATCATAGAATGTTTCGGGCTGGAAGGGACCTCTAGAGGTCATCTAGGCCAACTGCCCTACACAAGTAGGGACATCTCTACCGAGGTCAGGCTGCTCAGAGCCCCATCAAGCCTTATTATGGAGCTTTGTGCCACTCCCTAAGAGTGGTTTTAAGAAAAGAATATTTAATTCCACTTATATTCTAAAATACACAATTTTATGTGAAGTATTGGCAATCCTCCTCAAGGAAATCCTCACAAAATTGTCTTTCTTGTCTCCATAGCATTCTTACTTTCAGGAAAAATGAACACAACTTTTGCTCCTGCCTGGATTTATTTTCATTGCAAATATTTTTAATTCTCTGTTACAATTAATTCTAATGTGATTGATGCCAAAGCAGATTGCAGCAGTACTAAGGAGAGGGGTGTGTGGTAAAAAGTGAATGGTTGCAATGAAGCCATTCTCCTGTCCTATGCTACAAAAGTAATTATAATTAAAAAAAGTGGTGTGAGTGGATGACTACTAGCTGCCTGACAAATAGTCAAACAATAAAGAGTGTGTTATTGTGCTGCTAATTCTCCAATCACACAGGGCAACACCAAACCCAGCAACATGCTCTCAACATACCTTCAGTTTCTACACATTATTCATCTTCTCACTCTTCTCCACAAGAGCCAAGGGGGGAACACACCACTGAGAGCAAGCTGCCTCCAACAGAAAGCTCCTCCAGCCAGCCCCAACAAGAACTCTCTTCAAGAACTCTCTCTCAACTGATTAGTTCCTGGTTGATATAGTCCTGGCCTCACCCTCCACCCCAACCATGATCACCTGGGGAAGGTGGGACCTCACACAGGTGGACCAGGTTCTGCTTCTGGGGCCTGAAACCACTTGAGGAACAAAACATTCTGCTGGGTTGGGACTCATCCATAGGTCAACTCCAACTTGGAGCCCACAACCCAGGCTCCAGCACTTCAATGATGTACAGTTTATATCATAAGCTCACAGGTCTTTGTAGGTTTTCAGCTCTGCTGGTGAGACAGGATGGAAACAGTCTACTAGTATAAGGGGAAAGATCTCCATGTCTGAAGCTCTCAAATATTGTTTGGGGCTGGAGGAACGGGGAAGGTGAGCAGGTCTCTGCTGAGACTGAGGTAAAAAAAATAAAATCAAGATCGTTATTAATCCAAAATCTTATTCAGTGCAATAATCTGAAAATCTCAACCAAAATTAACTGATCTGAGACCACAGACCAACAGAAATGTAAAGCAGAAACCTAGAGTCTTAAGCAACATCTAGACATAGGAAGCACAAGAAAAAGTCCCACAAAAAAAACAGATAAGGTGTTTTGTTTCATTTTCCACATGATGCTGCAGTGGTGTTTGGTCTATTTTAGTGTTTGCTGGAAATTTTCTCAGCAGGCTGGAGATGGCTTAAGAACCACAGTCATTTGGGCACTGCAAAGAGGCAATGAGGGCAGAAACAAACTAAATTCAGATGAGACGTTAGGAAGAAGTTCTTCCCCAGGAGGGTGGGGAGACACTGGCACAGGTTGCCCAGAGAGGTGGTGGAAGCCCCATCCCTGGACATTTTGAAGGCCAGGCTGGATGGGGCTCTGAGTAATGTGATGTAGTGGGAGGTGTCCCTGCCCATGGCAGGGGGGGTGGAACTAGATGATCTTTGAGGTCCCTTCCAACCTTGACCATTCTATGATTCTATGAAATACGTGGGCTTGAGGTAAAACACCTTTTACTTCAACTTTCAATACAGGAATTCTAAAAGAGATTTAAGTTTATGTGTTTATCTTCTGTAATAGTTTCTTTTGTGTCAGAGCTGCTGGAAATCAAAGGTAGATAGATGGTTGTCAGCATTCCTGCTTCAGTTCCAACATGCTGTGTCATATATCATAACTTGAAAGCTATCATCAAGTGCATTGATAAAGTCTCTTTGGTGACAATTTCCCAAATAAAGGCAGACCAGTCTCACTTTGTGTCTGGGTACACTTGAAATGTGAGAGACAGAAGAGTTCGTCGAGAGTGATATATGTTTTGTAGAGGTGGTGGAGCTTTGGGAAACTTGTTCAGGAGGAAAATACTTTTGACATATGCAAGTTCTGAAGGAAAAGTTCATGATGCACATGTTAAAAGATCAACGTGGACGTAGACAACCTTCATTCATTCCCTGAATGGTTCCTCTGTTAAGCAGATGTGTTCAACCAAAGCTATTTTTTAAATTTAGAAGGAATTTGCCAGCTTCCTCTAGGATAAAATAAAGAAATAAATTAAAAGATTTGTGTCTGACACACTAGAAAAAACCACATCTGTCTTTCCTTTTGAAGAGCAATGTTTGTAATTTTCATAAAACACCAAAACCAAAATATTAAGGCTGACATAAATATTTACATCTTAAAGACAATTCCTTTAAATGTGCTCTGATTTTTCTTTTTTTTTTTAGGGGAAAAAAACCAAAACAATATATTTGCAACTCTACTATAAAATTCTTAGTGATTCCATGACAGGTAAAGGATATCTGATGTTAAATTTTCTAACATGATGACCACTTCCAAGCATGAGGTTAAGAAAAATCTTTTGTCTCTTTCAAGGTTTAGAAAAAAATGACGTTGTCAATAACCCCTTAAAGCAGTGTATAACAAAAGGTTAAACATATTTAAGCAGATCATGGTTTGTTAAAAGTTGCAAGTATATCGGCATGATTTGAAAGTCTTTCATTTACATAAGTTCATAGGCTTCAATCATTTATTTATTTCCATGCAGAGAGAGAGAAACAAAATAAAATGGAAATCTAACAAGAGACTGTGAAATACCAAATCAGTTTAGCTATTTATTTATTTTTTTTTAGCTTAATAGAAAACACTTTATGGTCAGTCTGCTTCAAAATGCTTGAATACAATGCAAGTAATGAAATTTTGTATACTTCCCTCTATTTATCAGAACATTTTAGTCTTCAAAGCTCTCTAACAATTATTCTGTTGGCTGACTATCCATTGATCAACTTTGTCAGTTCTGTAAAGTTTATTTAATTTTTTTTGCCTGTGGTGATGATGAATAAAATGAAAAGGAATAAGCAAATATGATAGTTAAACATAGCAAATGCATTTTCCTTTCAGTATTGTTTTGCTGTCTGTATTTATTAGGTGGCTGACTGGATTTATTTCTCTCAATGGCAAATATTTCTCAGAGCAATTTTGAGTTGGAAAATACTTTCTGAAGATTACAGTATGCATTCTACAAACAGCCAGAAAAAGTCTTAACAAAATGTATCTGGGCAGCAAAATGATCTGAGATGATGAAGGAAAATTACACTGTTGTCAAAACACTATTTGGTATTTGACAGCTTTTATTTTAATGGTAGAATAGAACAGCTTGTTTGACCAAAAGCTACAGAAACTTTTTAGCTATTTGACACATTATTTTTGCCATAAACTAGCTTTGAGTGAGCTGCCAATCACTTGTACCTCGCAAGAAAAAAAGCCAATATCCCAGACAACAGTGAAAGTCAATCTTTAAAGTCTTTCAAATCCAACTCTTAAGAACACATTTATTGTGGGAGCTGGTCGAGGGTTTCTTTATGTTCTGTATGCAAGAACTACAAGAGGAATTTATTGCTGAATTTGAAAAAAAAAAGAATTCTTGGCTCACACATCAGTAACCTAAGTACTTAGCAGGAGATTAACTCTATGAGGGGATCTACTTGATTTGATCCTTTAGGCCTCCCATGGAAAAATAGGAGAATATTTCAATTCATAAATCAGGCAGAACAGAGCATCCTTAGCACAGATACTGTGTAATGGCAAACTTCTCCTCTACATCTTGATTTAGCACAGTTTAATGCCACTACACATCATCACCTTGCTCACCTACATCACAGTTAGGAAAATCCTAAAGGAAGTACTCAGAATGTTTCTCCATTATTTTTTTTCCCCACTATTTTGTTATTCAGCACTTGACTATTCATAGTACAGTAATGCTCACAAAAAAATATAACTATATATGTGTGTCTGTGTATGTAAATAAGTGTCTATATTGCAACAAGATGTCCTGATAGTGCTTGCAGAGATAGGCAGGCAGCAGATGAGAGGAACATAAGGTAATAATTAGAAATTACAAGCAGTAGTGGTGATAAACAGTGGGCACAGATGTCTAGCTACTGTCAAGCTTTTTGTGAGCAGCAAGACAAAGGTATGTTTTAGCAAATTACTTGGTTATGAATATTTTAAGTAACAGGAGAGGAGGAAACGTCTCTTGGAGGGACTTCTACTTTTGAAGCATGAAGAAAGAGCAGATATTTGTGGAAAGTGGTCAATCAAGACAGGCATAAATCAGCAGCAAGTCCAGTAGTTCAATGATAAAGAAGTCTAGAGATAGTATTTCTTATTGACATTGTTCTACTGAGAAAATAATAACAGTCTGCTCACAGTCAGGACACTCAGGGAGTCATTCTATTATGAATATATAAACTTTGGGAGCATTATTTTATGTCCTTCTCCATCCCTTCTTTATATATTCATAATACGGATGGAGAAGGACATAAAATAATGCTCCCAAAGATGCTGGCAAGATTTGAGTGGGAGGTCAACAAACAAATAGCACATTATTAAAGGTAACCACGTCTCTTCTCCCCTCCCACCTTTTTCTTTCTTTTTCTTCTTCTTTTTTTTTTTTTTTCTTGGAAAAAAACCCCTTATACCATGAGCAAAGTACCAAGACATCAGGTAAATAAATGTGTTCACAGAAATGAAGAGAGAATTTGCATTCTGTTGGATATGTTAATGCTCCAAATTTGACTTTTATTTAGAATTGCAAGAAAATGTCCATATTTGTGATTGAACAGCAATTCAGAAATACTGAAAACATTAATTTTGTATAATTTTGTGTCATTTTGATAAGATGAGCCCTAATCAAATATATGACGTTAAATACAATGATGAAATATTGTATCATGAAAGCCAAGATAAAGCATTTAACTGACAAAACTGGAACAACACGTTTCAAGCAAAGGCAAAACGAAATGCTAAAACCTTTCAGTTCAAATTTTTGAAGCAATGTTGACATTGAAATCAATCCTAACCCAGGGAATAGTTTTACTTCAGTTAAACTAGTTTTTCCATTAGAAAATTTTATCTACAAATTTTAGATTAGTTTTATGCATAGATTTATTATATTGTGCATTCAGAAAATCAAATTACACCCTTTGGAGAATTTCCAATCAGTAAGTTAATCAAATAAAATGCCTTAAATATGATATTTTATTATATTCGTATTTGCAGAAACTCTCAATATTTATATAGGTGCACAATTAGTGGCAGAGGTAAATTGGCTTTGAGCAGATATTCTATAGCAGCAAGTTTTCCATTAGGCCAAGTAATAAAATTTTTAAAATAAATTAATATGAGATCTATGATACTTTCTCACACAACCTCAATATCAGCTGTTCCTTTATATATGTTGGTGTAACCCCTCTTTATAGGATTTTGTCTCTAAAAATAGGAGACCTACTCTATGTAAAAGCATTTTTATGAGTGTTAAGTGAGTTGAGTTGAGTTTCCCATCTCCATCTTTAACTTGTATAGAGAATACAAAACTCTCCTGATCTGAAGCTGTGAATTGAAGCAGTAGATTACTTTGATAGATATGCCCTTTATAAGTTTGCAATCAGGGATTTATTTTTTTTTGATACAAAATATTTAAGAGTTCTCACAGCACACTCAGCTTAGGAAGATTTAACATTCTTAGAGAGCTCAGATTTTGTAAAGTGTCTCATTTCATAAATGGGTGAAATGTCTTTCTATCAGTTTAACACAGCTCTACCTCTATACTACTACTTGTAGCATTGGAGATATTAAGTGAATATTACTGTCAATGATGGAGGTGTCTTGTTCAGAAATGTGTAAGGGAGGATATAGTTCAAGACCCTTAACAGAAAGTATGTGCTAGCCTCAGTTAGGAAATTGTGAAGTGGTGCTAAAAAATCCAAATATTAATCGAATGATTTCTGCCACCTCTCACCATTGACAAAATGTACGTAGAGTTGTTAAAGGAAGAGAGAGGAGACAATGAAATCTTACAAATCACTCATATGTGATTTCTGTGGTTCATGACATAGTTGTCAAGGTTGGAAGGGACCTCAAACATCTAGTTCCAACCCCCCTGCCATGGGCAGGGACACCTCCCACTAGATCAGTTACTCACAGCCCCACCCAGCCTGACCTTCAAAATCTCCAGGGATGGGGCTTCCCCCCCCTCTCTGGGCAACCTGTGCCAGTGTCTCCCTACCCTCCTGGGGAAGAACTTCTTCCTAACATCTCATCTGAATCTCCCCACCTCTAGTTTTGAGCCATTCCCCCCAATCCTACTACTACCCGACAGCCTAAAAAGTCCCTCCCCAGCTGTCTTGTAGCCCCCTGCAGATACTGGAAGGCTACAAGAAGGTCCCCTCAGAGCACTTACATGTGCAAGTGGTCACTAGTACAAAACATGGATCATGACATGTCAATGGTCACTATCACAAAAAGCCAAATGTGCTATCAAATACTAGAATGCCTGACAGACATTACTGTTAGATAGAAACTATGGGAATTTTTAACTCTCTCACAGCAAAAGACATTGATTTTTTTTTAAAGTCTCTTTTCCTTTTTTTTTTTTTTTAATTTCCCTTTTTTTTTGTACTCTCCCTGTCATTATTTTTGTGTGCAAATTGTAATATTTCATGAATTTTGCAAGAATCCGTCTCCAGGGTGGCAGCAGCAGCAATGGACACAAAATTGGATCCCCTGGAATGATAATTGCACATTTATGTTTGAAGCATAGTTGGGTTGGCGTTCTTTTTGATACGTGGATGAGACAGTGATAATTTATTTCATTTGTGAATCCAGAAATGTTTGCAAATGGATCTCCACAACACGCAACAAAAATAACAGATGAGATCCGAGTGGGACGGTGCAAACAAAGGTGGACTTGGACAAGTGACAATTTTTTGAGAACAAATACAATGAATTCTCTGTGCTTGCTTTTAAACCTAAGGATTTCTTCCTTCCTCAAGCAGAAATTAGGGAGGGGAAGAACACAGTGTATGAAATTTCCAAAATAAATGAAAGCCAAATCTTGGACTACTATCCAAAAAATGAGGGAATGCTTGATACAAGTTTGTAATGACAGTATAGATACAGATTTGTAATGGCAGTATAATGTCTATATTTACTAAAAAAACCCACCAGCCTGCTATAAATTTGTGACTTATCAGGAAAAAAATGACAAAAGCAATGTTAGAATGGAGCACTATTAACAGGAGTGATGGGGCAAGCAGGGAACTCTGCCAAGAGGTCCCTCTGCTCTAAAGGAGGAGATGCTGGATGGTTCCTAGCAGAAAGGACAAGGAAGGCTGGAATTGTTGCTGTCAAAAGTTGAAAGGTTATAAAAAGGCACTGACTAGGAGGATGTAGGGCATGGTCTGGAATACTGAGACTCCATTAGTGCTGGAATCTGGGTCAAATTCACAGGCTTAGAAACAGTCAAATTAGCTTAGAGAATTATGTCTCCTAATCTGACTCCCGTAAATTGATCATGAGTATCCTACTTCTCTGCACATAGGAAATGCCTCATGCAGCTTTATACTTTTGAATCTACCCACTTTTTAGCATGCAGTTTGCTAAATAATACCCCGTACAAGCTCAGAGCTCAGCAAAAATATTTTTCTACCAAAAATAAGGCCCGAGTTACCAGCTCGATGTCATACAAGATGCGACAACACATTTTAAAAGCTACTTCTTCTCCCATCCAGTCAAATGTATATTTATCAGTGGGTATATACATAATGAATGTGGCTTTTTCTTTGTCAGTTCTTGAAGAAATGCCATTATTCCCTGCTGTCTACGTCAGGCTCACTGTGCCTCTGAAAGTGACAGCACTTGACACTGTACATTAGCTTCATTATTGGCATAAAGCTGAAGCAGTTTCTGTGCAGGAGACTGCCAGGATAGTTTGGGTTTGGTTTTTTTTTAACTTTCTGTGTTCTATTTTTCATATATATGCATGAGACAAAGCTAAAAGGAACAGATGATATGGCCATTAAAGCTAAGAAAATAAACTCTTTCCAGCAAGTTAAGACATGACAAACCCAGAGCAAGTGCAGCGACTAAAACCCCAAGTGAGGATATAAGATATAAGACAAAATATAATGTTCCCAAAGCATTATCTTAAGGCAATAATACCAATTAAGCAACTGATTCCTTTTGGTGTGAGGTGAATGCCATGATAAACACTGTGGACTTGATGAAGTGGCACCATGAAGTGCTGAGCAGCCCATCCCCTATTGATCAGTGCCCAACATCTTAATAATCTGACACTTGGGGAAGGTTTTCAAAGGGATCAACACCAGCTTGGTGCCTAACAGCTACTGACTTCCACAGAATGGGAATTGGGCTTCTGGCTGATATTTGTGCCTTTGAAAACCTCCCTTCTGAGGTTAGCCAATGCTAAACATCTCTACAAAAGAAATGAATTTTTTTCCACTTCCTGTTAATTCTTAAACTCCACTTCTGTTAGGAAGGGCCCCTGCTGTAAACTACAGGAATACATATTTTTTTGGCTGTCAGCTTAGGCAAAATGCTTATTTTTCTTCTTGTTGTTTACCATGCCATCTGGCATTATGTTTAAGATGGAAATGAATTTAAAACCAACCTATTATTAAAAATGATCATATCTTTGACCTTGAAATGCTCCGTATCTCCATGACCTCATTACTTGAAATTTGTTGTTGCTGGATATCCAGCATTTTGGAAACTTGAATGAGGAATACCCATTGAAATTGAGTTTATACATTATTTATTTTCATTTTAACAGAATATGTCCTTTAATTAAAATGTGAAATTAAAAAATCTAAATAAATAATAAATAAGTAAATTTGAAAGATTTCATCAGCTCATAGTAAACTTCTTTTTTAAAAATGAGAAGGAGAAAACTTTTCTTCACCACTAGAGATTCGGTTAAATTGTAATGACCTTACAGTATAATCACTACAGAAAATGAAATTTATGCCTAGGTAGCAGAGGGTGGGAAATACATGTGAGAGATTTTTAATCTAAGTAGGCAGAACTGGTAGCTTTACATCTTGTCTTTATTAAGTTAAAATAACTATGTCCAAGATACTCAATGAAAAACCCTTATTGTGAAAGCCTCCACAAAGCCCTTTTTCCTTGAAAACAGGTGGATCAAACCATAGGAACCATGATCTACGAGCCAGTATTCAATTTGTGGAAGTTTTCTTTCTCTAAGCTTCTCCTCAAGGCTATATTAGAGCTTTCATTTTCCCTGCTTCTCTTTTTCTTTGTCATAAACACAGCTACACTTTCTCCAGAAATAAAGTCTGGGGAAAAAGAGGGTGCTATTTGCTGGCACATCCCTCTCTTTTGGGGTTTAAAGAATCCCAATAATAGAGATTGAAGCGATTATTGTTTAGCTGCAGCAACCATATATAAGGGATTTGAATTATTGGACATATTTTTCCTGCAGGAAAGGTGGACATTGGATCCCTCAGTTTATACAGGATAAGTCAACCACGTGATGTGGGTAAAGAAGGCCACTTAATTCTCTATAGCACAAACAGTTTGTAGGCCAAGTGGAATATATTTCTCTCCGAAATCGTTGTGAAAACCAAGCCTAATCCTTAGAAAGAGGTCTGGCCTAATCCATTCTTTGGGAAATCAACCCTAATACAGGCCTAGGGTAAATCCAACATCACGAGATGGAGATGATGACGGGGATTAGTGCTGTGTAAATAACTGAGGCCTCAATTTGGTGGAGAAGGGAAAAAAAACAACCCACAAAAAAACCCCAACCCTACTGCAGGAGTCTCAGATGAAATATTTCATGTAGTTCTCCTGACTGTTTCAATTATCCTATATGACATAATTAACCAGTGAAGAATCCATCAACACAGTGACAATGTTCTCCGTGCTTTGGAGGAAGGCAAGTGTTCACTTTTTGTGATTAGGCTAAAATAGAATTAAAAAGTCATTAGGAACTAAAGATAGTCTTACAGTCAGAACTTTACCTGAAAAGACTGGACATTTTAATCTGAAAACCAGTGTCATTAAATCTGCATTGTCACTGTTACTGTGTTCTGAAAATTCACGTTGGCAAAAATATAAAAAATAAAAAATGGGATTATTTTGTCTCCTAAATGTTATTCAGGGTCTAATATCTTCAGTACACTCCTACAAAAGGAACATACAGACAGACCTTTGGGTCCATACTGGCTTACAAGAGATGAGTGCTTTGTCATGGAACAAATCACAGTCATTTGTAACTTAACAAAATACTTTACAGCAATTAGCAAGGGGAAATCCCTAGGAAGTTATGGCAGGACAGAGTTTATTGGTTGACTGCCTTTGGTAACTAATTCAGGGATCCTTGTATTGACAGGGAGACAACTTTTTATGATGCATTATTAATAACAGTAAAAGCCGAGTTGTGCTGAATTTTATTCCTAGACATTTATGCTTTAAGTTGGTTTTCATGTTATACAACTTATTGTTGGTTCCCCAGAGGACCATCTATTTTTAATTAGCTTGTGATAATAATTTGGTGTGCATTATGATCTGATTTATGGTATTTAAGCAGGACAAAATGAGCGGGCCATGACTATTTACTGAAGTTGTTTGTTTACAATATTTGCTGCATTTATAACGAAGACCAAGAGGATGTGTAGAAGTCACATTGGCCAGATGTAGCTGCAATTTCAGCAGCCTCGAGGAAGTATATATTTGGAAGAAAACACTTCAAACACATGGGAATATCTTCCTCTTTCCTTTCATAACTGCAAGTTTTTTCTTTCAGACAAGTCTCAATTATAATTAGGTTAAGGATTAATAGCTATTATAAACATGCCATAGATATGAGTTGCATCTGCTGTTGAGGGCTGTAAAAAATCTCAGGGGGAGATAGTGTAGACAGCCATGACTATGAGCATGGTATTGACTGCTTTATCTCTACAATATTCAGTTAAAGACATATTAAAAGACTTATCTGTCCTATTAACACCTTAATAATTGTAGTCATGTTTCTCAATCTTTAACACAAAGCCTGACTAGCTTTAGGAGGGCTGATGTGTCTGGCTTTGTGTTGGCTTGGGGGAGGTGAGGGGCTTGAGAAAGATGCAAACCAGACATATTTTGATGGAAGCTATTAAAAATAAGCAATAAAAACCAAAAAACCCCAAATAAACCAAAAAAGAAAATAACTTTTAACATGATATTGCTTAGAGAAAGGACTGAGCTTCCCACCTGCATTTTACTCACTCTTGAAAATAAAATAAAATAAAATTAGACATGCATTTTATTTAATTTTTTTTTAACCCTAAAATTTAATTTGTCATCTACATCTTCTTTCAGACAAAACAGAAAATGGCAATAGTGTTGTTGTCCAAATAACATGGGAAATGTTCAATTTGTGATATACTAGATACCTTTTCTTGGTTTCAGTAAACTGCTGGAAAAAGCTCTCAGTCTGACAAAGAGCCCTAGATATTACTGACTTAGTTTCCTAAATAAATAAAAGCTGAGAATCATTCACTTTTTCCAGCTCAAGTCAAATTCAGACAATAGTTGTAGCCTTTCAAAAATTAGATAAAGCAGAGCGTAAATATTTCAGATTTAAACATATCTGCATTTTTCAATCCTGAGGATGGTTTTGAAATTAATCGTATTAACAGCAGTTAAAAGAATTTAATGGCTAAAAAGACAGCAGCAAGCCTGATTGTTTTAATTGAAAACACTTTACTTCACCTGCACTGAAAAATCTGTTATTTATACAACTCTACTCCCAAACATGTTACTCAGCACTCTTCATTAATTACTGTTCCACTCATCAAAACATAGTGCCTGTTAGCTTCTGCTTTTGGTTTCTTGAGTGAGAGGAGAAGGCAGGTTGTGTTTATTCTTTTGTAGCCTGAGTTTTTAATCACATTATAAGTGACATCATGGGTCAAGAGAAATGTTGGGAGTTTTTTTCTTTTATTTTCGCATCAACTATTGAGGGATTATTGAGGAACGTTGCCTTATTTTCATGTTTTTTATATATATATATATATATTCATGTTATGATATAATGCTTGGGCAATAATACCATAGAGATGGAGCCATAGTAACATTTCAGGTAGCTCAGCAATTTCATTATTACAACTCATTATCATTCTCTCTGAAGTAATTTTGCCTTCCTGGATGAACCTTCTAACCTGGAGTTTTTAAAATTTATTTTGAATTTAAGTTTTTTGGAATGAAGACAAATACCAAATATATTTATTGGTCTTCATTAATAAATGAACATTAATAAATTTAAAAAAATAATAATAAAACATTGTTGTGACTAAGAATAGAGAAGTAAAACAGATTTAGCCTTTAGTGATTCAAAATGACTTAAGCATTAGTATCCTTGCCTAAAAGTGTTGACCCCTTAGTAGGACACTATTTTCATAAGTTCAGTACATAGGAAGAAGTTCCCAAGGTTCACCCCTAGGAAGCTTTCAGCTCACGTATTTGCTTTAGTAACTTTTTTTTTGATACTGAAAATACTATGAGAAGTTCATATGGGAGGAAGCAGCACCCTTGAGAACCCCACAGCACTTACACAAAATGTACATCCCTATAAATAGAACCTCCTGCCTTACAAATATTCAGAGCTGAATGCTTGATTCTCTGAGTTCTGCCTGAGTTAGATCTTTACATGCCATTCCTCTGGCTGTAAATGCTTTTAAATAAATGAATATGTGTGTTGTCCTTAATGTAGATATTTTCCTGGACTCATATGGGATTGACAGGAACAAACTCTCAGCACTACTTCTGGGTTAACATCATGAAGGTTATAATGACCTTTGGGCTCACGTAGAGCTGTAATCTCTTGTCATTAAAGAATATAGCAAGAATTGTTAAATGTTTTGATAGAACTTGAACTGCTTTAGTTTTTCTTTTCCCTGGTATCCCAGCGAAAGGTAGAAATCTTGATTTTATTTTATTTTGTGTAGCATTTGCAAACCCAAATTCCATCACAGAATAAACGTATCAGAATTAGCAACACAAGAAGACCTGAGCATCTTACCAAAGTGTAGTTGTTGGAAGCAGCACAGAGATTCTTCACCAGACTGTGCTGCTTCTGAGGACAACTTGAGATTGTTGCCACATCTACCACTATGGCTGCATTTATCTTTTCAAAGACAAGCCTCAAAGTTGTCATAAATACACTCAAATCTTTAAAATAAGATTGGTCCCACCTTCACTTTCTAGTGTTTACTCTTGGGCTAGGGAAGCTTCACCAGACCTATCTGCTCACCAATGCTTCTCAGGATAGAGGAGCATGGTTGCTGTAATCAGCATAATAACTTGGTTAAATATCTGACAGTGGCAAAATTCACAAAATATTTGCAAATCTAAGAGATGTCTTGTAAATCCAGTANAGGAAACAGTCAAGAATAAAAGGAAATACAAAAAAAAATTTAATAATTCAATTTTCAGAGCAGAGTAATTGTTTCAAGATTCTCATGCAACAGCTACTCTTGAAAAAGCTCCTATTTAAAAAGGTTCTGATCATTGGAAAGATGTCACCAGTACTTAAAAAAAGAGGTTTACCTTTCAAAAACCTATTCAAACTGGAAAAGACTTTTAAAATATGTCCATCACATCCCCTAAAGTGTTCTGTACAAAGCCTCCAAGACTTGTTTTCTAATTCCACTAAATCAAAGGTCTTTTTTACACTCCATAAAAGATATATTTACAGCTGTCCTCTTCAGAACCTGACTTACCATCTCCAGATGACCCATGAGATGTCTCGGATATCCTAGAGTAAGTCTACTGTTAAGTAAGGGTAGAGTATGTCTACTGTTAAGTAAGCTAGACTAAATGTGGGGAGCATAAGTCCAACCTCATGTCTTATGTACTGCTGGGCACTACATCACAAGGCTAGAGCTCCTTGTCTTTCTTCCTAGCTCTTCAGTGACCAATTCACATTTAATATTTAACATGGTGTGGGCAGCTTGAGTCAGAAGAAGGAAAGAACCTCACTACTTGGTTTGTCTTCAACACAGATGCAATTTCCTATCCTCCCAGGCAGGGTAAGGGACTGTGTCCAGCTCTGGAGCCGCCAACACAAGAACTTTTGGACTTTTTGGAGTGGCTCCAGAGGAGGGCCACAAAGATGATGAGAGGGCTGGAACTACTCTCCTATGAGGACAACATGAGAGTTGAAGTTGTTCAGCCTGGAGAAGAGAAGGCTCCAGGGAGACCTTCTTGTGGCCTTCCAGTATCTGAAGGGGGCCTACAAGAAAGCCGGGGAGGGACTTTTTACAAGGGCTTGTAGTGATAGATGAGAGGTAATGGGTTCAAACTGAAAGAGGGGGGATTTACAATAGAAATTAGGAAGAAGCTCTTCACTCAGAGGGTGGTTAGACACCGGCCCAGGTTGCCCAGGGAAGCTGTGGATGCTCCATCACTGGATGTGTTCAAGACCAGGCTGGACGGGGCTTTTAGCAACCTGGTCTAGTGGGAGGTGTCCCTACCCATGGCAGGCAAATTGAAACTAGATGATCTTTGTGGTCCCTTCCAACCCAAACCATTCTGTAAATCTATTATATTATTCTATGATTGACCATCTCACATCTTCCACTTGTCAGCTTTTGAATTTGCTGAATATTGAGCTGAAGAACAAACCTAACTTCCTCCATTTATTTTTCTGAATCAATACAGAAAGAACTTATTTATATTTATATTTATATTGGAATATGGGTATTCCAAATTGGAATACCAATTAACTCCTAAACTCTGTTTTACTGTTTCTACACCTTATTGTGGATCTTCCCTCACATCTCCCATCCATTGTTCAAAGGACTCTGACGTAAAGATTGTACCATATATAGCAGGTAAACAAGCGAGTGCTGCAGAAATTCCAAGGCACTGGTTAGAGTTAAGGAATGAAATGTCAAGGATCTCAGGAGCTGCACTTCCAACAGCTTATTTTCAGTGTTCTACATCAAGAAATGAATGGAAGTGTTTGATAAGAGACTAAAAGGGCCTTTGGACATTAACAAATCATGACAGCAAGCAGGATTCATAAGTAATTTATCAGTCATGGGTCATCTGGAGATGGTAAGTCAGGTTCTGAAGAGGACAGCTGTAAATATATCTTTTATGGAGTGTAAAAAAGACCTTTGATTTAGTGGAATTAGAAAACAAGTCTTGGAGGCTTTGTACAGAACACTTTAGGGGATGTGATGGACATATTTTAAAAGTCTTTTCCAGTTTGAATAGGTTTTTGAAAGGTAAACCTCTTTTTTTAAGTACTGGTGACATCTTTCCAATGATCAGAACCTTTTTAAATAGGAGCTTTTTCAAGAGTAGCTGTTGCATGAGAATCTTGAAACAATTACTCTGCTCTGAAAATTGAATTATTAAATTTTTTTTTGTATTTCCTTTTATTCTTGACTGTTTCCTCTCCTTTAAGGCATACTATAGTCTAAATTTCCTGGTGTTAAAAGGAATTTCTTACACTGTCAGGGCAGGTCATTTGTGATTGCTCTGAAAATTGGATTATTAATTTTTTTTTTGTATTTCCTTTTATTCTTGACTGTTATCTGAGAGAGAAGACCAGACTAGATATGCTAGTTTTCTCCTCTAGTGTGGTTACCCCTCCATTTCTGAGTAAAGGCATCACTACAGCTTCTGGCCAAGGTTAACTGTGTCTGTGGTTACAAAACAATTACAGAAAACATTTATACTAAAGCATAGCTAAACCTCCTATTTATTTCTATTTAGAGGTTAAAAAAAAAGAGAAAATTCTAAAAGGGAGGGTTAGGAGAAGCAAGAAGGATTATTACACTAAACAGAATGTCTTATTAATTTATGCTTTGTAGATACTTTTGTCACTTCTTCCCTTTAATTTCTAAGAAAATTAAAACAATGATAAGAGAGTACAGAGACTCAGAGAACAAAGAATGTTGACTCAGAATAAATACACAGTAGATTAGACACAATGATCAGGTTAACATTAAGGAAAGAACAAGTACAGTGACAGTTAATTTCAGAAGTTGTAAAAACAAATTAGCTGCCTTCATATGGCAGCCTTGCCTAATAAAACATAAAATGGGGATATTGTAACTCAGATGTCAAGGGGAAAAAAAAGAAAACGCCAAGCCTGAAATGCATAAAAGTATAAAACATACTATTCCATCTAAGACATTTTTCTTTCCCCCTGAGGAATTAAAAAGAGGAGCTCCTAGGTAGTCTTCCTCATGTATTTCTCTGTTTTACTTTGTATTTAAGGAAAGGATAAAGAAAATCTGAAAAGATGCATTTTGGAAAGACTAAGATCAATCTTTCCACTGGTTCTTGAGTAAATATGACCCTATTTTAAAAGATGCTGACCATTCCTAACTTCTGTTGTAATACAAAAATTATCATAATAATATTAGAGAACAGAATGGCAATGATGATAGAATTGTTCTCCTTAAAGAGACCTGGATTTCAATCCAGTTTGGTCCCTAAAATGATCTGAAAGGGGTAGTAAAGAGAGCATAGCAAGGGAACACTGAAATGAAAAACCACATGGCATAATTTGCTTTCCGTACACATTTCTGGTAGTTAATTCTCTAATAATATGAATACAGTATGACCATAATCTAGGGTTAGCCAGGAAAAAGCTTTGCAATATCATAGTATATTCTCTCCATTTGGCAAGGACTTCACATGTATATTGACTCATAATGTAACCCATATTTTCAGCTGGTCTAGGCAGTAATGCTTATTTAGTAAATGAAAGCCTTTCGAATGGAGAAATCGATATGGTTTAAAATTTTATGGAATCATATTCCTCTGTATGGATGAAGCAGCAAGTAGGGCTGAGAAATACAACCTGCAAGTTCAGACGAATAATATACAGAAGGTCTAAGGTTGGATGCTTTCAAGTGGACAGATAGGGGTGGAACCATGAGGCCACTGATTCATACAATAATTTAGGTGGGAGGGCACCCCTAGAAGACTAGTCCAACATCCTGCTCAGAGTAGGCCAGGTTGCCCANCCTCTGATCATCCTTGTGGCCCTCAAGATACCCAGTCAAGCTGGGTATCTTCAGAGATAGAAGCCACAACCTTAGTGAGAAACCTGTCTCTGTGTTTGATGATACTCAGGGTGAGCTTTTTCCTTTTACCTAATCAGATTTTCCTTTCTATGGATGCGAGGCAGGCTGTAATCTGACTGGCTGTCTACAGAGGTGACAAGAATTCACTGCAACATGAGGGTGTTTGGAAGAAAGCCATGAATAGGAAAGCAAATAGCCAACTGCAACCATTAAAAGATGATGAAATGTTTCTTCTTAGCTGACTTCTTTAACTCAACTTTACTTTGTGTTAACAAATCAAAGAAAAATCACTTTCAGATGTTCTGCTAGTAAATGAACTAGATTTTCATGGCTCCATTCAACTTAATCAATAGGAATACTATACAATGAGTGCTTCTGAAAAAACCCTTGGTAGTTTCCTGAGACACCCAGAAGGTAGTGAAGTTCATAGTGCACACATATGGAATATTCAAATTTACTATTTCCCCTCTCAGCCAGAGGTACATCACCAACAAAGGCTGTTCCCAGCTTCATTTCCACCAGAAACCTCACTGGTGAAAATGGAAAAGACAATAACTGGGACAATTTAGACTAGATATTACACTGTAGTAAATGAAATTAAAGAAGATGAACAGACCAATTCAGAGCATGCACTTGCCTTCTTTTAATATTCAAAAAGGAAATCAAGAGAAGCTGGGGGGAATTTAGTGAAGCTGAGAAGCAAGAAAGTATTTTAATTTGATTTATACAATGTACTGATTATGTGAAGGGTAATACCTTCAGATACTTCTGATTAAAAGTAGGATTGAAAAAATGCCCACAAAGATAACATGACCATTCATTTTATATTACAAAAGATTTTTTTTTCTCTATGACTAGAAAGTGTTTCCTCTCCTTTAAGGCATACTATAGTCTAAATTTCCTGGTGTTAAAAGGAATTTCTTACACTGTCAGGGCAGGTCATTTGTGATTGCTCTGAAAATTGGATTATTAATTTATTTTTTTTTTGTATTTCCTTTTATTCTTGACCGTTATCTGAGAGAGAAGACCAGACTAGATATGCTAGTTTTCTCATCTAGTGTGGTTAGCCCTATATTTCTGAGTAAAGGCAGCATTGCAGCTTCTGGCCAAGGTTAACTGTGTCTGTGGTTACAAAACAAAAGAGCTGAACAGTTCCAATAAATAGTCCCTTAGGAGCCCTTAACCACATTGTTGGAAAGCTGTGCAGGTCAGCACAGTTTTTAACTTTGACTCACGGACAGATCAAAACATTGTAACAGCAGGGAAGGGAAAATAAATCTGCAATAGGAAAAATATGTGTAGCATGGCTTTTTTTTAACCACTGAATATTTATTTCTGCTATGCTTTAAACTAAAACTTGGTTGACAAAGTGGAGCAGGGAACATTTGTGATTATTTATAAAGATGCTTGGCAGTATCAAGTAGTGCTTACTATTGATGGGCTGGAATTTACCTTCTCTCCATTTCCCTTAGAATCATTTAGGCTGGACAAGATCTCTAGGATCATCAAGTCCAACCTTCATCCCAACATCTCCCTCACCCTTAGACCATTGTTTTCCCATGTAGTAACAATTTGGCTGTCCTGAGAATGGGATTTGCATTCACCTTCATTGTGAAGAAGAAATATGCCTTTCTAGGTCAATAATCACACATAATTTCCCCACTTGTAGGATTTAGTTTTTTAAATTAAAATTGCACATTATCGTAATCATGGGCCTGATTTTGGTACCATTTACTATACAGCAACTTAGTGACATCTGAACATTAAGAGTGATGCTGGATATTGTACTGATTGTAATAAAATGACAATCAGGCATCAGACACATCTGAATTCTCTATATGTACACTCTGAAACTAATTTCATTACATCATGTTAGGTGTGAAAAAAAATGGCAGTTAAGAGACCAAAGCAGAGGACACTTTGTGACCCAGTCATGAACAGAAAACATTTATACAGCATCCTTCACAGAAAGTCATAGGATGATTTATGGCTCCAACTAAATTCAAAGCAACATCAATCAAAAGGCTTTTCATTTTTAATTTTTAAACTACAACAGATTCAGTCTCTGATTAAGAAGAGGAAGCCAGTCCCCTACGTTTGATGCATAAAGGCAAAAAGATCAATTGCAAATGATACCTAAGACCATCAGTCATCACACCTCCATGCAAAGAACCTCCTAGATGCTACTTTCTGGAACCAAGTTGCAAAGGACAGAGTTCTGAGGGCATCACAATTTAATAAAATGGATTCTCACCATCTCTATGAGATCAGGTTGCCCTTCTTACTGTCTTTGGTGCTTCTTTCTACATGTTTTTCTGAAGACTCTTTCCACTAGTGTAAATGTGTGTTCCATTATTGTAAATGAAGGTTGTGATTACTAGTTTAACTATATCTCAGGAAGAGTCTTTGCTTTATTAGGTAATGCAAAATACAAAAGGATCAGTGGAGATCCTTTTATATTTTATATTTCACCTGGATTGTGAAACCTGTACCAACAAAAAGGCCAGGTAAGTTTAAGCCCATTTTCAAATTGAAAAATAATCTTAGTAGAATTCACCCTCTTGACTACATCATCATCATCATCATTATTATTATTAATTATTATTATTTTACAGTAGTTACCTACCACAGGAGTCTTTGTGTAGGTGGCATGTGCCCAGGTGTTGACAGTGGAGTGTGACCTCTGTGAGGAAAGGCTCAGGCTGCCCCATGCCAAACACAGTTGGTTCCAGTCCATCCCAACAGGCTCATTGCAGGACACAACTTAGTCCATTCCTGAAGGACTGTACCTGGTGGGGAGGAACAATGCTGGAACAGTTAGTGAAGGACTGCAGCCCATGGATAGGACTCATGCTGGGGCAGGGAAAAGGTGTAAGAAGGAAGGAAGAAGTGTTATGGACTGATGACAACTCCCATCTCCCACTGCACTGCTCTGCCTGGGTGGAGGAAGGAGGTAGAGGAGTCATGAATGAAGGAGTAAAGTTGAGTCTGATATGAAGCAGGGCGGGGGTGGTTTAGTTTTGTCTCTGCTTCTCACTATCTTACTCTAGTTTTAGTTGGCAATAAATCAAATTAACCTTCCTCAAGTTCAGCGTGTTTTGCACTTGACGGTAATTGGCAAGCACCCTCCCTATCTTTATCTTGACCCATGAGCTTTTTTATCCTATTTTTCCCTCCATCCTGTTGTGGAGGTGGAGTGAGAGACCAGCTGGGTGAGAACCTGGCAGCCAGCCAAGGTCAACCCACTAGAGTCTTAAACCAATTTTAGTAGTATATTTATGCAATTGAAAAATGTTACTATTTCTTTCACAGTTCATATATTATGGCTTTTAAATGACTCTTAAACAAGACTGTCACTAAATAGCTAAGATGAATTCCCACTTGGTGGTTGTGTTTTCAGCTTCACCCAAATCCATGTAACCACGTCTGTTCCCATCAGTACAAAATTTGACTCCTGTATTTAACATTCTCTTTCCTCAGTGTGTGATTTCCAACAGTCTTAGAGCTCTTACATCTCTGCAACAGGGTGAGGACCTCAAAAACAGGTCTAGAAACCTACAGTATAATCACCTTTCTTTGGAAACAAAATGTTTCTTCACACAATGTAAATCTTACAAGACTACTTATAATTTATACCATTTTTTCTAAGTGGTGGTTTGTATTTAAGGTATTTTTACTTTTCGAGCACAAACTGTCCATCTTGGTTTGAAGTAGAAATTACCTACAATTTATATTGCATATGCATAAATCACATACAACTGGTCATTTCTAGCCTACAAATTGACCTGACACTGGAAGATATGACAAACACACAATAACAACCCTAGTATAGATTGATTTCTCTTTAACCGAATACTGTAATTTAAAAATAGCATAAATACATTCCTGATTACAATTCTGTTTGCATGCCTGACATTGTGAATAGCCTTTCAGAGCTTAGAGAAAGGTACCTTGAAAAAGAAGAAAAATTAATAGCTGATACACAGATTTGGAATACATTTTCCAGGTAATAAAAAGCTCAAGTTCAAGAGAAGATCAAATGGTTGTTCAAACTTTTTTAGCAGCATTCATTGCTTCCAAGTCTTTTGTGTTACGTAGTCATACATATAGGATCACCCTGTTTATAACAGGCTTCAGCATTTATAATGTATATATTTATGAATTATATTGTGGCATGGAAGGGAAGAGAGAGAGAGGAAGAGAAAGTAGAAAATTACCATTTCTCCAGAGTTCTCATCAAACTATTTATGACACAATCACAAGTAGTGCAACTATAAAACCTGTGATAACTGAGAGTCACCAGCTTGAGGAAGTAGTTTCTAGATTGGGGTCCTTCTTTTCCCTAAATAAGAGTTAATATTGCCCTATGAAATCAATAACATTTTAATGTCACCTAATTGGTATGTGGAGACCTTGTAATGAGCAGTGGCACAATCATTTCTTCATGCACACAGGCATCAAAAGAAAACCCATCTCAGAATAGCATTGTGTAATGATCAGCACATCTTAAAAAAGAAATATGCACTGTATCTCCACTTTAGTGTTAAATGATTCCTAAACTGGATTATTCAGTTCAAATTTGGCTTTAGAAGTAGCATCCAGTCAAACAGGACTTTGATGCATTAGCAGCCAGGTGCTCAGGTTGTCCTTGTGTGGAAAATCAGAGGAAAGAAAGGAAGAGCACCTCAAAAGGTGCTTTGCAAAATATAATGGAGGTTTTATTTTCTATTCCTCCTTTGCTGAACGTTTATTACTTTGTAAACAACCACATCTGAACAAAACACTGAAACGTGGTTGTGCCACATTTCACCTCGACGATGGATTAAAACATGTTGTGGCAATGCATAGTGTTTTAATATACTAATTAAATGTATTTTCCTACCATGATGATAAGGAACATTTACTATCTTCTTAAATGTCTGAATGTTCCCATTAGACCATGTAGCTTTTAATTATTATACTGAAATTGAATTGTCTCAGCCAATCACAGGACACAGATAATGTACAGAGACAGGAATACTATATAATATTTTTTTTTTGCTCATTTATGCAAATCCCTGTCTGCTGATTAGCTAATAGGAGCTAATTTACATTTTCTCTGTACATTTATTTCTCAAGAATTACAGAGTAGACTTGCAGATTTCTACTTCATCAGCTGTTGCCCACTTGCTCCTACAGGCTCCTCACCTGTGTGTTTTCATACAGTACCTGAACAACAAGTACAGCCACATTAGAATGTATTTTAATACCAATAAAATAGGAAAACACAGTTTAATGAAAAATAAATAAATAAAAGGAAAGAAACATTAAATTATTTGAAAAACTGCTACAAGGCTCTTCTTGATAGAATAAGTATTAAGTTCTTTTAGGACTTGTTTTCCTTGTTTTTCCCTCCCTAAAAAACTCCCTATCTTAGATATTTTTTCATTAGAAAAAGATCAATATTTTGAAAGAAAATGTTAACTAAGAAATGAAAATCAGGTGAAATAACATAGTTTGAAAGTATATTCTTCCTTTCAGGCATACTTCATTTTTCTCCAAACTATTTTTCACTCATTTACAATTCATAAACAAGGTCTTTTTTGATTTTAATAATGCCAAACTAGGATGCCTTGGCATTCCTAGAAATGTTGAAACTTGATCATTCCCATGATAATATAACAAATACGTATTTTAAATAGAGTTCTGGAAATGTAATGCTCTGTAATGAAGATAAAACCTATTTGAATCCAATATTTTTGAGTCTTTAAGTACCTGTTACGTATTTTGCTGTCAGTGAAAGTCCTTTGTGTATGTGCCTCTATGCCATGGGCCATTACGTAAATTCCTAATTCTTCAAATGACTGAGCAACTAAGATATGGGTGTGTAATATTTTGGTCACTCACTAAATATAGAGACCATCAGGATGTGCAAAACCATCTCCAAAAGATTATTTTGTTCTATTCCCTTGCGTGTACCTCTAGCAAACTAAATAAATAACATAAAGGTAACATTTCTGTTGAAGACTGTTGTGACAGTCCCTCGTGCTATCCATGGCCATATCACTTTGGCTTATTTTTTATATTAAGGCAAAGCCTTTATCTGAAATGAAGGACCATGACCCCTCAGAATAGAGGCAATAAACGAGATGGATGCTCTGAGAAGGGAAGGGAGAGGAGTGATGATGTACCAGGGACCAGTGTGATGTGCGACCATCTCGACACAAGAACTGTCGACTTGCTGTCTATTTGCTCTACCTTATTTTGCTCTATTATTTTATTTCATTTCACTTTATTTTACTCCTCTGGCTATGTCGCAGAAGAGAAATTTAAGGAATTTAGAAGGCAACAGAGAGGTGGCTTTGCTGAGGCTCATGGTGAGAGTCACAAGTACGAGCGGCTGCCCGAGGAAACGTAGAGAAGCATTTGTTAGAGCTCGCCTGGAGAAGGCAATAAAGGCTGAAATAGAAGCCAAAACTTTAGCAGCATATAGCAGATGATGAAGAGGATGGAATGAGAAGTGAAGGGCCTTCACAAGTACTTAGGAACTGCTCTGTACATTTAGCCATATGAACAACTCAATACCAGTCCCCACAATATTCCCTGGGATTGATAATTTAGTGGAACGGGCAAAATCCAAGACATCTTTTGGGTCAATTTGATGGGGATGGCAGAATTTCTATGTGCAGGTGTGACTGGCTAGGAAATGGGTCAGAGAATAACAACTTCAGGCCGTTGCGTTAAGAGCAGTAAAGTAATTTAAGTAAGTAAAGTAAGTTTAAATTTCAAGTTATCTCCAGTAATTATCCCACACAGGCTGCCATCAGAAATAAAGTAATGGAAAACAAGAATACACCATCAACACGATCAACTTTAAACATTCAAAAGATGATGGAATATTATGCCTAACATAATATTATCCAAAATAAGTAAAACACAACATGTGTGCTATTGCAGTTTGCAAGCTCAGCCTTCCATGAGAGTCATTAAAGATCTTAATAATGCACTTTTTTTTTTCTTTTATTAGATTATAGGCTGAAAGTCTTATGTGTGTGAATGTCAGCATCCTTTACAGCTGGGATGTCCTTTAAAAGACACAACTCAAAACTAACCACACTCAGTGCAGTGACTGCTTTAAATTTCAGTGGGTTTGGGTGGAATTTTTAGCCTGAATATTTCGAAGCAGAGTGATCTCTTCCCAGTGTTCTCTAATGTCACCTTGAGCAAATATGCCCAAAGGAAGCAGATCATTCAGTGAGCCTAAATTAAGGCAGGGGGCGGGGGGAACCCACTTAAGAGCTGTCATTATTTCTTCTCTAAATTGAAAGGCCTCCCCATGGAAATAGTGGAAGCCATGTTATATGGAGCTTGTAAAACAAATTGGAACAAAAGACTAAAAACATTACAATGAGCCATTCTGAACTGGCAGTAGGTGGTTCAAATAAACTGTTAGTTTATTTCCTTCTCAATTTTTTAAAATTACTATGATTATTGGAGAGAGTGAGGATCTTCACAGAGAACCACTCATTATTTACTCCTCAATAGCAAAATATTGGGTTGTGTGGCTGCAATGAAATATAAATAAAGTGACACACATTTATACATGAAAATACTGACCAGCTTTGGGAAGGTGCAGACTTTAAGTAGTTTACACATTCATTCTAGTCAAGTCAAAGTTCTGAAAATACTATTAAAGTTACAAAGCAATACAAGGCAATGAGTATCCTTTCTGGATGGATCAGCATGTTATGGTACCCATTTGGTTTTTTTTTCTCTTATTACTAAGCAGAGTGAAGATAACAAGGATCAGAATCAACATCATTCTTTTACTATTGTTTTACATTATGGATTATTTTACAATTTAAAATAACAGTGCCAAGGACCTTCATTTTTTAAATTATTTGCACTAGGAAATGCAATTAATATTATGAAAAGATTGCTATTGAAAACTAGGTTTTGTTAGTGGTGGTGTGCTAGAGAATACTTCTTTAAAACTTTCCCCATTTGTTCTGGAGAGAAAACACTATTTGTGGAGGAAAAAACTGCAGCTGGTAATGGATAATTTTGTCTCACATTTAAAGAAAATACTGGGGCCGCTTTAGAGTCAGACAAAGCATTAACTATTTTTATAGTTTTTATAGATGTATATAGATGAGTAAAAATCACATAGTTGTCAGTTTGTCAGCTCATAAGGAAACAGTTGCTTGCATATGAAATGCTTCTGTAAGGTTTGCAGATTTCTCTCCAAGCCAGTATACCAGAATCAAATACCCTAAGGAAAAATTAAGTTATCCTGCAAAAGGAAAGGAATTTTCCTGTGAAAGGAAAATCAGGACCGAAGGCAGTACTACAAATTGCAGAAAATTATGTCTAGGTGAGAAGAAAATAAAAATAAATAGAAGATCAAAAAGTCTGTATGGATTTTTTTTTTCCCAGCAATCTATGTGCAAAAGCTTATGGGGAAAAGAAAATCAGATCAGGGTATAAAACCGCAGAGAATGACTTTTATATATTTTCTTTAAACCCCAGGGGGAATAAAGCAAACATTAAGGGTAAGAATCACTCTGGAAGGCTCACTACTATATGTTAAAACTAATTTTCTCTGTTTCTAAACATCCGCCTAATTTGTGCATGTGATTCCTTTTATGTCACTGCTCTTGGTAGGCTCCTGTGCAGTTCCAAGTTGCTTATGTGCATCTTTCTCTGAATCATTTCTAGCTTTCTAGAATCTACAGTAATTAGCTCTTCATGCTTATATCTTGTTTTATGGTACTATACTTTGCCTTTCAAGTAATTCCTCTCTCCCATTTCTTTTAGCTTTGATCTGTGTAGGCTTCAATTGGACACAAAATGCTTCCTATTGCCATCTCAATTTTACCATTTATAAAAATATAGCCTGAACAAAGTCTAGGAAAAGAAATTTTATTATATAGGCTAAGAGTTACATTCAAGACCCACTGAAACAAATACTTAAACGTAATTTTCTTGGGTTTTTTGATATTTCACTTGCTTTCCAGACATAGTGGCCCAAGTTTAAAAAATAGTGAACTGGATGATCTCATTTATGTGAAAAATATAATGGTGTCTATTATGACATTTTATTATGGCTCTCAAAATATGACTAAAGTGTTTACTATAGGTAAAAAACCTCCACCATTTGGGGGTAGTGCTTCATTTACAGAGGGGACAGTCAGAGAAGTAGAGGAGTTTCATTTTCTGATCCCAGAGGTATCAGTCTGAGGTTTTTCCATCAGCTTACAATAAAGCTTGTCTCCTTTACTAAGGTGCAAAACCTTATTTACATTCCTGTTCTGACTCAGGAGTCAGGATCAGTCAGGCATTATTATTACCTGTTTGCCCTTCCTAAGGAGGACAGTGATCCAAGGGCATCACCTGAGGTGGGAGCCTACAACCCCAGATGCCTTCAGGTGTCACCCTGGTGCTCTTGATTTATCCATTGATATATGCTGACCTTCAGTGATGAATCACTTCTGCTGAACAGTTTCAAGGGGTTTGTCTTAACTTTTGGTTATACTGTTGCCAAGGTTCAGAGACATTTCAGGACAAGAGTGAGAAACACATACTACCTGGCAACTTCAGAAATAGGAAAGAAAATTGTCATCTATTCTTATAAATGTCAAGAAAATCAGCTGCTGCCAGGAAGTGTCACAGCTTAGGGCTGGGCTGGCCACTAGATGGATGACAGAAGCTCTCTACTAACCCCTCTCCCTTCCCAAAGGGCAAGAGAAAGGCAATAAGGAAGAGAGACACTATGGGTTGGAAAAGAAAACTAAAACTGCTTTAATGAAACTTGAACTTGATGATCTTAAAGGTCTCTTGCAAACAAAATGCTTCTATAATTCTAATAACAATAAAATAAAATATATACAAACCCAATATTGAACCCAGTCCCCCTGATGGCAACTACATCACCGTCACCACTGATGCTGTGGAGCAGGCACTGGGGAACTCCCAGATTGGACTCAGTGACAGGAATCGGATCCAGGAGCTGGATTTTGGAACTGAATTAGGATCCAAAGCAGAATGGACAGAGTCCTCCTCAGACACCAGCCACAGAAGAAGAGGCCTGACCCTCATGACCCCTCAGCTTTACCCTGAACACGCTGCTCATGGGCTGGAATCCCTCACTGGTCAGTGCAGGGTTCCCTGTCCTGGCTGCTCCTTCTGGCAGGTGCCACCTCTTGCTTTGCAGCCCCCAGTTGAGCAGTGACCTTGGTCAGCACAGGAGCAAGTCCCAGCCAGGGCCTTTCTGCACCCCCCAACCCTTGGCAGTGACTCTAACCATGGAGCCAGAGACTGGCTGAGAACATCTGCCTGAACTTCAGACAGCGCCAGGACTTGGGGGAGACTGAGCTGGGAAGTGAAACCACTGAGCAGAATTAGTGCTGTTCCAGCTCAACCCAGGTCAGGAAGACCTCTCCAAGTATTTTCAAAAAGAGAAAGAAAAAGAAAAAAGAAAAATCCTAACATGAAGGCTTAAATAAATTAATATTAACTATTCGCTAGGGAAATTTAAATGACTTCCCAAATAATTCTTGAAGCTAAAATCTTCATTTTCAAAGGAATAATAACAGCTCTGCAACCTTCACCTTACACGCAACGCTTTGTAAGACTTTATTAATCTGGCATTTAAGATAAAAAAAAATCATAGTAGAAAATAAAATAAGTTTAAATTCTCTGCTGCCTGTCCTCTAAACCTCTCAAACCCTTCTACTCTCTGCATTAGCTGGAGATTTGTTCTGCCAAAAGCAGTGCTAACATTAACAGCTGCAGGCTGACAGTTCACATTAACTGTTGCAGCTCTGAAGAGCGTGACCCCTGTCTTAGACGTCTCTTGTTCTATCTTATCAGGCATAATACAGAGGGGAAAAAAATCGTGCTACCAAGAAAATCCCAAGGACCAAAAAAGTCATCAGCAGCAAAAGTGCTAACCTACATTTTGGGTCAGCTTTTACAGGAGGAGCTGCAACAAGATATTCAATAACCGTACAAATCCCAAGCACTTCTGTGTGCTTCTCCTGGCTCACCTGGAGAAGTGCTGAAGTAGCTGTCTGGCTACAAGGAACTTGCCACAGTTGTGCTTTCTGCTGGCCAATTTGCTCTCAAGTGATGCTTGATCAAGAGCTCACAATGTAGGCCAGTAAATGTGATTTGCTGTGACTAGGAATAGGTTGCGGGCTTTGCGCTGCCTCAGCAGAGCGGGGTCTCAAGGCTTGCTCGAGCTCTCTGTGATCCCAGTTGGGTCCAGCCTGGTTTGGAAGGTGCTGAAAGGAGCAGTGCCTATGGGCTTTTCTGTGTTAGATTTGCCCTGTGATCCCCAGTACAGCACCAGTCTGACAGGGGTTGGGAGTCAGTGGGTGACAAACAGCAGCATAACAAGTAGGAACTGATTGAAAACAGTTGAGTTGCATTAAAAAAAGTTTTTAAAGTGACACAAGACTGAGGAAGAGAGAGCTCCTGTCTTCATACTCCTCCCCATAAGGATCTCAGGATGCTGATAAGTTGTTGGAAACATAATCACTGCTTACACAAAATCCACCCACTATCTTTCCCCTCCTAGAATCATAGAATGTTTTAGGCTGGAAGGGACCTCTAGACGTCATCTGGTCCAACCTCCCTACACAAGTAGGGACATCTCTACCTAGGGCAAGTTGCTCAGAGCCCCATCAAGCCTGACCTTGAATGACTCCAGAGATGGGGCCTCCCCCCCCTCTCTGGGCAGCCCATTCCACTGATCTATCACCCTCATGTTAAAGAACTTTTTTCTAATATCCAGCCTAAATCTCTCCTTTCCTAGCTTAAAACCATTACTCCTTGTCCTATCGTTACAAACCCTTTTGAATAGACCTTCCCCTGCCTTTACATAGCCCCTTCAGGTATTGGAAGGTCACTCTAAGGTCCCCCCAGAGCCTTCTCTTCTCCAGGCTGAACAGCCTGAGAAAGACTGAAAACATCAGCCATGGGACATGCAGGGACACTGGAAGTGTGAGCATCACATAAGAGAAAAGATAGGGTAAAAAAAAAAGAGATGGGTAAATATTCTTTGATAATGCTTTTAAGGATATTGCTGATGAGGCTTTTTTTGATTAATTTGGATTATAAGTAATAGTCCTGTTGTAACTGGACTAAAAATAACTGTTGTGTTTTGATTAGATGGTAAAGGTTTTAATTAGACTTACGGTAAATTCTTAGTTCTGTGTGATAGTTCCCTCTTGCGTATAACAGGAGTTTGAGTGTAACAATATCAGCCATCAGATGTGCCAGGTAAGAGAAGATAGTCATTAATATGCCCTTGGATTTAGAGGTAACATTTATACTGGCTTGCTTTATTATGCTTGAAGAAGTAGGACAACAAAAGCAGCTCTGAAACACATTTAAGACATGATGTTAATGACTGTCATATGGGATAACAGCTAAAAACCTGCAAAACTATTTTCTTTCCTATACATTTTGAAAACTATCAGTAGATTGATGACAAACAGAGGTTTAAAATTACAATAAACTTGACTTCGTAAACTGGCATTCATCTTTTACCTGAAAAATATGAGTGACATAGATCATTGTAAAAATAATCTCTAACATATCGATCACTGTTTTCATTGCCTTGGCTCTGGTGATGTCTTTGATAAAAACAAGTTATAGACAGTAGGAATTGTATGGAATTTTCCATACAATTACTTTCTTTACTTTTTCTTTTTTCCTGTGCCTTTATCTTCTTTCTTGACCTAAACTTTTCTCCTCTATCCACCTCAGACATTTGGCACTTCATTGTGACTTACTCAAACCACAGAATCCAGCATCACTTTTCTTCTCTGACAATCTCCTCACCTGAGACTTCATCTGGGGGGGCAGATTTCATCTGAAGGGTAAACCCTTAAAATTAACTCTATCCCAGAATAACACCTCAACCAGGAACACTTCATTTTTCTAGGCAAATCTATGGTTTTTATTGCTGTAGTGGTGGGGTGTTTTTTGGGGTCAAGGGGTTGTTTTGTTGCTGTTGGGTTTCTTTCCTGCTTTGATAGAGCTTATCACAACAGGTGGATGAAGGCACAAACAGGGATGGAGAGTGTGTTGTCTCAAAAATCAGGCTGAAGCCACTTGAAAAATTGATTGGGCACAACAATTTTCTCTGAAATAAACAGGAAATAAGCTAAGTTCAGAGGCTAAAAAAAAAAAGGCGTTACTTGCCACTTTCTCTCCTTGGTGATGTAGCACAAATATTTGAAGCCACACAATTCACTTTTAAGAGTGCTCCAGGGTGCTTGGAGGAAGCTTGTTTTCAATCTCTTCTGCTCTTCTTTCTAAAAGAAATTCTGAAATTACTCACAGGATCAGGGGGGAGGATATAAATATCCTACACACTAGGTAAATGGTTAAACTCTTAGTCACTGGCTATATTCAGCCATCCCATATGAATAGACTGAAAGAGATTTATCAAAGATGACAAAGTAACCCACAATATTACTTAAAGCCTTGAAGTTAGTTCTACTAGGAAATAGAAAATGGAGAATCATCTCTCTGAAAATAGCAGCAAACTAGGGTCTGTCTTCCTCATCCTGCATGGGTGCAATTATTGGCTAAATTAAATGACTGGATAAACTGGATTGTTCCTGGTTGGAGAGTTTAATCCCAGTCTCATCTTGCTGTTTTGCTGTTTTGTTTCAAGGTGTTTGAAAATGAAAGAAAGGATTCTCTCTTGTCAAGTGAAATTGGGGTCATCCAAAGCACTTACTCTCTTCCATCACATGAATGAAAAATGAGCACAAAAATATTACACAACAAGGAAGGAAACAACCAAGCCATAAATAAGGTAGGGAAGGTGTAAAGTGCTACCAACTCAGGCAGCATTTTATGTTTTCTTTGCTCTTACTTTTATGTGCCAGAAGTTACATAAAATGCAAACCATTATGAACCCAAGTTTTATGTCTCAAGAGTTGTCTGAAGTGATTCTAACCTGCAAAGGACATGCAGTAATCATATCAACACTGTATTTATCAGATAGATAACCAAGATGCTATCTTAAATAACCTGTCATCTCTATTTCTGTCTGACAGTGTCTTGAACAACACCAAGGCCACCTTCATCTCTGGTGTGAATTTTCACCCAGGATGAAAGTATTAGTGTGTAAGAGAAATATTGAATAGCCAACCTGTGCTACCTTCTCAACCTGAGAAAATATTAATAATGGAAGAGAGAAAGCATGTACAGATGCTACATTTGACATACTCATTCTATGATGCAATGTAAGACTTTCTCTGATGGCCAGTCTGAAACTTCTGCTGGAAGTTATGTCACTCAATCCAAAACATCATCTCCTGCTGCACTGAGCAGGAGTTTATTGATGTTTGGCTGTCTCTTTAAACACGTGAAGTTGATAACTTCAAACATCTAAAGCAAAGGAGGAACTATATTTTTTGTTGGCCCCAATTTAGAAATACTCTTCTAAGAAGCTGTTAAAGTCTCCTGCTCTAACTGCATTTTTGTGTCATCAAAATAAAACCAGGTAGGTTATTCTAGTTTGGAGAATGATAGTGGACTGCACTAGCATAAAGCATTTTCAGCCTTAGAGTACTAGCTAATAATAATAATAAATAAATAAATAAATAAAATAATAATAATAATAATAATATTATAATCTAAAGAGGTGGAGCAGTATTAGCACAGGAGGACATTTATTGGGTTAAGGAGAGCAAGTAGGTATGTCTGTTTATTAGTGTGTGTTTTCACACAGACACAAAGCAAGCCTTTCAGTGGGAAAAGAAGGAATTTTTATCACTTTGAGTTATACTGGTGCTACTTGTGCGAATCAGAAAACACAACACATGACAAATGTCAACAAAGAAAGTGAGTTAGAAGAATGTGGAACAGTTCTACTGTTGCCTACAATGATAGTACATGCTGCTCTTCAAGTGTATCTTATCTGGTCATCCATTAATACTTCAGAAATATGCAACCTGTTACTGCTGCCTTGGCAGCAGTTTCCCTCTATCTTCTACTTCATACCTCTTCTTTACATCTTCTTGCTCATTTACATTTATTTTTTTTTTACAAAGACAAGTATCTATACAGTTTGTTGACAAAGCTTTTCATAATTTGTCACTTTAAGGCATCTGGGAACAGAAGAAGTTAATAGAAACATCACTTCACTTGCCAGCAAATAGGAGGAAGAAAGCAAAGACAGAAACTTTTCAATTTGTTCAAAATCATGTAGCAATCTCCATTCCCACTGTTTACAGAGGAAGTGGGCCCCAGAGACAAGGCACAAACAGTAAAAACAGCGAAGCATTAAAGAATATGATGTTGGAAGTAAATGTACTTGTAAGTAGTTCTCTTATTTTGACAACAGCTGATCTCTGAGTGGAGGATGGGAGAAATGTCAGGGAGGGAAACAATCTCTAGACTAAACTAGAGAGAATAGGTGCTCTCTTTTAGAACATATATCATAGAATCATAGAATGTTTCAGGCTGGAAGGGACCTCTAGAGGTCATCTGGTCCAACCTCCCTACACAAGGAGGGACATCTCTACCTAGGGCAGGTTGCTCAGAGCCCCATCAAGCCTGACCTTGAAGGATTCCAGGGATGGGGCCTTCACCAGCTCTCTGGGCAGCCCATTCCACTGATCTATCACCCTCATGTTAAAGAATTTTTTTCTAATATCCAGTCTAAATCTCTCCTTTCCTAGCTTGAAACCATTACTCCTTGTCCTATCGTTACAAACCCTTCTGAATAGACACTCTGGTGGGTCCTAGATATCTAAATGTCCTGAGTTTTTAAGGTGTTCAAAGACCTTTATTAGAAAGGAGCACTGTGTCGTTACAAAGGTATGTCCTGAGTGAGACTGTTAAAAGAAACAAAGGAAACTTTACCTTATTAAACATGTAACAAAACACACAAATGTATTTTTGTCAATCAGAATAGAAGACAAGTTACAATGAAGAAACTGAGCCCCACACAGTTACCCCTTCTCAACCAAGCTAGAAGTATATCTTGCTCATTAAAAAACTATGAAGTGCCATGCAGTAGGATTGCATGGTCTTGCATTGGTTTCTAATTTACAACAGCTAAAGCATGGAAGATGTTCTTTGGGGTTCATTTAGTCTCTGGGCTTTATTCATGCCTTTCAAGCTTCTTAGACTACCACATTTTAATTGGTTGTAACCTGGTTATTGGTTTATATAGTAAAAGCTTGTGTTAAGACCTAAACAGAAGCTGCCAGCAGTGAAGGAATTACTGTTTAAATACACATTAGGAAACAGCAGAGTGTTTTAAATAACACCCTGTAAAACAACAAGATAATGTTGCTTTTCTACTTCATTGTGCTTCATCTTTTCTGTATTGCATATATACATTCTTTTCCCTTCTAAGGTCTTAATTTAATTCTTCTCAATGAGGTAATTTAGTGTTGAATAAAGAACTTGGGTCTGTGGTAATATTTTAAAGAATGCTTTGCCCTGTAAAAGACTTATTCTCCACAAGGCCTCTTCCACCTACAGAAGAGATGTTGAGCTACTATTCCTTGACTCAGCATTATGGAAAACTGGGCTGTGGAACAGGCTGAGGAGTGACCTTACCTCTTTACCCTCTGAGACTGCTCACTGCTGTCACATCTCCCTCAATAAATAGCAATTGATGAAGAATTCTATTTTCTCAGGTAGAATATTCCAGCGCTTAGGAAATAATTTTCTAATATCAAGTCTAAATCTTTCCGATTAAATTTCCATTTGTTTTATTAATCTTACAACTACTAAATCAGAACTGATATATGTTGAGATCACTCCAAACTGAGAGAAATCCATTTGTACACTAAGTTGCTTTACCTGCCTCCAACAAAGGGAAACCTTGGAGAGAGTTGTTCACAGCTCCTCTCATGAACTACCACTTTGTGAACTTTAATCCTTTGTGCTCCAGGGACCGATTAACTTGCTATTCTTAGCACATGATATTAAATAAGTAAATGTTAACCTTCCCAGAGCAGCACTTCAGATATATCTCACTAATGCATGTAATGCACAGGAAGAGGACTGAGAGTTAAGAGCACTCTCATCATAGGCAGCTTTTATCTGGCGGTCAAAAAAATTGTTGACCCTTCCTTTGCTGCATCTTCTGAGGATTTGTAGAGACCAACATTTTCCTCCATAAAATATCTGCACTCATATGTGTACTTTGCTGTTCTCCTATAGTGCTCAGATATTCAATCTGCTACATTTTCCCCTATTCAACAGACACCCAAATCTGACTAATTCAGAGCAAATCAGATTAATTCATATTTTCTCCAGGGCAA
>VYZX01019116.1:46298-70929 GCA_013401335.1 Brachypteracias leptosomus | reverse complement strand
GGCAATCTTCTTAATGCAAGACTACTTTTCATCCTTATGGCTTGGTGAATTTCATTCTCAGGGCTTTGGTTAACATTAGTGATCCTGCAGAAAGCTTTCTTTAAAAACAAATATTCATTTGGTTGCCATAATTTTAATTTGTAAGAAAGTAATATAGAATTTAATAAAGGGATATTGTTGCTATTTAATTTTTTACTACCTTTTAAACATCCTAGGAAAGTATGTGCATGCAGAAGTTAATAAGTTTGGGTTTAAAAACTATAGAGAAGAAAGTTATCCTCTAGTCAATCCCATACATTATTTTAAGAGCAATTCTGTAGAAATGTGTTAAAACTATCCTGCTTTAGACCTTAAATTGCATGGGACAAGGAAGATGGAACAAGGATAGTTGGGTTATAACATCTTTCACCATTTTCATGGGTGCAAGTCTACTTGTAAAAGCATATAAAACTTAAATGGTAAAAGTCTTTGAGATATCTAAATGTCCTCAATTTTTAAGCTGTTCAAAAGTCCTTATTAGAAAGGAGTATACTGTGTCATTACAGAGGGATGTCATAAGTGAGACTGTTAAAATAAATGATTGCTGCACTATCACGAGCTTTAAACCTTTATGGAGGTAGAGCTGGGACAACGTTGAGTGCTCCAGACTTCAAAATAAGCCCTAGGCTTTTGCATCTTCAACTTTCACCCACTACAGTGAAAAAATCCCCAAAAAACAACAAACCCACCTGCAATTTTACTCAAGGTGCAGCATGATTCTCAACGGGTGATAAATGGGATGGTTGGGAAATGACTGCTCAAATGTCTCCATCAATTGACATCCTGGAGTCCTTCAAGGTCAGGCTTGATGGGGCTCTGAGCAGCCTGCCCTAGGTAGAGATGTCCCTGCTTGTGTAGGGAGGTTGGACCAGATGAGCTCTAGAGGTCCCTTCCAGCCTGAAGCATTCTATGATTCTATGAATTCCAGTGGGTGGAAGGAGACAGGTCTATGACAAAGAGGTCTCAGGGAGAGTCCCTGTGATGATGTTATCTCAAACCTGTGGCACTTACTGGGTCATTTATGATGCCTACCTGATTTCTTTCTGAAAAGACAGGCTGCCTGCTTTCTTCAGCCCTACACAGATTAAATCTGTTTACCTCTTAGAATACATGGAAAGGGGGGAAATTTTGCAGAGCTGGAGTGTTTGTCTGTTCTTGGTGTAACCAGATAATGTGTCTCAGGCTCATTTTGTCTTTGGCCGGACTCTAGAATAATTGGCAAATAAATTTACAGAAAGATGTTTTATGTCTATCTTTAAACCAAACAAATGAACTAACATTAAAGTTACTGGAAAATTACTTTTCTTTTTTTTTTTTTTTTTTTTTTTTATTTAAGGGGTGAATATTATTGATAGAAATAAGACAAAAAATCTCATATTTTAATTTGTTTTTTTAACCTTGAAGACAGTAACTGCTGGTTTCCAATATGGTCTGGCATTGGGCCTTAGTTCATTAACTACCTATCAAAGAAGAAAGGAGCAAGGCAAAGTTAAAAGCAAGGATATAATGCCAGTTTTTCCTATAGGCTTCTACATACATACTGTAGGTCAACGTATACCATCAACACAGATTTTGTGCTCTCAGATATCACAAGAAAAGGGCTAGTTTGTGCCATACACAAAATTACAGAGGAAGGTACAAACACCAACTCAAATGGGAGGAGAATTTTAAGATAAAAAGAATTTTTCCTTCTTTTTCTGATACCAGCCACCCATGCTTCTATTTCAGGCAGGTCAGGAACAACTGTCACTTACACCTATGAATGCAGGCTAATTCTTCATGCAGTGTACTTGTGACCTTCAAACTACTGCTTTGAGTGGCTTCAAGCCTCACTGCAGAATATTCAATGTGCCCTTAGGTTGGTGTTTCTATCAGAGCATCACCTGCCACTAAAGCCAGTGCTCACAGCACTTGCTTAGGCATATTATTTTAAAAGCAAGAAGAGAAATGAGTTCATAAGTGATTTAGAATTAGGTGCAGCATCTTTTATACCTTCCAAAATATCTCTATATTTTTTTATTATTTATATTTTATTATCATTTGTGAATGGAGTTTGAAGGGGAAAAGATTTTTTTTTTCTGTAACATCTATCTCATAACCAATTCTATAACAATTAAATGTTAAGAACTTTTAATTGGTCTTAGCAACTTCTTTTTTTTTTCCTACACTGAAATAAATGAAATGACATCCTGGCAGGAAATATCAGAATATTAAACTTGCATCCAGATTTGCTTGAGCTGGCTGTGGGATTCTCTGCTTTATCTGAGTAACTCAGGGTTTAAATCCATTATCAGTACTAAATGCTACTGTGATTCATTCAATAACCTACTCATTAGACAATCTTCTCCCACAATGTAAATCCCAGATAATCTCTTCACATCATATTGCCAAAGGGCCAATCTTTATCAAATCATTTAAGGGTAGAATGATCTTTATATGGCAAGATCAGAAAATACTGATGCCTGTTTGGTTGAGAAGTTGCTACATATGAGACTGGTGATGACTTTTCCACAGTCAGTACATACAAATAGCAGAATCCTTAAGCAAAATGCTACATGTAAAAACTTAGTGCATGGATTCATTGGCTGAAATGTGAAGATCAATTTATACTCCAAAACCCAGGAGCTGGGAGATTTTTTAATATTTTTTTTTAGAATAAATTAATTTTGACAGATCCATTAAAAACTTGTCTATGCAAGTTTATTCAACATTCCATGATTAGTCAAAATAATGAAGTTGAGTTTTCTTCTCACATAAAATATTTTTTTATGCTTTGTGTACTTTTTAAGACTGTTGAATACAGCAGATTTTATTAGAGTTTTAAAAAAATAATTACCTGGCTATGACTATTTACTCTTACATCCATACAGTCTTCTACATGCTTAAAAATGCATTAGTCTATTATTTAATGTCTTTCAGATCACTTAGAAAGTATCTGCACCTGCATAAAGATTAAAGTCTTGATCAAAGTCAACTGGACCTGAATCAATGTCATGCTTGTGGTCCATTGAAATTATATGTTAATGAAGGAAGTATTTTAACATTTTGCTGTTAGTTTGTAGTCATAGACAAAGGAAGAATCTTAATAAACTATAATCTAGAACAATGGTTTAAAAATGCACTGCACAGCCTACTCATAATTCCTGATATAACAAGGCAACAACGAAAACAAGTATAATATTCTGACTCTACTTTGAAATAAAAATTGAATAATAAAGAATAATAAAAAAAGGAAAATATTTTTCTTGATTCTAAAAGAATGATAACAATTCATCTGGAAACTGTATCCAGCTTATAAAATTGTCAATCATCATCTAATAAAGTGGAAAATACACCTTAGCATCTGGAAAAGCATCTCATTATGACCACACTTCTAAGAACTGGCACTTCATCCTCCTCCTGCCTTATCAAGTGATATTTCCACAACCACACCTGAGCATTAGGAAAGTGTTTGGTTATCTCAGGGTTACTGCTCATTGACCTTCTGAATTTTGTTTTTTTAACCTGCTGACTGTTTTACAGGAGGAACAAACACAATCCAGTTATTCTGAAGGAAACATACACATACCTGTAGGCATATACATGACTTTTGGGGTGCTAGAAGTAAAACACTGAGAACACAAAAAGTCAACCTTATGGTCCTGATAGTTTGTATTATTTTTATATTAGAAAAAAAACACAAGCAAAAAACTCCCCAATCCTCCACCCTACCCAAACATTCCCACTTCCCCACCCTATAAAAAACCTGATGATTATTGAATGGATATTTGCCATCAAAACTTGTGAGTTGCTCTTTGCTCTTATGGGATATCTCTAAAAATTTATGAATAAAAGTTACTTGGCTGTTTTTATCCTTGCTGTTGTTGGCATGCACAGAGAGCAGCACTTCACACAGCTCTGCCCAAGCTGTAGTTCTCTGTCAGATAAAGACAACTTTGGATTTTTCCTTGCAGGAGCAGTTTCACCTAGAGACAGAGGAGAGCATCCAGGGGGTGGGTGAATAATAACCTAGTCCTTCCAGTTGTGCTCCCCAAACGACTCCCACTCCTTGCTCTGCAGTCCAGGGGATGCTGTAACATTTTGCCACCTTTCTCTTCCAACCATCAGTGGCTTGGTTGCGTGCACCCTTCCCAGCAGATGCACCAGTAAATTAGCAATAGAAACCTTCCAGATGAGTACGAGTTACCTCTGATGAGTGTCAGAAGCAGCTGCTGCTCGTCCTTGCTGTCATATTTTGAATGATGGAGAACAGAAATCTCACATCACTAAGGGACAATTGATTCTCTATAATCTATTTTTCCAGGTATCTTTCTGCAAGAGAACTATTGATTTAGGCTCTTTTAGTATATTTATCAAAAGCTCTTTCTTTGTAGCATCAATAATAGTTTACACAGTGAAACTCAAAGGGACTAATACCAAGGACGAACCAAATCAAATTTCCAATCCTTTGCTACCTGTGAGCAAATAAGTTGGTGTTTGGGAGCCTTAAGATCATCTCTTTGATGATTTCTCTTGCTACATCTTGAGTCTCTGACTGAGACTATCTCTGAAAAGGTCATTTTTGGAAGTTTTATCTTAAGCTGTGGTGTCCAAAGAAGATGCTAAAATCTGAACTGCTATTGATTTTTGTTGCATCACAACACTAATCCCAGGAGTAAACTATCAAAGAGGCTATTGATAGAAACATGCCACCTATTGATGACTACATATGATAAAACCACAAGCAATCTAATTTTTTAATGTCACCTGCCCTTAATGCAGAAGGAAACTGGATAAAATCACTTTAATCTGCCTATGAGGTGCAATATAGAAGTTAAAGATGTGCAATACTCTGCATGGGCCAAAACTCTGCCAATTGAAGCAAATACGTAAGGCTGGAATTGGATGTGGAACTTTCTGTACTTTAAACATGCCCTGGATGGTGGCTCCTTGGAGGGGGCTGGGAGAGGAAGGGGAAGGAAAAGGAGAATAATACTCCTATGGTTATTTTAAATATAGTTTCTAAAAGATTTTCAACAAGTCAAAGCTATTTAGAGATTTGCACTGTCTTAATATTTGAGCCATGCTGACAACTGCACCTTGCAGAGGAAAAGCCAATTCAGCCTGATCTACAGATACCCTCCCAGGCATTATGATTAGCCCTCTGTTGCATTATAATTTGTTGAAAGAGAGAGAGTTTGCTAGGTAAGCAACTAAATCCCTTTATGGAAGTCCCACTGTGCTGCAAGTTAGGCATATACACACACACATACCAGTGAATTTACACTTTTTTGACATCTTAAAGGCTTGTCAAAAGCCATGGCAGCTTCAAAAGTGTCTGTTTTCCAGCAGTACATCTAACTGTATAACCTTTTGTCACTTTTTTTCCCTTTGTAGTTTTGCTGACTGCTACAGCTTTTCTTCTTGAGACGTATCAAAGAAGATAGATAAGAGAAGTCAAAAGAAGGTAAATTCATAATCGCATCCCAATGTAGTTTATAATAGAGTTTTTAAAATTATTTTTCTTATGTATGATTTATGTTTTCTCTTGCAGTATCTTATATTTCTTTAACTTGATAGCCTAACTGCAGATAAGAGTCAAGAAGAAACAAATAAGTGTCTGAGTGGGGAAAAAAAAAGGTTAAATGAAGCTTCCCTTCTGCTTCTGCAGAAGGAGTTTGAGTGTATGGATTAATCCATTCTCTCTCTCTATGTATGTTATATATCATATATGAAATCCAAGCAGGATGGATGAATCCATTCTTTCTCTTTTAATATCTACTATATTTTAAACTTATTTATGGGTATTAAAGCAGGAGAGGGGAACACTGTCACTGGATGATGACAGGATAGGAGCCCAGTATGGATTACTGACTAATAAAGCCCTTCCCTTGTTGAAAGGGAGAAGCTGCAAACTGAGCACATATGAGAAAAACTGCTGTCACTAATGCTAAATCTTTTCCCATTTGTTTCCTACAGTACCCTGTCACACTTTGGGTGACCTCCAGTATGGCCTTTGGAAAGCAAGGCTTGTGCCTGGGTCTCCTTGTACACCATGCACTGTAGGAAAGGGAGACCTTCCTGAGAAGGGTTTCAGTGTTTTGCCATTTTTAATACATCAATCAGCCATAACAAACAGCTGGTCTCCCCTCCCAGCAATCCTGATGGGTAGGGCAGGGATTTTTAGTGCCAGGTCAAACCCCCTCTCTGACTTGCACGTATTAATGTTGCCCTCAGCAGGGGCAGCACACACCTCAGGCTAATGTTCCCCATTGCCAGGACCCAGGTTTGAGTTTAGGGTCGTGCATTCAGCCCGTGGTGTTCATTTAAAAATCAGTGTGACAACCTAAAGGGACGTGTCCCTCGTGGAGGTCAGAGCTGCCCATTGGGGAGAGAGGACTGAGGACAATAAATTAATCTCTCTCTTCACCACATGTTGATCAGAAAGGAAAACACCCGGAATTATATAGGCAAGATCATGATCTACACAATGACAGTTCTATTGAGTTAAAGTTATTATGGTCTATTTTCTTTGATAGTGATCTTCTGATCAGATTGGAATTTCTCCACGTTACCACCTTAATAATATCTTTGAGCCATCATTTTAGAAAGCTTCCTTAGAAGGAAAATATTTAATCCTTACCTCTTTCCAAATACAAATTGAGAAATTACATCCAATCTGGCTTGAATTGGCTTAGTAGGACTTGCCAGAGTTTATTTAGTTCCAGTAAAAATATAAGCAACACAATTGTCTTACACCAGCTGAGCTGGATTAATTTTGTGTTATTTCCACAGGCAATATCTCTACATATTTAAAAAAGAGAATGAAATTTAATGTGGAAAGGTCAAAGGGAAGAATTTCCCCTATAAAGAATAAGATTTCCTTTTTATTTTTGAGCCCCTAAAGAGATATAGGTCCCCAAGCATCTGTAAAACAACAGGCAGAGGAAACATCAAGGGATTTTTAGTTTGCTGCCTACAAGTGTGAGATCTCATCCTTTGAACATATTTTATTCTGATTCCCTGTAGGACTTCTTTGATATTTCCTAGGCCTTTAGGGTAGGTGGGGTTGAAGGTAAGTTGGTCCACAGTATGAAGCCAGCTGGGCAGGAGACATGAGCTGCTCTGCTGGTTTCAAAATAGGATTCAAGGTTGTCAGAAATAACCTGAATTATTTGTTACCGAAGGAACACTTAGAAGCCTATTTAATGATGAAGTAGGAGAAAAAGTGCATCAGCACATTATGCCATGAAAAAGTTTGAATAAAGGATGTTTTCTGTGGCAGAAATATATATATAGTTTTATAACTCTGCTCTAGTGTTTTTCCAGTATGGACAAAATACCAACAAATTAGAAATGTAGAATCCTTGTGAATATTTACTCTTTTTCAAAGTTATTAAATATATATCTGGCTGAGTAATCACGGTTGTACTAGGATTTCTCTTAAATTGTAAAAAATCATGTTTATTTTAGTGAAGAATTTCAGATGCCATTAACTAGACTGTTAATAAAGATTTTGTATACAATGGGACTGTCCTTACAGACTCTAGCTGTAGTTCAGTAAATTTCAGCTCTCCAACCTTGTTCTGCTTGCTCAGCTACTTTAGAATGCCATATAAACAATGGGATTTAACTTAATCTGCTACAGCTTTCCTGTTTTGGAGCAGAACGGAAGAAGAAATTTAGAGATTCTGCTCTGATTGATTAAATTCTAGCAAATAATAGTTCCCCACCATTACAATGAAAACAGAGAAAAGAGAAGCAATCTGGCCCAATATCTTCAAAGCTCTGAATAAACAGTTGCCAATCCTTCTTACTACATTCCTGAGAAGCAATTGTTTGCTAATATTTTTATTTTAGTGATAACAAAGCAGGCTCTGGAAGGAGAAATGAATCCAATAAACTCAGAAAGAGTTTCAGTAACAGATCCAGAGTTAGCTTCAGTCACTAATAGCTCTTATACACACTTGAGCCCTAACTTCCTATTGCTTTTAATTAAAGGATCCAACATTTTGGATCAGTATGATGCATAATTTGGTTGAGAATCTGTCAATGTAGCACATCCATACCCACCTTTTTTTTCCACCTTTATTTTCAAAGCTAACGTGTGTCCATCTCTCAGTGTCCTGTGAGCTCTCAAGTCTGCACAGCCCATTCTATGCTTTTATGCAATGCTACAATCCCATGATATTGTAAAAAGGAAATAGAAGTATCATTTTAAGCCACAGCTCATTGCACCCATTTTAATTAAAACTTTTTGAAATAGATTTTATAAACTTCCTAATCTTAGCTGCAGATTAGTTGCCTGTTTATTGGATGGATGCACTAGGCACTTTTTGTTTTGCATACTTAGAGATTACAGCTCTATTTTGTCCTGAAGGTATTTTCTTTGATGAAGTCCATTTTAAGCAGCCTAATTCATGAATTAGCTGCTGATGTAGGGCATAAACCCAATCTAATTTGAGGTACCCACATAATTTATTGTACATGATGAGATCTCCCAAGGAAGCAGCAGAGCAGAAATACCTTCTACTGGTATAGAGGAGAAAGCCATGAATTCATAATGGCAAAAACCCCCCAACAACAACATAAAAATGAACAAAAACCCCACAATGCATTACTGCTATAAAATGCTTAGCACAAAATGTTTAATCCAAAAAAACATATGCAGAATGATGATTAAATTTTTTTTCAAGGACACCTTAGAAGTGAGTAATATCCATACAAGGTAACATTACTGTAAATCATGAGCATAATTTCTGAAACTTTCCTGTAATACATCGGCAAGGAGGAATTCTGGAAACAGCATCAATCCAAGACATTCCAATCTGGACACACAGGTAATTCCTCACCCTTTCTGCCAGGCAGAGCTCACCAAGTTTCATATGCCATCTGATTGTTACAGCCTCTTCAGCTGGACTTGTTCCCTGCTGGGTTCAAATCCAATAAATGCAGATGCATAATGTACATCAATTTTCTGTTTTACTTGTTTTGCAATTCATCTATTGCCTGCAGTAGCTTTCAGAAGCCCTTAAGTCAAAATGGTCTGAATCTGAGCATTAAAGCTTAAAGGGCTGCAGGCAATCTTTCCTCTCTTTTTGAAACTTCTCTGAATTTGAAGTGGAGAACAGCCTGATGCTCACTGGGACCTTCTTTCAGCTGAGACAGATCAAAATGAAAGTATTACAGGAAGTAAATCATTGCCACTCAGTAACACATCTGAAAACTCAGCAGTTCTAGACCTTCAAATCTTGCTCTTACGGAGAGGTGCAACATTTTACATTTGTATATAAAGATTAAGCACTTGTGGGCTTTGTAGAGCTTGATATAGTGCATGGTGACATCTTTTTTGTGCTCAGTGCAGACTATTGTGTTCAACAGCCATCAATGAGTAGGTTTCTCATGAACCTCTACTCAGCCTTTTCAGACACCCTTTATCCTTCACAAAAAAGTTGGAAATAATTTTCACAGAATGAGGAAGAAAACTGTCTGAAAACTTTTTTTTTTTCTATTATTCTAAATAACTCTTGCTTCAATATTGTCTATGAATCATTATCTAGTACTCTTTGCTCTCTTCCAAATATAATACTCTTAATCTATCAGTTTTGTTGGTATACAGACCTTTCCATATCTTTCTCTCTATATTTTCAAGCTCTATTTCATCTTTTTGAGGGACCAGACCTGACTGTATACCCAAAATATGTATATTTTCATCTTTATCTACAAAGATATTTTTCCTGAGAGGTGATAGCTAATTTGGAAGTCATCGCTATGTTCCCATGTATGGCTGAAATGTTTTCTCCTGTGAGCATTACTCTGCAGTGATTGTTTTCAGGCTCCATCTGCCATTTTATTGCCTAACTCAGTATCATGGCAGGTTTTTGCACCTCTTCAAGATTAAGTGACCAGCCTAAACATGTTCAGTTCATTGAATTCTGTCCCCTCTGTTCTCTGCAATATTTAGCAATATGAGAGATGTCAGAGAACCTACAAAGATCATGTAACTGCCCTTCATTGTGAAACTTGGTTTTCTTTAGTATGTTGTTAATTTATGACAATGTCAACTTCACAAAGCTGAGCTATACTCTAATTTGATGGAAAAATGTTGCACTACCCAGTACTAATTCCAGTTTCTCTACCAACATTCTTAATCAATGTAACTGTGGAGGTGCTTAAAGTAAGACATAGGTCAGCAGAAAGCAATCTGTACATTGCATAGAAACTCAGAGAGATATCTCCTCTTAAAAATAAGTTATCCCTCTTCAAGAAGTTAGTTACCAGAACCTGTTACCAGGTCATTGTAAGTTCATGAACCAGCTGAGGGATGATTGTGTTGAAACATGCAGTGAAATGATAACCAGTATCTGGATCTAAGGACAAAGAGTTAAACATTAATAGATCATGGTTGGTGTGGAGGAACTGTTGGAGCAACAAGGGAGGAACCTAAGGAATCAGATGATACCTAAGGAATCAGATGAATCTCAGAGTACTGCAAATCACCATTTGACTCATCAAATTGAGAGACAATCCTAGAACTGGATTTTTATTTTAGAATATTATGGCATTATGACTTCCAAAGGAGGTTCTTCTTAATAAAAGATTTTAGAGCAACTGCTATTCAAGAACTGCAAAATACTTGGCCCTTCATAGAACAAAGCACAGTGTCTTAGAATTTCTTATCTGTTAGTGCATAGATAAAGAAAACCATTAAGATTTTGGAAAGTATTGAGTTTGTTATACAATAATATGTTAATACATCCAAAATTAATGGATACTCTGAAAGCACTGACATGAAATATACATTGAAGGTTTAAAAGCTTAAGAAATTAAGAACTCATGTCTTAACTACAAAAAAAATAATTACTTCCACCTTCCCTCCCAGTTCACAAAGTAAAACAAGTTGGAATATTACCACATGGTCTTTACCCCAATTCATTCTTTACTCTGGTGAAAAAACAGCAGGCAAAAAACCTGTAAGTTTTGCTTAAATTGAACAAGGAAGAAAACCTTCATTTTACCTTAGATGTGATACTTATCAGAGCTAAACCAGAGCATTTTAAGTAATTTTGAGCATCTTTCACAAAAGGAAAGAAAAACAAGGAAAGAATTTGTTCAAATTAAAGCTTTTGTGCTTTTCTTTATCATTTAAGTGTTGCTAGGGAGAAATAATTCTTATTATTTTGTTGCCTCTTTGGTAGGCATAAAACTTAACTCATCACTGTGTATTCCTATTAAAAAAAGCACAGAAAAGGAGCAGTTAGAGCACCTAAAATCTGTCCACATATTCTAGTTAACTATGCATATTCCTGGGCAGTAGATAATGTGGATTTAAACCTCCTTGCACAAAAGGAAGGGGATTAATAAAGTGAAGGAACCATTGGTTGGTGACCAAAGACTTTAAAGCACAGGATCTCCAGCTTTATGAAAAACAAAGTACAAATCCTCATTTTCATCATTTCCCCTTTATTACAGGCACCTGGAATCAAACTAAAATGTTGTTCATTGGGTCAAACTGAGCTTTTGTTTGATGCGAGTATAAGCAAGAAAAAAGAATTAGTATAAGCAAAAAAAAAGCATTTTGTTGCTGTTCAACAGTTAAAACATTATATGCTCACTAGTAGCAGTGGCATAACAAAGAACCACAGTAAGTTCTCTCAGCTGTGGGGTTCCCACTAAACCAGAGGTGGTCTGGTGGTAATCCTGAAAAATATCAGAAATTCCTTTTCTTGAATTTAACCAGAGAGAAAAAAAACCTTAAAAAAGGAATGTGATCCCACATATTTCCCAACTCACAGATGCACTTACAGTTTGTACGATGTGAACTTGCTGCTGTAAAGGTTCATTTTGCAGTTTCCCAGCTCAGCAAAACGAGGGACTGAGGCGGATTAAGCGTCACCTGTAGGTTGAACTTTTACTGAAGGATAAACTCAAACAGTGTGTTCCTTTTCCTCACTCACAGGTTGAAAAGCAAGTATTACAAGCAAGATGTGGTCCTTGCCTGCAGCCACCAAGCAGGAGGCTGAGCAGTAGGCAGGGGCTGAGCAGCTGAGCAAGTCCCCTCCTTGCCATCATCAGGGCAACACATGGACCGCCAAGGGCTGCTCTGCTGGCAATGGGACACTTGCCCATCCCCTGGTCCAGGGCTCCTGGTGCTGCTCCACTGGCCACTGGGCAAGCTTAGGGTGCAGGCAATCCAGACCTGCAGTCTGAAATGGGTTGGTATGGTGGGAACAGTGAATTAATGGTAGCTTTTTAGGGTGTAATGCAATAAACTGATGGAAAATGGGGTCTAACTTGCTGAAAAAAGGGAAATAAAAAAAAATATCCTTCTCAGCTCCTGCCACTGGGGAGTTTTACTCACAATTACAATTCAGTTTGCAATTCAAAATATATCACAATCCTTTAAACTTCCTTTTCTTGAAATAGGGAGAAATGTTTTGAGGATCTAGTATAATTTCTGGGAAAGAAAGTGCAATAGAGTAATTACTAGTTATTAATTTTGCAACAGATTAGGATATTGGAAAAAAATGAAGCATTCTCATTTACTACAGTAATATACACTTCATAATTGGCTGAAATTGCAGAAGAAATTGTAGCATTCTGTAAGAAGTGAATTTAGGCAGATACATGCTAACTTCTCCAACCTGATGTGTGAACTGTAGAAAACAAAAAATGAGGTTTATAATGATACTTTTATATATTATATAAAATTTATAATATATTTTAATTATATTTTATTATAATTGAATTATTGTATTTATATAAATTTGATTATGTAATTTTATAATTAGAAAAACTAAGAATTTAAAGTTGTTGAAAAGGGGACCAGAACAGGTTTGTGATTCTTTTGTTTACTTTTGTGTTTGAGATTTTTTGCTTTGAAAAGGAACGAGTATTTGTGGCTTATACTTAAAATTTTCATTCTAAGAATTCCATGTGCATATCCTCATACTGAAAGGAATGGGATATTTCAAGCCCTTAATTCACACAGTATTAAGCCAAGCCAAAGTCATGAAAATGCCATAGTGCAATTTAGTGAAAATTTATCTTTCATGGGGACTAATTCAATTACAACTGAAACGAGATTGGAAACAATCTTTTCTTCTCTAAACCTAGCACCTGGAAGACAATACATCTGTTTAATATCTTCCTGCTTCTCTCATTCTGGGGTGTACCTGAAACCATTTGTTCTGCCAGGACTCACACGAGGCTCCTCTTCTATTTCTTTTGTGAATTTAACCTAATTGTTATGAATAGATGTCACCTATTTGTTCCTATGACTATTTTTCCAGCCCCAAAGATGTATGTGTCATGGTTAGTTTACCTCACTCTTGGATACATTTAAGAGCAAGAGAAATGAAATTCTGGTTAGTTTGAGACTAAGAGAAAAATGTCATTTTCCATTAGCAAACCACTCTATCTACTGATGCTAAACTTGTTCAGATTTTGCTGGCTATCATTACCTTAGTAATAAAGCAGGAGCTAATTAAAAGCCTCCAATAACAAAAATCTATGAAAAGAAGGGTTGAGGTTTTTCTTCTCCATTTTTCAGATAATAAATATACTGTTATTCTTTATTTCAGTACACAATTAATCAGTACTGCATGTAAATTATTATTGTGATTATACTTTACTGATATTTAAATAAATACAAAACCTTCTTTAGACGACTAATTATTTTCTCATTTCCACTGGGCAATCAGCAACTCTTCGTCAACACACAAATTAGTGACTATGAATAATTGCATCTGCTGCCCCTCAAGGGGAAATACACCAATATTTTCATATTCACTGTCATCTCTGGTCTTCTTTCCCTAAGATTTCTGCAGTGAAAGGACAGCTCCAACTTGTTAAAGCTTTATCAGACCAAATGTAGTTTATTTTCAGAGATTTCAATGTTTCTTATGTTAGTATGGGCCAGTGACAGCAACAATTCCTTGACTGCTGTGTACTGGTTGTGCATGTGAAGCAAAAGATAACCAAATTTGAGCAATTTCATCATCTCTCCTTATGGAATATTGTCTTATGATTATTAGACAACACCTAGAGTGAGAAGAATAAATTATGCCAGCTGCAAATACAAATTAGGCCAGTTAATTGTAAAAGAAGCTTAAAAAAAAATACAGTTTTAGAAGAAAGAAAATGTGTATAGATACTGTCATCATATTTATTTTATGAAATATGTAATTTAATAACAATATTGAACAATCTTTTTCTCACTGTTAGCCAAACAGTTTTCTTTTAAGAAGTGAAAGATATGAATAGTCAGAACTTAGCTTCATTTCAAAGATATATATTTAAGACAAAATAATTCTCCAGTTCAAATACTCCACTTATTATTGCTCATAGGTCAGTCCAGGCACTTGACTGGATTCTGTTGCCTCATCACCCTCTAGAACTACAACTTCTTACTGTACAATTGAAGCTTATGTTCAGGTCCATAAGAAAGCCACACTTACAGCAGTGGAACTGATATTAAGAAGGAATGGTGTGAAAATAGTTGCCAGGTAACATTTGGAAAATATTTATTTTAAGTTTAAGGTAACTAATGCCCATATCTTACCTTTTAAAGAGCCAAAAAATATATTTTTCTCCAAGTTTAGTGTGCTATTCCAGAAGCTGCATCTGTAAGTGACACAGAAACATATAATAATTAAATTATAAAATATAATAATAAGCAACTGATAAATTATCATGAAAACTTGAAACTATTACCAATATATTAAACCTTTTGATTGTACAAAACCCCCCAAATTTTAATTTAGCTAATTAAATTTCATCTTCTTGATATGTCCTTGGCAGCTAATGAAATTCTACACACTTCCAGTCTTTTTTTTCCTGATTTGTTTAAAATTGACTTTTTTTTTAATGTCAGATACAAAGACAATTTATTTGAGCTCTATAGGATGTGAGGTTAAACATCAGTTTATGAAATGATTGTGTTATTCCATACATGTGTTGATTTCCAGTGTATCACTCAGCTCTCCAAAAAGTCTCCCAGGTTTTGAATAGTGTTATTTAAACTTAATTGTTGTTCCATATTTCATCTTCTGACAAGGAGAAAGAGCTCTGGTCCCCTAGGGAAAGGGAGCAGCCTCTCTACCAGGGCAGAGTTACACAGGATTAAAACTTTGTATGAGAAAATAGGGAAATTAAGCTATGGAAAGGAAATTAACACCACATTCTGCAGTGGCAAACAGGTCCCTGCTTCTGCTCCTTTACAGAAGGGCTGCAGAGAAAGTTGAGATCCCAAATCCATCTGTCTTTCTGCAGGGCAGAGTATGTTCATTTTCTTTTATAGCAGCAAAATGAGCATCCACAAAGCTGGTGTGGGGAAGACGTGCCAGCTCTCACTGAAGGTAAACCAACTGTTACCACTTCCACTGGACACATCAAATCTACGTTTTCCTCTTAATCATAAATGGTTTGGCTTTGCAGGATCACTCCTGATTGCTCTTGATTTACACATAACAGAAAACAAGGAATGTGCCAGAATTACTCTGTAGTTGTGCATTGTTCATTTATTCTACTGGTGTATAGTGGTGTATTTGCCATGTAAGAACAAAAATGCCTAATTCTGGTTTCTAGATTTCCTGAGATATGGAGACAACCCAAACAGAAAAATAATTGACTGTTGAGCTAAACCTTGCAATATAAATGCTTCTCTAGGTTAACTCTAAAAACTGTGAAAATTTCTTTCCAGAATTGACCGTATTAATTTTCAGCTACCTTAATTAGATGAACTGGACAACATTTGAGCAATTACATTTCAGCCGTGGCTATTTTGGAGCAAAACCCACCGAAATCTGAGATTTCTGCAATTCATTTTCCACTTCTAAGAAACCTGTTCTATTATCAGACTTAAATTTCAGCTCCCTGTATTGTTTATTTAGCCTTTTTCTTCCAAGTCACTATTGCTGCTAAGGATCAGCTAATCAGGTATAGACTATTCTTGGCCTGTTGCTGTTGTTTTCAGACAGATCTTGACAACATATCTGTATAAACCAACTGCTTTTGTCAAGCTGGTTTGGCAGGAGTAGCTGGCTACATGCAAATTAGATCTGCTAATTGTGTTCATAATAAAATAAGCTTCTCACCCACTCTTTGCCACCTCTACCTAGATTTTGCAGGATATGTGAAATGTTTCTTAGTGCTAACACCAACAGATAAAACTACAGATAGACAAAGAGACTTCACTGCAGCCAGAAGTAGCTATCTGAACATTCCTCAGAAAAGAAAAATAATTTACCCTTTCCCATGGTTACATTAGGCTGGAAACAGTCATACAAATTTTAAAACTTGGTTACATTATGTGGAGAATACTTGAAATCCTTGGAGGTAAATTTTAGAGCTTAATAGTCAAACAATGTTGCAGCTGCCTTACTTAGTATTGCAATAGAAAGTTGCTGATGGCTGTGAATATATTATATAGATATATGGATATATTATAAAAACAATAAAAAATATTGTTAGTGAAATATTTTAAGGTTAAATAACCTTAAGAAATGTGTCACATTAGTGAAATGTGTAGAGTGTCTTCTTAAAGCCTTCAACTCATGTGACATAGAGATAGTTCAATTATTTCTAGAGAGGTTCAATTGCTTGAGGATCAGTAACCAGACTAGATAGGACTTCTCAGCCCATGCTTATCATACTGGACTTAAAACTCAAGAAAGGTCAAAGGAAAAAGCATCAACACTAATTTACTAAAGTAACCTGTTGAAGGGATCCCATAACAAAACACCTTCTAACTGCAATCCTTATTTAAGGCATTATATCCAGTGACAGTTTCCCATCCTGTATTCCTTTTCTACTTTTTTCCTGGAATCTTGCCAGATTTGATAAAATTTTAATAACCTGTACTATCAGTAATTTTTTTCTAAAATGTATATAATTAGTTTTTAGAATTTGTGATTAAAAGGTGCTTTGTTTTATAAAAGGTCCTATCTTTCAGATAGTAAAAACAACTTTGGAGCATCTTTTAAAGAAAACATGTTATTGTTTATTCTTCTTGTATTTGATTCTATTTATCTTCTGACTTTCCAAATTTCTTTCTAAGAATCCTTCAAACATTGCACAGAAAGCTGTTTAAATTAATCCTTTTGATATCCTTCATAATATTTTTCTCCTGTGATTTCCTCTTTCCTGTTGCATTTTTATTTCGCACAGTTCTTTATCATCCTTTACTATTTTCCAGGGCTTTTTTATTTTCCATATAGCATCATCTTTTCTCAGGAAGCAACACTAGACCTTCCAGTACCTGAAGGGGGTCTACATGAAGGCAGGGGAAGGTCTGTTCAAAAGGGTTTATAACGATAGGACAAGGAGTGATGGTTTTAAGCTAGGAAAGGAGAGATTTAGACTGGATATTAGAAAAAAGTTCTTTAATCTGAGCGTAATAGATCAGTGGAATGGGCTGCCCAGAGAGGTGGTGGAGGCCCCATCCCTGGAGTCCTTCAAGGTCAGGCTTGATGGGGCTCTTAAGCAGCCTGCCCTAGGTAGAGATGTCCCTACTTGTGTAGGGAGGTTGGACCAGATGACATCTAGAGGTCCCTTCCAGCCTGAAACATTCTATGATTCTTTCATTACAGGTATGCATTCCAGTACATAAACCTAGGAACACACTCTACACCCACCTACCCACCATGATACTTCAGTTATTTTATGACTCTATCTCTAATGAAAACCATCCACATTTCACAGTGAATATTTCTGACACAACATTTTTGCTTTGGCTGTGCCACATGGCTCTTAATTCTGAAATTAAGGTTGTTTAGGTTGGATTTTACAGTTGGGGGATGTAGGTTACTCATTACACCTGTCTGAATATGATTGTCTTCAATTCTAAATGAACTCAACAGAGGGCAAGTAAAATTTCCAGAACCAGCAGAAGTAGCTGAAGACTCTGAGTTACAAAACATCATCTAGTCAACATCACACAACTAAAAACTAACATTTTCTCTTCCACCACTTTCTAGCTATTCATTCCAAATACATCAGGCTTTTTCTCAGCAGCCTTCTTCATTTCCTCTGAGATGAAGGAGTGTTGTTTAGGGGTCTTATTGTGGGGTACCTCTTAGACAAATGTAATATCAGAAATAAAAGATCATCAAAGAGAAGAGAAGGCTCCAAGGGGACCTTATTGTGACCTTCCAGGATCTTTTTAGGATGTCAGGTAGTGGTAGGACTGGGGGGAATGGGTCAAAACTAGAGGTGGGTAGATTCAGATTAGACGTTAGGAAGAAGTTCTTCACCTTGAGGGTGGGGAGACACTGGCACAGGTTGCCCAGAGAGGTGGTGGAAGCCCCATCCCTGGACATTTTGAAGGCCAGGCTGGATGGGGCTCTGAGTAACCTCATCTAGTGGGGTGTCCCTGCCCATGGCAGGGGGGTTGGAACGAGATGATCTTTAAGGTCCCTTCCAACCCTGACAATTCTATGACTCTATGATCAAGGAACACTTATGCAAGATTGCCAAGAGACTAAAACTGCCAGGTTAAGGCTGTGCTTTGCTGTCTCTTATCTTCAAACAATCCTACTGACTACACCAATTTTGTGCTGCCAGCTCTCTTCTTCCACCTGCTAACGCCAAACTCAGCAACATCATCTCAGCATACCTTCATCTTTTACACAGTCTTCATCTTTTCACTCTTCTCTGTCTTCAGTCAGGCACCACAAGAGCCAAGGGGAGCACACCACCAAGAGAGAGCTCAGCAAGGTGCCTCCAACAGAAAGCTTCTCTGACTGGCCCCCCCAAACTGCTCAGTTCCTGGTTGATATAGTCCTGGCCTCACTCATCACCCCAACCAGGACCACCTGGGGGAAGGTGGGACCTCACACAGATGAACCAGGTTCTGCATCCATGGCCTGAAACCACTTGAGGAACAAACCATTCTGCTGGGTTGGGACTCATCCACAGGTCAACTCCACCTTGGGACCCACAGCCCAGGCCCCAGCACTTCAGGCTGGGAGTTCTCTCACAGTGAGTTGGAATATAACTTTTCTTGATAATTTATTCTTCTGCAAATTGCATCAGCAGCAATATTAAGACAACATAAAAATCACATTCTGAAATATCATTTTCATTATCAAGAGTAATTATCAAGCAGCGTTTTTTTTAACATGTTTTGGTTCATCTTAATTATAGGAAGGTTTATAACAGTTGTTATGGTGGATTTAATTCACCCTAAGTGACGAATGCGAATCATTATCATAATAAGGAAATATAAATCAGGCAGCAGCTTTTCTCTGTACTGTATTTTATGATGATAGTCATATCTTTATACCTTCTAATTTTCTTAGGGAAAAATATAGATGCCTATTGTAGGGTGCAATTACAAGTAATTATGGAAGTATTACTGGAATAAAGGTGCTGATCTAAAACATGATGACAATTATAATCTTATTTTACTTAGAAAATATTCCTGATTTTAACTAATATTAAACATTTTCATAATTTCCGGAATATATTAAAACTATTGTTTATTGTTATATGGTATTCTTGGGGGTTTATTAACTCAGAAGCATATATGCTTGCTTGCTGGTTCATTTTTAAACTATCTAAAGTCATCATTTAGTCTGGCCTTAATTAGGGCACACACACCTAAGCATTTCCATCACTGTAACCTAATTCCACAGTCTCAGCACAGGTCAATTTTAGACTAGAGTCAATTGAGTGAAAGCATCTGCTTAATAACATAAGTAGGTGCTTAAGTTATTTCAAAATTGGAGTCTTACAGGCAGGACTAGACTATGTCTATTCTCCATGAGACTATAAATTTATAAAAATCTTAGATGCTTAGATAGTAAAAAGAATCTTAGAAACTTAGTAAACTTAGAATCTTAGTAAAAAAAATCTTAAAAACTTAGATAGTTTTCATTTTGACTTTTATCCATACAACAACTTGAACCCAGGAATACAGCCTAAATATTTTCCCTTTTTAAATATACTAAATATCTTAATGTGGGAATGAACAGTACTAGAGGAAAATTGCAGATGATTGTAGAGCTGAAATGGAAAGGAAGAGTGACACTGTTAAGCTGCTTGTCCCATCAGTGTATGGTTAATATAGCAGCAAGCAACCTTGTTTTGGAAAATTGACAACAGATGAATATTTCTGCTAAATTCTATTCATATGGACTATGATGCATATGATGAACTGCAGGCATAGGAAGTGCTCTCAAACACAAACAGATGCAAAATAGATGAAAATATATTTATTTTAAATTCTTTAAGTTGCAGCGTTCCAAAGTGTTATGAAACTTTAGTAGACACGAGTGTTCTGGAAATAAATGCAAATTTCACACGAACCAGCTGTTCCACTTCTGATGGCAAATGCTCTATTTTATTAACAGAAGCATTAACATTGGAATCATCATGTAGATTTATGGAGTTTCAGACACTTTCTTACAGTATTGAAGTGACCCTGTGTTCACTCATCACAGAATATTGCGTAGTATAGGATGGGAGTGTCTTAATCATTTTTATTCCCAGTCCAACAAAAATGTAGATTTGCAGAGTGAGACCTATTGTTCAACTTCAGACAGTTTTTAGTGATACCTGTTTTCCTAATTCAGCTTCTCTATGCAACTCTGCCCCTCTAATGCTGTAGCTGTGCAAATGACTATAAATATATAATAATATGGGCACAGATTTGCAGTAAGTAGGAAAAATTACAAACGCTGCAACGTGGGGATCAGAAATCATTTCATCCACAAAAGTCTGGTTCTTCTCATGTTGAAACAACAGGATTATTGTTTGTCCTTTCAGTTCCTGGAGGATTAAGGCTGCAAACACCTCGGTGCCACATGTACAGCTTTCTGCATGCAAATGGTCTCAGCACTAACACCTGTCCCTGTCAAGCTGTGCTGGGAAAGTGTGCACCAGGGTGTTTAAAAATGACACCATGGCAGTCGAGAGCATCCAACGTGCTCAAGGTAACGGGCTCCTGCCTTAATCACCAGGGGCTGGAGTCAGGGCATAATCAGTGATGGGTCCTTAACCGCAGGATTTGCTCCTCGCCGCGGTTCATCGGAGCCTGGATCTCGCTGATTTCTCAGGCGTGCCACAAGGACCATTTGTTCTCTGAGGCTTTTCCAGAGGCAAGGAATAAAATGAGGAGAGCTTTCAGGTGATTTGACAGGATCTGAAGAGTCTGCTTGAAATGTGATGCATGAGAGCGTCGGTAAATATGCAAGGAGTGGGGAGGCAGGGACACTCTTTCCAGCACAAAGAAATGTCATAGAATTGTCAGGGTTGGAAGGGACCTTAAAGATCACCTAGTTCCAACCCCCCTGCCATGGGCAGGGACACCTCCCACTAGAGCAGGTTGCTCAGAGCCCCATCCAGCCTGGCCTTCAAAATGTCCAGGGATGGGGCTTCCACCACCTCTCTGGGCAACCTGTGCCAGTGTCTCCCCACCCTCCTGGGGAAGAACTTCTTCCTAACATCTCATCTGAATCTCCCCACCTCTAGTTTTGACCCATTCCCCCCAGTCCTACCACTACCCAACATCCTAAAAAGTCCCTCCCCAGCTTTCTTGTAGATACTGGAAGGCCACAATAAATAAATAAATATCCCACTGCAGATCGAGTTAAACTCCATGCAGAACATTTTATTAGGTTTGAAATACACAAAACTTTCCCAATATTTTAGAAATGCCCTCCTGCTCCTGCTTATTTCAATTACTTAGCACTTATATCTGGTTAACTAATACTCAATATATGGACTACTCATTTGCAAGATGATGTCAAAGGCAGGGCACATGTGACTGAATAAAACTCTATTGACTAGCTTAGAAGTTTGCCTGAGCTGAAGAACTGAGTATTTAACCTAGCTCCAGGTGAAATTGATTGCCCATTTTCCAAAGAATGTGGGGATTTTTTCTCCACTTGTTCACTACTTTTAAATATGTCTAAATGAATATTTGCTTAACTTTGAAATATAAAAACTTTCAGGGTTTTTTTTTTTGTGTCCGAAACCACCCAAACCCAGATATACTCTGTAGAAATGAAGGAGAGACCAATTCTTATCCTATGAAATGTAAAAATTAAAAAAAGAGTGGAGAATTAAGATGAAAGTGGGCCTTACAACCTATACAATAGGTTGTAAGAAATAAGTGTAGAAATATTGCTGGTCAATTTTTAAGTGGGACCCAGCTCTGACTCAAAATTTGACTTAACTGCCTAACCTTGCAACACAAGCTGGTGGATTTCTGTTTAAACACCCATGAGAATGTTATGTATAAACACAATACAGAGGACACAACGCTATGAAGATCTTTAGGATGCAGCTTTTGCAAATGAATCTGAGGAAGAAAATCTTTTCCTCAGTATGATAAAAAACCCACAGACCCCCAAACAAAACATCCTCCTCACTTAATAGCTAAATTCTGCTGCACATTAATTTATTTTCATAGCCCGATTATAACAAAAATTACATATATATATATATAACAGAAAATTACCACATACTTTGCAATAGGATGAGTACTGAAGTGCATAAAGGGGGCATGATGAAGACCAGGGGGAATTACTTTGTGAGCCATTCTCCACTAGCTACTGTTCTTCTCAAGTGAGGCTGCATTTAAAAATGTTAGTCCAAATCTGTTATTTCTGAGATGTTTGCTGCTTTTGCATCTGAGTGTATTAGGAGGCAGGGCACACAGTGCTGTACTGCATGCCACTGATTTCATTTTTCTTTTTGCATTGCTCTGACAGCAAGGTCATTTATCTTTTGGATAAGGAATAAGAAGCAAAATGAAAATAAGAAAGCTATTTCATTTGGAAGTTGCGTTGTGTGCTCAAGTCGAGAACATTTTGCCACTGCCTACTGCTAATTTTTATTCCACCACAAGCACACACACTTCCTTATCAATAAGTTAACTTGGTGATAGGCTTGGGAATAAAGCCAAAGGATTCGTGAGCATGATCCTGGTAAGTTAAAATCATAGAATGTTTGAGGCTGGAAGGGACCTCTAGAGGTCATCTGGTCCAACCTCCCTACACAAGTAGGGACATCTCTACCTAGGGCAGGCTGCTCAGAGCCCCATCAAGCCTGACCTTGAAGTTAGGATTACTTGCATTGCAACTGCTTATTCTTTAATGACATGGAGGGCTAAAAAGACTGAAATTTTTAAAAAAGAGCTACTTTTATTTGTAGAGTTTTGGGTATTTCGAAAAAAACTGTCTATGGGGGAAAAGCTCACCCTTTACTCTAAGAAACTTAACTTGAAAGAAATATTTGTTTTGATTTGATATATTACAAGTATTAGAAGACAATGCAATGGAGTAAGTGGAATGGATGAAAAAAAAAAAAGTTGTCTTCAAAATAAATAATAGGGTGTACTGTGAAGAGTCTCATTCCAAACCTCTCTTAGTGTCCTAGAGAGTTTTCCAAACAATGGGAAAATATTCTATCAGGTTCCTGCTGCTTTCTCTGTGAGAAGGTCCTTGAGCTGTGAGGTTCTGCAACAGGGGAATGAGATGGGAGGTGTTCCCTTATCTCCATTCCCCAGATGTCTCCTCCAGAGCAGCTCTCTAACCACTTCTAGCTGGAAATCAGAAATTGGCACAGAAACAATCCTCTTTTGAGATAAGAAAGGGGGAAAGGTGTTTTGTGAAGGACTTTAAAGCTTCAGATATCATTCCCACCCAACCTCCCTCTTGAACTGAAATGTAACAAGCTTTTCAACGGCTTTAATGAAGAAAAAGAGAAAGAGCCTGGAATAGACCATCTGAGGAGTCAGTGCTCTTGAATGGAATGGCAAGGTTTTAGATAACCTGTAAAAATCTATTCTAAGAGCTCCTAGACCTGCATTTTCTAATTAGAAACATCTTGTCTGAATATTCTCTGTCAGCTTTTTTCCTGCACTGAAAAGAAATATACATGACTAACAAAAAAAGTCATTATTATTTATTGAATTCTTAGGCATTTGCAAAAAAAATCAAGTACTAAGACTTACAAAATTTGTGAAAGTACATCTATAAATGCAGAAAATTATGTTTATTGAACTTACATCTTTAAAATCCACCAGAGTAGCCAAAATAAGTATTTTAAACAAGGTTTGTAGCCTAATTCCTTTTGTTTCAGTCAGAATCTCTGTACTTCTGCTTAAAAGGCTATTGAGAAAACACAGGTCAGAACCAATTTGAAATGTTTTTAAAGCAATCAGAACTTTTCACGTTATAATTGACACTTAACATATTACAAACCTCAAATGCTGTTGGTCTAATCAGGCTTAATGTCTTTTTTGATTGTTTCTTTTTTAAAAGCTGAGGTTTTACACTTACTTTTTTTCGATATTCCTTCAACAAAAGCTTCTACAAATTCTCATAAATGATGTGTATTTTCTATTTTATTTTCTAATTCTTCCCCATTCTGTTCATGTCACACAACCTAGACTTGATTATTGATATCTGCTTCAAATATCATTACCTCTAGTGCTGATTTCTGGACTTTGACCCTTGTGTTCATCTCCATCAACACATTCCTTCACACAGCAGTTCTCAGCTGAAACACAGTGATGGACATTGACTACCAAGCCATATAGGGAAAGATCATAGAATCATAGAATGTTTCAGGCTGGAAGGGACATCTAGATGTCATCTGGTCC
>VYZX01019116.1:33553-46289 GCA_013401335.1 Brachypteracias leptosomus | reverse complement strand
ATTGCACATTGATGCTTAAGCATGGGGAGATATACACATACAAGTATGTACAAGAAATGAAGACTAAAAATATAAACAATAAACACTACACTTTTAAAAATCTTCCCCATGACAGAAGTACACGTTCCTTTTTCAGATCCATATCACTCATTTCAAAAATCTGGTGTTTGAGTTATCAAAACTGAAATTGAAAGTATTATCTGCAATCCTCAAGCACTCCATCCCAACAGCTGATGACTTGCACTCTACCTAGCAATGTAAGACTCAAGGAGGGCTAGATGATGACTTGCATAGTTGTTTGCTCGTCCTCATTTCAGCCTTGTACTTGTGCTATCCCACAAGTGCCATCCTGCTACTTCAAATTATTTGTCTTGCCAGTAGCTTTTAAACCAGAGACATGAAAAAAAATGGTTTCCTAGCAGAACTTTTGATATTACCTTTTACCTTCTGAATCAGTGAGTTTTATTGTACCCGTTTAAAGGAGCTGGACTGATTCAAGAACTTGTCCAATCAGCAGCTCCTTTGATGAATATTCATCTTCTGCTTATCTTAAAGTTGGATTTCTCAGCTGTCAGTTGACCACTGCTTGAATCAATCAAGCATTTGGCCTAATCTTGGGTGATGTTTGCACTATTTCAGGAGTGGATTCAGCCTTTTGTTCACAGCCACAAGGTTTAAACATACCAGTCAAATGTAAGAACTGGCTCTAGTATAACCATAGGCTGTATGAATCTATCAGTTGGTATCCCCATAAAATCAGAGGACAGGAATAAAAGGCCATGGGTAGGACAGTCCCACCTCAAGCTTTGTAGCTGCTAGATAAAAACTTTGAGCACATCTTGTATCTCTGCCTCTTCCATCCAGTTTGTGAAGGTCTAAAATCATATGACATTTGTGGTTGGGATGTTCAGCTAAGGGAGAGTATGAGAAATCTTTTGCCTTAGAAAGAAAAGGGGGCAGGGGGAGAGAATAAGAGTGTTCCAGTGGTGTATATTCAACAATAATTCCATGTTAGAGCAGCACAAATGGCACGGGCAATAGCACAATATTGTTTCTTGCAGTTTTTATAGAGCAAGAGTGGATAGAGTATATGCTCTGAGCAGCCTGCCCTAGGTAGAGATGTCCCTACTTGTGTAGGGAGGTTGGACCAGATGACCTCTAGAGGTCCCTTCCAGCCTGAAACATTCTGTGATTCTATATCATAGATCTAGGTGATGCCAGCAACTTTGTCCCAGCCAAATACAACTGTTAAATTTAATTTTGTGTTGCTGTTCCATGGTTATTTGTGAAAAATTATATTGTCTTAAAGGATATGCTCCTTCAGGGTACACTTTCCAAATTTGCCAGAGCTTCACCAGCTTTAACTGAAGTCCACTCGAATCCATTAACTAAAACTAATGGAGCATCTGTCCCAGCTCCGTTTCCTTCTTCATAATTGTGTCCCCTGTAGAGCTATTAAAAGAGAGGAAGAACAAACTTGAGCTGTATTTTTGTGTGGCTAAAATAACCAGTTGTCTTGTGTCAGAATATTTATCAACGTTAATTCCCCAGACTGACATTTAGCTTTCAAGTTTATTTTTAGGAGTCAGGTTTAGCTGGATTTTAAGTAGGGTGATTATCAGGTTTTCAGTTAAGGACAAACAAATAAAAATTACTGTTTGCTGTTAAACATGAAATATCCCCCTGATAGCTTTATTCAGCAAAATCCATGAATAATATTCAGGACCCATTCAAGCAAAACCCACTACTAATTTTGATTAGATTATGAGGTTATGTGGGTCATTGTTTTTTTTTCTTGCAGGAGAACAGTGCTTTGCTCTCATGACTTGGTTCTATATGAGACTCAGAACTTGCATTAATTGCCAATATCACAGAAAGGGAGTGAGTGATTGAGAAAGAAATTAATTGAGGTGACATAAAGTCTAGACAGCTTTGCTAATCACATGTAAGAGTTGTCTCATAGATGACTGACCACCAGGTTTTTAAAAGGGAGCTCATTGCTTTTGTCTCCTGGGTTTTATGGTAATTTTTATGTATTTTACCATTACTCCAGATGTCTAGTTTCTCTTAATATGTGAAAGCTGAAAAAAAGTGTTTACACCCTGGTACCTAAGAGACCTTCTGATCACAAACCATTTTATTTATTGACTTGCTGGCAGGTGACACAGAGAACATTCATCAAACAGAAACAACCATGGTGGTGTGACCATCAAACGAGGCTCCAGGTTGCAGCAGAGTTAGGTCCCTCTGAGTGGATACAAGGGTGTGATCTCATCACCCCTCAAGTGTACACAAGAATTCAAGTTCATTTAAGACCATTTTTAGAGCTGGAGAGAAATTAGATGTCCCGGGCCTTAAGGAGTTTCAGTGTCACAACATCTACTTTTATCTCAGCTGGTGGTGAGAATGGTCTGGTTGATTTATTCTAAAATAGAAAGCTTTCAATTGAAATAATTGCAATATATTCATTTTTTATTTCATTTAAGCTTTAAGAAAACCCATCCCATGCCCACCCCCCAAAATATTAAGTGGAACATGCCTATGCAACTCAAGTCTTTAATAGATAGGCAGGGATCCTGTAACCTGAAATATACTTTTTTAAAAATAAGTATAGGATGAATGCTTTAAAGTCAATACTGACTCATGTGGTATTACAATTGCAATAAATATTTCTTATTTTAAGCATGAGAAATATGAAAAAATCAGTAAGAATTCTAAAATAAACATACTCATAGTGCTTACCACAGTACAAATCAACACGGAAAATCAAAAGCTTACTCTTAGAGTGAAGAGTATGAATAGTTCCAGTTAGCTTTGATCCATCATTACAACTTTCTGCCTTGAAAACCCTTTGCATGTTCAAAACTGGTCAATGATTCACTCCACAGTCATTAAACGAACATCAGTACTTATAGAGATCCTCAGTACTAAGAAGAAAACTAATTTCCAACTGTAGCAAGCTGTAACAGAGATAAAAGAGCAAATTTTCAGGACTAATACTACATCAAAATAAGATGCATGTCTTTATACTCAAGGACTTGCTGTGATTCTAGACTATGGACTTTTTTGGATGCTGTCCATCTTCATGGTGTATTATTTCAATACACGCCCTTCCCTAAAGCATTTAAAAACATTTTCCTTGATGTAATGCAAATATGACATACATTATAATCATTATCCAACTAGTCAACTATACCCGTGATGCAGAAATGTTATTTAAAGCATAATTTCTCCCTTTCTATAGCATTGCTATTTGTTACCATAGTCATAATCAGTGGCCATACCCAACCAAGACGAGCACTGACCATCAATCATTCAATCTAAGACTGAATATGGGATATAAGTCACTGGTAGAAAGCCTGTCCTTTTTTTTTAACATGAATCAAAATGACTTTTAACAAATGTCATGTCAACTTATGACATAATAAAAAACACTTGCATTCTTCTCAGTCATTGTTTTCTGTGTAAAAAGGCTTGAGATGTGAAGACAAAATGCCCATGCACAAGAAACTCAAGTAAAAGTGGTGTAAATTAGCACATTTATACTGATAAATACGACCTTTCTTAAGGATTAATACCATGGGGTAATATGAAAACTGGTTGCATTTCCTCAAATTATATTTAAACCAATACTCCACTCATATAATGTCCTGAAAATGAATTGCCCAAGCAGAGCATTTAGATTTTTACAATATGATAATTTCTGTTCTTACAGGTAAAGTTAGATAAGTAAGGAAAAAAAAAAAAAAAAAAAAGACATTAACAATATGGACATTTTAAATTGCCATCATTTCACTTTAGAACAAGCATCTGGATGTGATATATGGGACAATCATATCCTCAAAGCAATTTTTTTTTGCAGCTTGTTTGCAGATCACTGAATTGATGTGTNTATTATAATAATATGATATGATATGATATGATATATATAATATAATATTATCATATTTCAGTATGCATTCACCAAGAGAAAGAAAAACTGTACTAGTTATTCCAAGTGCTTTGCAAGGAACGTGTATCAAGGTCATTTCAACATAAACATTGAGAGAAAACTCATTGATTCTTCCTGTTGGAACCCATCTAGACACAGATTTCTTTCTGCATGGATCTGGAAGATAGAAGACGTGCATCAACATGACCCATCTCTCCTCCAGCTTTGTGAAAACTAAGTAGAAAATACAAAGTCTCCACTTCTGGCCCTCAGAACTCACATAAACCTGCTGGAAAAAGCACAAATATTACCCAAGTTGTCTCCACGTGTGTTTTGCTGCTTGGCAAAAAGGTTTGTACCTTTTTTTCTCTCCAGGGGCGTGGTATCCCCATTTTAATGATGGAAATCTTTAAAAACATTAAACACGCCTCTGATTTACACTGGAAAGAGTAAATTTCAAAGAAACGTAGCAACTGATGTTATCTGCAAAAATTATTGACCAAGTAAAAAACTTTGGGAATCAGCAAATTTTTGTTTCTGTGCCTCAGCACATTAGCAACAAATGAGAGTGGAATAAAACCACTTCTACATATATTGCAGCACAAATGTATAAATCTGGTTTGATTTGATTTTGACTGACCTTCTGTTCGTGCTTAGATTCTTGTCATTTAAATAATACTGGCAATTAGGAAGACTATGTATTTGTATTTTGTTCCTTAAAAATAGCTTTTTCAGTCCAAAGGTTCTCTTGGACACATGTTATATTAAGGCCACCTTTATAAGTAGCTTATCAATTTCCAACAATTATTATTGCTGCTGCTTAATTGCACATTACAGCATCTGACTGGAGAAAGTTTGGTNAAAAGGAAAAGTTAAATAAGAAGAAAAAAAAAAAAAAAAAAAAGAGACATTAACAATATGGACATTTTAAATTGCCATCATTTCACTTTAGAACAAGCATCTGGATGTGATATATGGGACAATCATATCCTCAAAGCAATTTTTTTTTGCAGCTTGTTTGCAGATCACTGAATTGATGTGTAATTCAGACCTTTTTTAGGGGCAAACAGTTAAAGGTAAGTTCTTTCTCTGTTTTTCAGTAAAACAAACTGGATTGATTTGGCCAATGCTAAATCAAAAATGATACAAAGTGTGTATTAGTCAAATTATGGCAGCAGACTGAAGGAACCATATATTGGCCCTGATATCATGAAATAAAAGCAAAATCAGTGCTTCCCATTTGTGAAAATAAAAGCCATAGCAGTCTGAATTTAGATTCTTATTTTGTTAGTGCCATAGTGTAGCAGTGAGAGAGCTAATCTTAGAGGATGTAAATCTTTGCAATTTCTTCATGGAANATACAAAGTCTCCACTTCTGGCCCTCAGAACTCACATAAACCTGCTGGAAAAAGCACAAATATTACCCAAGTTGTCTCCACGTGTGTTTTGCTGCTTGGCAAAAAGGTTTGTACCTTTTTTTCTCTCCAGGGGCGTGGTATCCCCATTTTAATGATGGAAATCTTTAAAAACATTAAACACGCCTCTGATTTACACTGGAAAGAGTAAATTTCAAAGAAACATAGCAACTGATGTTATCTGCAAAAATTATTGACCAAGTAAAAAACTTTGGGAATCAGCAAATTTTTGTTTCTGTGCCTCAGCACATTAGCAACAAATGAGAGTGGAATAAAACCACTTCTACATATATTGCAGCACAAATGTATAAATCTGGTTTGATTTGATTTTGACTGACCTTCTGTTCGTGCTTAGATTCTTGTCATTTAAATAATACTGGCAATTAGGAAGACTATGTATTTGTATTTTGTTCCTTAAAAATAGCTTTTTCAGTCCAAAGGTTCTCTTGGACACATGTTATATTAAGGCCACCTTTATAAGTAGCTTATCAATTTCCAACAATTATTATTGCTGCTGCTTAATTGCACATTACAGCATCTGACTGGAGAAAGTTTGGTTGTAAAACAGATTGATAAGCAGCCACCACACATCTTGCAGATGAGCTTATATGTAATTAAAGCACATGAGCTGCACTCTGCAGTGTGCTTATTACAATCTGTGTTAATTATTTATTACACTTTTTCAAATTGGACTCTTATAATGAAGTGCAAATTGTGCCATTACTCACGGATAGTGCAAAGTCTTTACATGCAAATTTAGTTGCCATGCTTATTTTTTTATGAGTTTAAGGATCTTACTGTCAATTATAGGAAAATTGTCCTTAAGAAAATGTTTAACCATAGTGATATTATATAAACATAGAATATCTGTTTTGAACATGAAGTGTGCACTTCAAATTTAAAGGAAGGCCACCTAGAACCATGTATTGAAAATGAAAGTCCAGGCAGCACTTTCTCACAGCCAGTAGTTAGATTATTGTTGCAGGCAGTAGCTTTATAGCATTGAAATCAATGGCCCAGAGCTTTTTTCCTTCCATGAGCCTGTGCAATTCATATAAATCCATTTACTTCCCAAGATATTGCAGTACATAAATTTTCATGTTGAAGAGTACCAGTGCTACTCATCTACTGTTCAGTTCCATCATATCATCTGAGTGGAATATACCTTTGCCAAAAAACTTTGATCATGCACAAAAATGACACTGAAATATTTTTCTATAGCACCTGGAGTCTGTATTACCTTAAAGTCTGAGGTGAGCCCACACCATAGTGNTGTTTAATATAATATTATAATTTTTATAAACAATGTAAGCAATATTATAGATTATATATATGAATTAATTATAGAGGTAGGTTCCAAAAATGTCTGACTTTGTTCAGATGTGGATTATTGTTGAAGGTTCATCTCCAGTCATGTTTTAAGTTTTCTTTCCTTGAGACAAGGAAGAGGGAAAAGTTTGTTTAGAAAACAACCACATCTATTCAATCCATAGCCAAGAGAAATAATAGACATGACCAAAGAAAAATAGACATTTACGAGAAAACTTCAGCTCTTCACATCTTAATCTAGTTACCAAATTCACTCATAGGGTTTACACAAAAAATATAAGACATGTTCCCCAGTCAGAGCAAAAGGAAAGTCAAATTGACCTCAAATGTCTTAGATCAAACAGGTCTAAATCCTGACTTCTTGGAGCAGAAAAAGTGCAGTTATCCCAAACATTTTCAATTTTTCCTTCCCTCTCCTGCAAGAAAATAATTATTTTCTTAGTAAGAATGATCCTACAAAAAACCCAACAACTTTACACATGGCCTAAACATCACAGTAGCCATGGTAACCTGATCTTAACGGTAGGAGATCTTGATAAAAAAAGATAGACATGACAGGAGGCAGCTACAAAGCTTGTCTTTGGAGCAGCTCTGAAATAACTTCTCTGAGGTAAATGATGATGAAGTCTTTGTTCCTGTTCTACAGCTTGAGCTATTTCTCTCTGTGTGAAGGCAGCCTGTTTGCTCTAAACTCCTTTCAAAGTGTTTACTTTAGCTACATAGTTGTTTTTTTGCCAGTGGAGAGTAAATATTGAAATATAGATGTCCAAGTTTAACTCCTCCAATGGATAACTAAGCAGAAGAAGTTTGATTTTCCACCTTGCTGCTTAACCCCCCCTTGCATCCGTGGGTGTCCCTATAAGGAAGGAAAAAAATCCAACGTGTGTAAAGGTGATTTCTAGAAGTAATCCCATTTCTTTCTATGGGTGGCCAATTTGATGTCAAAATCCAAATTTCCAAAGTAGTTGCCTTATTTCAAACACAACTGAGTGAAATTAGAATCATAGAATCGTCAGGGTTGGAAGGGACCTTAAAGATCATCGAGTTCCAACCCCTCTGCCATGGGCAGGGACACCTCCCACTAGAGCAGGGGATATCTTTGGATATCTTTGAGTGGTTGGGTTGGCTTATTATTTAAGAAGGTGGAATTCCTAGAAGGATTTGACTCACCTGATGCTGAGGGAAGAACTTATCACCTCACTTGTCTATAGACTAAAGGACAATCCGGAAGTTTTCAGTTCATTGAGGTCAGAAGGTAAGTTCCACTTGAATCTTCAAAGTTGATTTTTCACTTGATCCACAAGCTTGTATATTAATTATAAGTGTTTTTCACTGTCCTTGAGGTTATGGGGAGTCATGAAAAGACATTCAGACAGTATTGAAATAGTTAATACATTCTTTTACCTTAAAACCCACACACTATCTGAAAACACATTTAGACATAAATCTACAGATTTATCAAACTGTCTTTAATTTTTTTTTTTATTCTTTTCTATATTTACAAATCTATTTCATTTCATAGAATCATAGAATGTTTTGGGCTGGAAGGGACCTCTAGAGGTCATCTGGTCCAACCTCCCTACACAAGTAGGGACATCTCTACCTAGATCAGGCTGCTCAGAGCCCCATCAAGCCTGACCTTGAATGAGTCCAGGGATGGGGCCTCCACCACCTCTCTGGGCAGCCCATTCCACTGATCTATCACCCTCATAGTAAAGAACTTTTTTCTAATATCCAATCTAAATCTCTCCTTTCCTAGCTTAAAACCATCACTCCTGGTCCTATCATTACAAACCCTTTTGAATAGACCTTCCCCCACCTTTACGTAGCCCCCTTCAGATACTGGAAGGTCACTATGAGGTCCCCCCTGGAGCCTTCTCTTCAGGTTTGACATTCATAAAAGGTTAAGAATTATTTACATCATAACCTAGATTTTTCATCTAGTTACCATACAAAATATATTCTCTCACTCTCAAAGAGAAATGGAGCACTGAACCTCTTGCCATTACTCAAATAGATTGGACTATGATGAGCACGTGTGAAATTTTGAAAAGTATTTAAAATGTCCCATTTTCTTGAGTTTTTAAATAGATAATGGTGAAACCCAGAAACCAGTCCTCAGCTGGTGTGAATTGCAGGAGACTGGGGGGAATGGCAATGTGATGATTAACACCTGCTGGGCTCTGGCCCTGAAACATCATCACTTTGGAAATAACTATCCCTGGGCTGTCAGTATAAGGAAATTAATTTCTTTTTCCTACTCTTAAAAAAACTTCTTAGCCAAGAAGGTCTTCTACTTTCATTTCTTTTTTTTTCCCTCTTCCCTGAAAGTAGAAAAAATGGTATAATAATATACTTTGTGACCAAGATGTCAACAATTAAATTAATTGGTGCTCCTATGGGTTGTATTAAAAGAGAGGCAAAAAAAAAAACTAGGCTGTTTCCCCAGCTCAAAGTTCTGTAGGCTGGGGAGGGAGGGAGAGAAGAGGGATGGATGGATGGATGGCAGGCAAGCATTTGTGAGAAAGTATGTGTGGAAGCCACTGAATGTACTTAAATAATATGCTTAATATAAATATACTTAAATATTTAAAAAAACAAAACACAAAAGACAAACAAACCTACAAATTAAAAAAAATAAAACTCAATTAGCATAGGGAAAAACTAACTTAATTCTAGTCTTGATGGAGATTGCTTTGCTCTTGTTCTTGGTTTTGGTTTGGTTTTGGGTTTTTTTAAGATTTTCTACACTTTCTTCTTCTTTTTTTTTTAGTATTTTGAGGGTTTTTTGTATTTTTGCTTGCTAACCCAAACTCAGCACTTTTCAGCCATGATTTTTACAACTGTTTGCACTGCTTTTTACCACTTGCTTGATATTTTCTGAAAAGATTGCTGACACCACAAGGTCATGGCACTCAAAGAAACAGAATCTCTAAAGTTTTTGATTATAAGTAGTAATAACAACAGAAGAACTGACATGTAAGTTTTAAAAAATTTGATCATTGTGTTTGATAACTAGTAAGGAAACCAAAATAATTAGCAACCCCAAAACTCTCCTGTATAAACTAATCTCCTGTTAATTATTTCTTTGAGATTCAGGATCACCAGAGCAACAGCAGCATATATATGGGAATGCAAATAAAAGGAGGTTGCTGAATTTCTTGCTTCTTTTTCACCAGATTTCAATTTAAAGCCTGAGTTTACATTCCAAGCAACCTTGGTAATGCAGATTTGTTATGAAAAATAGAGAATTTCTGCAGGGTGCTGTGGCTAATGCAGAATGTGCAGTTGTGACAGATTTCTTAATTGGTCCTTTGCTCCTTTTCTGTCATGGCTGGTAGGGAAATGTTGTCTTGGTATCTTATGGGATGATTTGACACATTCTTTCCAAACTATAATTAAGTCATTTACTAATTCTCTCACCCTTTTCATGCTCTTTGGGCTGTTTCTTCTGGCAATAGAGAAGTACTTGTCAGGTGCTTAAATAACCTCAATAGATGACCTGGTTTTCAGAACTTAGTTTTGGTGGGTTTTTGTGGTGTGTGAGGCAGATCCTCTATAGATTGTAACAGGTGTATTGAGAATTGTGCTTAGTCTCACCCTGGTTTATAGTCATTCCAACCCTATTAAAATGAAAGCAGCAGCTCACCCCATTATCAAGCTGTTCTTTGAGGTTCATTCTTGGCAGTGCCTATTGATAGCAGAGATATGACAGAATCAGAGTGCTGAAGGTACTATAAATCTTTGTATGAGTTCGATGGGATTATCACGAGATAGAAAAAAAGAACTTGAGCCTCACAGTGACTGGAATCCTGAAAAAAGTCTGTTTGCTCTGACTAAAAGGAGATCATTGCAGAACATCCACTGCATCACTTACTCCACGGTGTGTACCTACCAGATTGTTTGGCTTAAGTCATTGCCAACAGGTAAATAAACAAACTTTAGTTCCAGTGATCACTTGCTTGTCTCTCACAAAAGTTTGAGAAGCATGAAAACCACAAGTAATTTAGGTTCTTTCCTACTCTATCATAGCATAATTTCCCTGATACTTAAATGTTTTCTTGTCTGCATTTTGGAGTTGTCTGTGTGTTCCTTGTAATTCAAAGGCTATTTCTCACCAGTCGTCCTTTCTTCCCCCAATTGAGCTGTCATTACTCATGTTACTGAAAATGTTTTGCCCCATTTTAAATGAATGTTTTCTGCAAAGTGTTATTTCATTTTCGTTTGATTTAAACCAAGTGGAATTTGCAAGTGGAGTTTACATCAGTCTCTAGAATGCCATGGCAGACAACTAAAACAAATTTGCTTTATTTAATTCTCACAGGACTTGATATTTTTCAAGTAGCTGATGCTTGAAAAACATCCATATGTATCAACTGAAGAACCTGAAAAAGCTGAAAATTAATTTTCCTCGGCAAAGCAAAGAACAAAGTGAAACAACATGCTTGTAAGCTTAAATTGCAGAGTACACACTCCTGAGTTAATGATAATACCTTGGTGCTTTGCCATGACAGCCTTTTTACCACCTTTTTTTTGCACTGGAAAATATCAAGTCATTATAAGCTGATAAACAATTCTCTCTCTATATGAGAGTATGTGTATATACACAGAGAGAGAGGTAAAACCAAATTTTTTTCCTCTAAAAGGAGAAATGCCAACAATTAAAAAAATCACACAAACATTGTCAAAGAGGTAGCACCTACCCAAAGATCTACCAGATGAGGGGGATGAAAAAGGAGCTTACAGAAGTGACATGCTGTCACATCTGAGGTCAAACAAGCACACACAATATTCTAGAAGCATCAGAACCTCAAAATTAACCTCTTACAGCCATCACTGGGTTCCTATACACATGGATTTAACTTACAGTCAAGAGTTTAAATGAAAGCTAAATGTGGGGGTGAAGGGCTGGGGATCACCTCACTTAAATGTTGTCCCACCACCAGCATCTTTAAATAAGCAGGAGAAAGAGTGGAAACAAAAGAGACTTTAGCATCAGTGTATTTTCAACAGTCTTAGGATGCATTTGCTGGTGTGAAGAGCAAATACCATGGAAAAAGGCCACACAATCTCTTACTCATGGTTTCTGAGCCAATTCTCCAAAGCCCTGTTGAGTGCTGAAGGGGTTTTTTGAGTTTATGAGTTGGAATCCTGACTCTCCTTCAGGACACAAGGCAAGTTGCCTAGAGCCTTACCCTGTTAGGCCAACAACTGAAATATGCAACGTGGGAGTATTTTATATTTCCATCAAAGATATTTGGAGTTGCTGATGACCACATGTCCCTGAGTACTGGAAAATTGCTGAAATATGTTAATGCAACAATCAATGAATTAAATATAAAAATGAAAGCATTCTGATATTAGAAGAGAGGCTGATGTTACAGGTTACAGATAATTTATTTTCAGTTAGGACCCCATCTTTCTTAAGGTCTCAGTTTCTGCTTCTATATTACCATCTGAAAGCCAACACAGGAGATGCACAAACATATATACATATAGGAGACACATATGTGTGTATATATATTTATATACATATCTAGATATACATGAGCAGAGAGGAGATGTGGTGATAATGCACAATATCTGAAAGGGGTTAGTACATCTCTGTGGTAAGCATGGATGTTAATGCCTACCAGTGTAGAAGAGACTTTTGAGAGTACATATGGAATGCGTGGCAGTTTAGGTGAGAAAATGGTCTCAGAGGTAAAATCCATCTGTTAAATGACACTGTTAAAGTGAGCATGTGCTATATTCAAAAGCAATCAAATAAATCAGAATTCTTCACTGTTCCATACAGTATTTTTTTTAATGGGATGGCTGCCATCCCTTTTCTATTAATGAGGCTGGGGATACTGCAAGGGACCTCCAGGCTTAGCAGATCCAAGCACCTTTATGCAATAAGAAATATATAGATACAGCCACTGGTTATTACCACTCAGACTCCAGTCCCTGGTATATTCCAGCTCATAAATTGTTACTGGAGAAGTATGGAAATATTATTCAATAGGCTTCAATAGGAATTATTATTCAATAGATTTCTACACTCCCCCCCCCCGCCCCC
>VYZX01019116.1:10813-33525 GCA_013401335.1 Brachypteracias leptosomus | reverse complement strand
CTGGTCTTGATCCTACAAATTCTTTACAATGATAATCATGAATGAAGATGCTCTTTGAAGTTAAGCATTTGCAGAATCACTACCTTAGATAATAAAATCTTCAGAAGCTTGCTCAGTTTGATGTGATTAGCAAAAAAAAGAGCAATCAATTAAATTGTGTATTTACTTTTCTTACAGTCTAATGTTCTCATTCAGAAGATGGCTCTGTGCAGGTGGACCTCTTGTACCTTACCCTGAACTCTTTTGGCTCCCACTGAATTTGTGTTCAAATCAGGGATTAAAACTGGAAGAAAACCTGACTTCTTGCATGGCTGATGATTCAATGTTGATACCAATATTTATTAGAGGAGCAGGGTAGTTATCCTGATTTATACCAACTAAGCATCAAATCCTAAGATTAGACAAAATTGTTGAGAGATAAGTTTTCCATTTCTCAATTTCATCTTCAGAGAAACACAGACAAGAATGCACATCAAATTAATCTTCTTCTTACAATTTGTTGAAGGGCTCATTCAATACAAGCAATTAATTTCCTTTAGATGCTAAGAACAACAGGAGCTGATTTTCCATGAGGATGAGTTATCATTTCTGTGATTAACTATTTTCTGTTACTGTAGTGGGTTACTTTATATACTGGATTTAAATAAAATGTAGTCTTCCTCTTCATCTTTCAGCTGGCCCATCAACAATTTTGCCTTGCCATATGGCTATTTAAATAAAGGGATATCATAGAATTATAGAATGTTTGAGGCTGGAAGGGACCTCTAGAGGTCATCTGGTCCAACCTCCCTACACAAGCAGGGACATCTCTACCTAGGTCAGGCTGCTCAGAGCCCCATCAAGCCTGACCTTGAAGGATTCCAGGGATGGGGCCTCCACCCCCTCTCTGGGCAGCCCATTCCACTGATCTATCACCCTCATGTTAAAGAACTTTTTTCTGATATCCAATTTAAATCTCTCCTTTCCTAGCTTTTGATATCTCAAAGTTCAACTCAAAGCATGAATGCCTAACATGGAAATGCTTCTTTTCTAGCTAAACTGACCCAGGGGATGGCACAATGCATTTAATCTGAACTAAAAATATAACATAGAAAGCAATTAGGGAAAGAAAAAAAAAAATAGTCTCTTTAGAGATCTTTTTCCCCAGACTTTGAGAAAAATAACCACTGCCTCGTGACCTTTCCAGCCTTTTTTGTTATTGAAATGCTGCTCAAGAAAGGAGAAAGAAAAGTTACTGGTAGCTTCTAGTTTTGCAGTTCTTTGGGGGAAAAAACCTTTGCCTATATATATTTGTGTTCTGTATCACTCCTTATATATAAATAGGTGCAACTGTGTTGCAGTGTAGTTCAGAAAAACAATGAAATATGGTATCAGGGAGCATATTAGCAGAGTTTGGAAAGAAGAAGAAGAATTGAGTTCTACTACACTGATCTTCTAGGCAAACTGTGCTGGTTTGGGCTGTAACATAATTAATGTAGCTTTTACTCTACCTGTTAAACTCTTTTTATCCCAACCCATGAGGCTTCTCACTTTTACCCTTTCAGTTCTCTCCTCTATCTCACTGGAGGGGGAGTGAATGAGGGGCTGGGTGGGGATGAGTTGTCAGCTGGGGTTAAAAAGCAACATAAACATCCTAATTTCATCCTCTTATAACAAAGATGAAAGTTTTCATAGGGTGAAAGATACACCCTGTACTGGTATGGTTGTAGGTACAACTCATGTACTTACTAGACTAATTCTATCAGAGAAAAAATGTTTGTCCCACAACGAGAAAGTTAATTAATCTGTGGTTTCAGTGCACATTAAGTACCTTGTTTCTATGGTCTTTATTGAAAATCAATAAATTCTGTCCAAATACCTTGAAATCTCTTCCTTTTCAGGCAGAGACACAATTTGAAACACGTAAGTAAAGGTGATGACATCTACAATATACAAATTTAGAGCTCCTTTTATACTTAACATTACAAAAAGCTTGGGACATGGATTCTTTTAATTTTTAAAGCCTCAAACCTGTAGTTAACTTTTTTGTTTGTGGGTCAGGAATTTGTCTCCAACAACAGATTATTGTGTTTTGCTAAAAATACTAGAGAAACGTTCTCAGCTTTTTCCCTGAAATGTTTCTATATGAGAAACTGAAATCATGCTCAGATTTGAGACTATGTTCCATAAATGCACTGAAGTAAAATACACTGTAGACCTAACTGAGGTAACAACAAAATAATTATGCAGTTGATTTAACTTTGTCTTTAAGTTTGATTGATTGAGCCTTTATAACATCTAGAGAAGCCCTACAATAGGATGTCACCTCATTTAAGTGGAGTGGGAAGCAGCAAGGGGAAAACCAGCATTGTTTCTACCACCTAGAAACATTGGATGACATAGGGAACGGTTGAACATTAACCAAGAGTTTGTTTTTCTTTAGGTCTAAGGGTTCCTAGACTATAGGATGACTCTGTGTTTCTACAATCCATTCATCATCACCAGCAAGAACTATCTCCAGAGACTTGCAAGCATGTTGAGATTCTGAAATTAGTTTTCTTGGTGATGATATATGATGTAAGGACACGACAGCTTGATTGCCATAATAATGGTACTGCCAAGCTTTGGCAGGGAGGGAGGCAGAGGAAGGGGGAAACGTGTAGCACATTGCAATTTAAATTCTGGTTTTGGTCCAAGATTGCTTTAATTTTACTCATCTACTCCCAGAACCAGGAAAATATATTTTTTTCAAAGCCTTCTGATGCTAAACGACACTTTGGGGATGTAAGCTTATTATCTCACCCACAAATTTCTCTGTACCCTCTATCTATGTTTTACTATGTGAGTTTTATTAGTTTGGGGCTCATTATTTTTACCTTTAGAAAATATTCTTATTTTACCCCTAATTGGTTTCCCTACCACAAATAACAGAATATAAAAATGTAACACTTTCCTGTAACCTGACAAGTGTTTAAAGAACTTTTATGGGGAAATATAAAGATAGATAGATTCCAATTGTTTTTCTTGGGGTAACTGTCATATTAATAATCGTTGTCTGTGAAAGTAAAGATGATGAAGAGCTTACATTTATATGTAACATATTTGAACAGAAAAAGATCCTCATGTGTCCTGCATATCATCCCTGGACATTTTGAAGGCCAGGCTGGATGGGGGTCTGAGCAACCTGGTCTAGTGGGAGGAGTCCCTGCACATGGCAGGGGGGTTGGAACTAGATGATCTTTAAGGTCCCTTCCAACCCTGGTGATTCTATGAGAGATATATATCTCTGTATATGTCCTGCATATATATATAAAAATATATAAATATGTCAGAGTACATATACATAACTTTTATTATATATGAGAAACAGAATTGCATTCCAGTAAAATGTATTAATTACTCAAAACTGTAAGGAAAATGAAGAGTAATTCCTGTAGAGGCAAAGTACAGGTAAAATTCTAAGCAAGTAGAACACAATTTCAGTGTTATAACTCCATTAAAAGCACAAGGTCAATATTGAGGAATGTTCCACTGTCTCTTTACTATCACCACCCGAAGTCTCCAGACCATGGAGTGATACTAAGGTTCAATAATCTGGCAGCAGAGCTGATTTAGCTAAACTGTGTTCATACACCCCCCTCCCTCTGAGCTTTCAGAGTGATTGGTGGTCAGTCACTCTGTGCAGTTCATCACACAGCTGGACAAATTCTTCTGCTGACAGAATGCTCAGTGACAAATGGATTGTTCATTCCAACAGAAGCAACAAGTTACCAGAGGTTTACGGGGCTTTCTGAATTGCGTCCCAGGGTGTTCATGGGTGAAACAAGTAACAAAGCTCCACAGACATCCCGAATGTTGGACTGTCGTGTTTAAAGACATCTCAGATGGGATTCTGGTGCAGAAAAAGTGTTGCAATGTATTCAGCTCAGGAAGTGACATTCATAAATGGATATCAAGCAGTAGAGAGGAAAAAAAATCAGTGTCTTCAGATTGGAAGGTCTTAACTCCTCTAGGCTATGCCACCTGTAGCATCCCCTAAAACCATAATTCTGCTGAGCAAGACGACCAGCTTGCTAAGTCACAACACGCTTTATGTGCATCTCTGCCTTATCTCTCTGTATCTCCCACTGGTGCTGCAGAGGTCTGATTCTGCCTCATTATCTAGTTACTCAAGTACTTTATCTCCTAGATTGAATTCCAATACACATATACTGAAGTTCTTATTTAAGAGGTCACCATGAGAAAGGAGACGTGAATTTGGATAACAAGGCAAAATAGCAACATTTAATTTTATTTGATATATTTATTTGATTTTATTTGATATATTTATTTTATTTGATTCTATATATTTATTTTATTTTANCTATCCCCAGAATGAAGTAATTCATAAGGCTTGTGAATGCCCTGTATTACTACTTCTGTTTTAGTAGAATAGCAACATGTCATTATTCCATTCAATACTACACTCTGCAACTGCTCCATGGCATAAATACCAGGGGACAATACTTGTTTAAGTAACAAACAATGGGTTAATGCCATCACAAGCAATGGCAAACAATGTTTTCTTCCTCTCCTCTTATAATACAGGCTGTTTGAACAGTAAAAGAAACTCGATTGACTTAGTGACTACTAAATAATATATAGTGGTTGAGCCTGTCAATATCCACTGACAAGGTTCTCAACAAGATGTCAATGAGAGATGGTATCAGGGTGAACATGTTGAAGAGTTCAGTGGCTTCCAGCCAAGAAATGACAGAGGGGAGGATGGCAGAGATAGATGTTCAGCTATTGTATCACTGAGGAAAATCAGAAAAGGGAGGAAAAAAATAGTCTGAGCCCCATGTTTGCTACGAGGAAGATTTGTCTGGTCACAGCAAGAAAATGATAGTTAAATCAATTAACTAGGAACAGCTTGTGTTCCTAATGTTCCTTCTACTGAAGCCTGAAGAAAGTTGTGTCATTGACTCCAAGAGCAGTACAGCTGGCTACAGAATAGCTGAGATGGCTCTTAAACAAACAAAGTCTATCCATGGCTCAATTTTGAAAAGAAAAATTACAAAGGCATTTAAGCACTTCATTTAATTTCATGGAGGAAGAGACGCATAAAAACTTTCCACAAATTACGACCTCAAGTTCTCTGCAATCTCTCAATACCTTTGAGAGGTAGAGAACTGTTATTACTCCTCATTTAGAAAAAAATACAATGCACCACAGAATTAAAACAGATTTTTAAAGATATTCAGGTGTTTAAAGATAAAAATGTGAGCTTTGTCAGAAGCAGGTGACAGCTAGACATGTAATTCTTAAAGATATTTCAGTCATTAGAAATCAATGGAAATTAAATGTGTAGACACTTTAAAAAATATCATTAGTTAGGTCATTAGTCACAGACATATGTTTCAGAAACCTGCCATTAGGTGACTTTCTGGTGTCACAGAGGAACTCTGGAATCTAAATAGTAGCTGAAACTCATCTCTGAAAATCTGTATTTGGAATCTTTCTTGGAGCCATCAGCAGTATAACAAACTAAAGTCAATGCTGGTGTCATAATATTACATCACTAATTAATATAAAGAGATTTAGCTGAAAGTCTTAGAGTCATAAAAAGTCTTTGCTGGAAAGATGTCTCACCCCTCCATGTGCTTTGACCAAGTCTTGTGCATTTGTCCTATGTAAGGTTTTGGCAGATTAACATTAAATGATGTCTCATGGAATATATTCTAAATGTGGAATATATTCTAAACATTTCAGAAGTTAGAAATCCTGAATTCAGAGCTATCGTCTTCTATGCATAGTATATTTCTACTCTTTTTCATTCACTCCCATGTTCCTGAGCTACCCCTCACAAATCTCTCGCCACCTGAACTCCTCTGCTTCATAATCTCCCTTCATCCTATAATCTAGTTCTCTGATCTCCTAACCTCTTACTATAGTTTTCTTTCCTATTCCCTCTGCCATTTGCATTTTGAGCGTGCCCCGTGGTTTTGCTTTTGGCCTCACTGTGATTCCTCTTTCCCTGCTCTCTATATTCATAAAGTTTGCTACAAGCCATGAATGACAAGGATGTCTGAACAGATCCAGTGTGCCTCTTTTATTCTCCACAAACCCATGTGAACAAAGAAGTGACTGCCTGCATTTCAAAAGGAGGGGAAAGACAATGCCCTGTGCTCAGAGGAATAGCTTATGGATTATTTTACTTTGAGTAAAGGACTTCATTGAGAGTGGCAGGAACCGAGCACCTCAGAGATTGCTGTTTGTTCCAGCTGAATTGTCATTGTCATCCTGCAATCTGTGACCTGTCTGCACTTAGTTACTGAAGTTGTCTCATAATTACCAAAGCTACCGTGTTCTGAACCTTGTGAATACTGTCATAAAGGGCATTACTTGGATTGTCCAGCTGGCAAATAGAGGCTGGCCCTTACAGGAGCCTTGGGTGTCCTGTTCTGCAGGTGACATTGATTAGATGTGCTGTAAGGAAGAGATGACATTTGAAAGGTTTGAATATGCAAATGCTTTTTTTCCCCACAGAAAGGATAGCCTTATGAAATGTTACGGAAAAGACTCGTACAGCTAATGAAAAAAAAAAGAAAAAAAAAAGAAAAAGGAAAGGCTTATACCTCCTCACACACTATCTCTGAGTAGAAGGAGCAAAAACTGGGATGAGCTGTAGTAAATCTGTGTGTTGAAAACTACCTCGACCTCTTAAATTTTCCTGGCTTTTAATGTGTAGGCACTGATTGACTTTCATGCATGTGTGAGTGAAAGAGTTTACTGAGTTGGTGCAGTTGGCACACTCTCTAACCTTGGTCAAAGCACATGGAGGGGTGAGACATCTTTCCAGCAAAGACTTTTTATGACTCTAAGACTTTCAGCTAAATCTCTTTATATTAATTAGTGATGTAATATTATGACACCAGCATTGACTTTAGTTTGTTATACTGCCTGGTGTCATACGCTCAGCAACTCCACTACTTCTTCCCACCACGCCAGCAGGTTCCTGAGATATTTGATCTCTCCTGCTCCCCCCTTTTCCTCACATCCTCCTGCCACCAGCAGTGGTGGTTTGCACTGCAGTTCATCTCACTGTTCCCTTTCTTCCTTGCTGGGTGTGGCTGCAGGACCTATCAAGCCTTGCTGAGTGACAGACTCACGTAAGTTCTTCAGTCCTGGTGTTTCCCTGCTGCCAGAATTTCATGCTTTTGAACAGTAAAGCCGCAGACCTTTCTTCTGTGGGTGAAGCTCATGGGACTCCTGAAGTCCCCTGTACAGACGAGCTGCTGGATCTGTTACCTGCACTCACCTGTGCTGGGTGTTCAGGGCACAAAGCAGCTGCTCTGTACTTCAGGTAGGGATGCACATCACAGTCAGATCACGTAAACAAAAATTTGCCTCCTTTAGGGCACATTCCCTAGTGGCAGCATAGAGCAAGAGCTCTCATGTCCAGACTTAAACCTGACATATGATTCTGTGCTCCTGCATGGCCAGAATAAAGTTTATATGTGAGCCAATTGAGAAATAAACAAACAAACTCCCAGCATAAAAGCGAAACTTGTTTTCGTCTCTTTGTAACAAGTGAAAAATTGTAAAACCACTTTTTGTGTCAGTATAAGTGTGAGCATTCAACAACCGACTCCTTTTCCAACCAGATTAATCACTGTTTTCCACTGCAGTAGTTGGCACAAGTAATAGAAGAATAGAGATGGGCAAGCAGAGAGACAAAACTGAGTCCTCACAACACCCAGCTTTAAGGAAAAATCATTCAGAAAATCCATATAACCGTGAGCAAACAGGCACGACACATTTATTCTTTGACCTCAAGATGCTTTCCCAGATGCCCAAGTACTTGTTTCCCTTTTAGTAGTAGCCACCCTGCAGATAATTTTGCATTCTGCCAGGCATCAGCCATGGAGCTTTATTTTCTTCTTGCTTCACTTACTGTTCAGCCATTGAGGTTTAGCACCGTGATTGGACATTAGGAAGAAGTTCTTCCCCAGGAGGGTGGGGAGACACTGGAATAGGTTGCCCAGAGAGGTGCTGGAAGCCCCATCCCTGGAAACTTTTAAGGCCAGGCTGGCTGGGGCTGTGAGTAATCTGGTTTAGTGGGAGGTGTCCCTGCCCATGGCAGGGGGGTTGGAATGAGATGATCTTTGGAGTCCCTTCCAACCCTGATGATTCTATGATTCCAAGAAAGAATCAAAGCATCACAGAAATGATGAGATACAAACAGTGTCCAAACTAGACACTGCCAATCTGCTATTTTAAAATAATTACATGAGGGATACTTACATTGAACTATTATTAAATAAAGAGTTTAGCTCTACTATGATAATAAAAAGAGTTAAGAAAAAAAAACAAAGCACAAAGTAGAACCAAAACCTTTTCTGCCTTAGGATGCTGGGCCCTGTCATTACAGGAACAGTCTTACCAGATGTTAATGTCTTAATCTTAGACTGTTATTATCAGCTTTAATTTAGTGATGTCGAACAGAAGATGTGATAAGATGTCAAAATCCAAACCTTGAAGACTGAGCTATGATCTTTGGGGTAGGCATCAATTTTATTTATGAGTGCAGCTCTGGATGGCCCATGGCAGTATCTGAACATCCACATTTCCTACTCTGTGCTCTAGCTGGGAGTTTTGATTGGCAAACGCTGGGTTTGAGACCACACAGACAGAATTTTGAGAAGCATTTTGGCTTAAAGCGAACATGGGTGCTGAGGGCTCAACAATTTTTCAGATCAGGCTTTGAGTTTGGCAGCCAGGATTAATGAATGCCCTGAAAATACAGACTCAAAGTGATCAAAAGAACAAGTGCAACCAACAGACAAAACTTCACTGTGGTGCCACCTTGAAGGCTCCTCTCAGATTGTAACTGGAGACATCAAAGAATTTTTGCCCTCTCTTCTGATATTGTGACCAAAGGCATCAGGGAGTGTCAACCACCATGTGTAAATTCTTTTACATCTTCATCACACTACCCATCTGAAACCAGTATATAGGTTATATATGTAGCTGTAATATGTAATAGTATAATAGTCTACAAGTTTTTATCATTTATATATTTACATAGTTATACCTATGTGTATATATATAGGTATATATACATATATACCTATACGTATACATGTGTATACATTAAAAAAATATGTACATATAGTTTTTAATACCACTTTCACATATATTTAAAATTGATAGGTGATATTTCTTTTGAAGAACAAACAAACAAAGCACCACTACAGAACTGGACTAGGTACATCCAATGGAAAAAAATAATCATAATCTTTGCCATTGTCCATTTATTCTTTGACAATAAATCCGTCAAGGCTTAGGGTCAGGGCTGTCTGCTGGACCTACAAGAGATGTTCTCTGTTAACCCTTCTCCACTCCCAAATGGGACGAGAAAGGGAATAAGGGAGACACTTATGGATCGAAAACTAAACCAGCTTTAATAACACTAATAATAATAAAATGGAATATATCAAGTATATACTAAACCAGTACTGAACCCAAGCCCCCTGATGGTAATTGCATCACCATAACCATCACCACTGATGCTGTGGAGCAGGCACTGGTGAAGTCCCACTCAGAGGCACATAGGAACCAGATTCAGAGGCTAGATTCTGGAACACACAGAATCAGGATTGAAGGCAGAACAGTCAAGAGTCCTTCTCAGAATAAAACATCGATTCCTCTACATTTCAACACCAATACATTTAAAAATATGAATTTAATGTACTTTTAAGTGCTCAATTCAGTGAAGGTGAGGTGCTTCCAATATGCAAAATTGACATGTAAGGTCTTAAATGGAACAGAAAGAGAGAATTTATGAGCACTCAATCTCCAGAAGAAGTAGAACATAGTCCTCTTCACACTGACTTTAAGACTTCACTTTTAACTAAAGTTCATGGTATGGTAATGAGCTGTTGATTCTTGTGCTCAGAAAATGTTTACATCCAGCAGAGAGGCTTTAGACATCTGGCATATGTAAGCATGGCAAAGGGTTATTGCCTAAGGGATAATAAATGAGGGGAAAAAAACATCCCTCCAAAATACACACGAAATAATAGATGAGGTTGGTGTCTTTGACGTTGGAAATTGTACATATTCTCTTAAGGTTATCTTAAACTCCCTCATTAGAAAATGCATTAAGACTTGGTTGCCTTAAAACAAGAAATATAATTAAGCAAAGATTTTAATCATCCTTGTAGGAAAAAATATATTGTGACTTTAACTCTCTATGCATATCAGTTTTCTGCACGCTTCACTTAAAATCAACAACATTTAATCCAGCTTGAAAAGAAAATACTTGGTGACCCTATAAAACCAATAGGAACATGTATTAAAGCTTATTAAATAATCACAAAATGCCTCAGACACAGAATGCTACAGCCCTATAAAATATATATAATTCCTTTTAGAACACTCTTATGTGGAGTTTCAGTATTTGGGGCAGTGGATCAATGTATTCAGCTTTCCAAAACAAAAGTGGGTTTGTATAACAAGATATCATGTCCTGACAGAAAGGAGAAGGGAAGAAGGGAGATCTCTAGAGGGTGCCCCAGTGTGAGCCTGAGCACATTCTCATAATAAGCATCTAGTCCTTCAAATCACCATCCATCAGTTACCTGCCTTGCAGGGGTTAACACTGGGTTGGTATTAGTGACTTTTTGCATTTGCATTTTAAAATCCAGTGGTATATTAACAAGCATATCTTTTTATGGGGAGAATAAATTCAGGCTTTATTGTAATATTTTATTTATCATAGAATCATAGAACGTTTTAGGCTGGAAGGGACCTCTAGAGGTCATCTGGTCCAACCACCCTACACAAGTAGGGACATCTCTACCTAGGGCAGGCTGCTCAGAGCCCCATCAAGCCTGATGAATTTATGTTAGCTTTTTGTTTTGGTTTGGGTTTGGGTTTGTTGAGGTTTTTTTCTTGGTAGGGCAGAGAGCAGCAGGGAGAGGAGATACAGAAAACTCATTTGAACAGAGTGGAACATTTCATAGGTTCATGACCAGCTTCAAACCCCTCATGTTAATCAACTTCTTTCCTCAAGAATCATATTGAAATATGTTAAAAGGGCACAGAGGGAAAAAATAAAACAACCCTCCCTTTTTGAAGAAGGAGATTTTAATGATTTAGTCATTATTAGAGAAAAAAATCACTAGAATTGTCATGAGTGTTGTCATCTGTAGCTAGCTTTAACTGTTAGCATCATGTGGGCTGCCCAGAGAGGTGGTGGAGGCCCCATCCCTGGAGTCCTTCAAGGTCAGGCTTGATGGGGCTCTGAGCAGCCTGCCCTAGGTAGAGATGTCCCTACTTGTGTAGGGAGGTTGGTCAAGATGACCTCTAGAGGTTCCTTCCAGCCTAAAACATTCTATGATTCTATGATTCCATGTCTCACTCTAGCTCTATTACATAAACAAAGGAGAATGGGTAAATGCAAAAGCCATCAGGGTACTCAGAGCAGTGACTACATAAATACTTTGAGAACTGGCTTTTGCTTCCTTTTGCTAAAGGTTTCTCCCTCTCCCTATCTTTTTTTAATTGATTCTACATTGTGGATACATTTTCTTCAGAAGTCCTGAAAAGGAGACCCCATTACCTTTCTGAAAACGTCTAAATTTGAGCTTCATGGCTAAATCTGAGGTCTGCAGTGACATTATTTGGGCTCTTTCTGTGGTCTTACAATACACCGGTTTCACTACAGGTAGGAAAAATGAATGAAAATATTAGAAACTCATCTTTGAAGTTGTTCCAGGCATCAGGATGTCACAATCAGCCAGGACTAAAGATTCTGCTATTTATAATATAATATATGGTATATGATATATGATATATGGTATATGATATATGATATATGATATATTACATATAATGTATGATATATGATATTTTATTTATTTTTTTATATATATATATATATATATAATGTAATGATCAGTAGCAAATATTATTACCAACAGGCATTGAAAAAATGAATTAAGAGACTGTGAAACACACTTGCAGTGATTGCTGTGGAAAGCAAAGTGTTCTACCAAATCATACAGCAGGAGAAACATCAGTTGTGCCTGTACTGGGGTAATGTGAGAGGTGTCTAATCCATATGAATCATTAACTTAAATAAGCCAGTTCTAGGTTGAGGAAAATAAGCTCCTCTCAATGTCTATTTAGTTTTGAGATTTTGTTCTGATGACACAAGAGAAATGATGCTTGACATTCCCAACCAGGTTTATGAAAATAATATCTTTGTGCTGTTCTTAGAGAACACCAAATAGCCAAAGATCAAATTGATATTTCTCTAACTTCCAGGTGAGTTCTTGGTCTTCAAACCTGTTCTACAGATGGTCTTTTGGTTAGGATTGCATGAACACCCTGATTTCCAAATGAAGAGCTGATCTAATGATATGAAAATATTAAAGTAAAAATCCCAAGGTCTAGAAAAACTAAGATTTTGTAACAGATGTGCCAGGCAACTCATAAACAATAAGGGAAATAAATGATAATTTGGCTGGCATCCAGGTCATCCCATAACTTTTCTTTTCTACAACCAACCTCAAACACATTTCTTCAGAGGGTAATGATGTCTTAAGAGGTGATTCTTTGTGCCAAACTCAGTTTTCTTGATAAATTTCAACTGTTTCCAGGATGCTATTCTTTATTAGCAACCATGTAAGAAATCACAAGTCACAGGTGGGTAATATATAAACCCAGAGGAACTGCCAGAATGTTAGAAAAGCAAGAGTTAACACCTCAGTAGCAATATGGAGCTCCAAAGCTGTTGGCTGTTTGCTATTTAGATTGACTATGGGCTTTTAGGGGTGGGTAATGATGAGAGGCAGTGACTCTAATTAGTAGAACTTGTCTTTAGAAAAACGTGCCTTGTTTTCTCCCTGACACTATCTTGGAGAAAACAAGCAGAGATTTTTTTCCACACAGAACAACATTGAAGGCATTTCCTCCCTTTGAAAACTCTCAACTCAATCAAGTAAGGATAAAACTAGATGGAATAAATATTGTGGTATATGTGAAGATGACAGAATGAAAGCTGAAAAGCAGTGAGTAAGTTCTAGGTAGTAGAAAAAAGAAGTTAAAGGGCAAGAGGAGCAAGATGTTGATACAGTGAGGGGGATGCTTTTGAAGCAAACCTGCACTAGTAAGAGATACTTTAAATTGATGCTTTTATAGCTGATCCATTCTGAGCATAGAGTAAGGATTCTCAAGCTCAAGTTCAGCCAAGAGCTTTTCTTATGGGATCTGTGTATATAGATGCTAGAGGACATATATTATCTCTACTCCACTCTCATGAGATCCCACCTGGAGTACTGCATCCAGTTCTGGAGCCCCTATTACAAGAAAGATCTGNTAGTGGGAGGTGTCCCTGCCCATGGCAGGGGGGTTGGAACGAGATGATCTTTGAGGTCCCTTCCAACCCTGACAATTCTATGACTCTATGATTCCATTCTCTGTGCTGGCTAACTACCACTCTATCTATTGCTTTCTACCCCTCTCCACCAAAGTATCTTTAGGAAAGACTTAGGGGTGATTTCTCAATAAAAGCTCAGTTTTAAACCATTCTTTCATCCTCTGCAGGTAAAAACTGTCACTTTCACTCCTTTTCAAAAGATGTTTTTATTAGGCAGTTTCCTTAAAATGTATCAAAATATCATTTATAATTAATTGATGGCAGCCTACCCTTTGGCAAAAGAGATGCCAATGAGCTTCTGGATGTATTCTAGCTGAAATGTTATAAATAGAACTGGTGATCTCAGGCAGCATCCCTTTCTCTGAAGTGCAGGCTGCATGAGCCCTGGCATCTATGTAAAAAATAAATTCAGATGCAGCTGTCTTTGACATAAAGAACAGAAAGAAAAGCTCTTTTAGCCAGTGCTTCTGCAGTGTGGCAGGTACACTGCAAAAAGGTCAAGAGGATATACAGCTCTGAACTCTAGGAAAAGCTGTTTTAACTTTGAGATTAAAGAAGCAGATAGATGGCCAACAGCTTTCTGATCTCAGAAGATCCAACTTTGACCCAGCCACAAATATCCATCACCCGTCATCCACTTTTATTTTACTTTATGGTGTTTTATTTAAAAATCAGTCATGTTTTGGTAAAATATGTCTTCAAATCAGGACACTAAAATATATTAATGCTCCAGAATGCTGGAAATCATATGCAACCTACTATAGTCCTGGGGAAAATCCACAAAATACATCTGGAGAGAATGAATTTCCATTCCCACTCAATGGTGACAATTATATATGAAAACTGGTGACTACCCTGTAAATTAATCATAATTTTAATGCCACTGATGTCACCTCACAGAGATGAAGGACAAGTCTGCAAAAGTCTTGGTAAGTCTTGATTTCAGTCAGTGAACTCAGTTTAACAAGAATGTCATAAAACCATAGAAGATGCTGAGACTTGCAGCAGAGCTGGTTGCACCTTCCACATGAGTCGTGATCCCTCAGTCATAGAATCATAGAACCATAGAATCATGGAATCATTTAGGTTGGAAAAGACCTCTAGGATCATCAAGTCCATCCTTCTTCCAACATCTTGACCCCTAGACCATGTCTCGAATATCAATCCTCACACTCTCTTTAGAAATATTCTGTGGCTAACCTTCAAAACAGAGAAAAAAATTGAACCATATAAGCAAATATCTTTTTTTTTCTCTGTGGCTTGATTCTTTTATTTCTCCTCTAATTGCTGAACAGGAGACACAGGTAGTTATTCCATCTCTGTGGCCCTGAAGTCTGCATCTATTCCTTGGAAAGCACAGTAATAACTACAGAGTGTTGCCCAGCTAGTAAAGCTGTGTTAGTAAAAAGCCCTGATCAGGACCGCATGAAAATAAATGTGAAGGTCCTCTGGGAGAGCATTTGCTTCTGCTTCAGTGCTAGCTAGGGAGAAAGAAGGATAAAAGCAGACTAAATCTGTCTTATTCTTTGGCAGCTGTAATAAAAGTAGTTGTGTCAGGATTGCAATGCTAAAATTCAGAAGGGAGAAACTGTTCCTTGCGTAGCAGATGAAGGGAGAGTGATCACAGGGATCAATGTGCTCCTGGGATTTTTCATGTAAAGCTTGGGATTGGATTAAATTGAAAATGTGACATTCAGATATTCAAATAGATATGATATTTTGGAAACCAAATAAGGTTTCCCTGATAACTACAAGAAGAAATATTTTAGACTGGACCTAAATAACTGCTATTTGTCGTTATAAAACAATAGGAAACGGGTCATTTTTCACTTCTTTCTCAACGTGCCTTGACAGATGCCACTCAAACCCATATCACTGTTTAGATTGGATTCAGCCTGCATTTCATGTTTGCATTTGAATTTAGGTCTGTCACAACCGATAAAGAGTGATAAATGTGACATTACTGCGTCTAAAGATCATTAAATGTCAGCCCATGCACTGGCAGCCAAATGGCTGGCAGAAAGTCAATGATGCAAGAGCTGGATGGGGTGTGAAGAGCGGAGATGGATCTAGGGCAGCGGGGAGTCGTGCAAGCTGTGAGCTATCAATCAATCATTTTATACCGGGGAAGGATACAATGAGATGTAAAGGCAGCTCCCTGGGCACAGGTAGCGAGGCAAACATCTTATTTGGGAGTGTTTTGATTCATGTCTGTGTGCAACCAGTAACCCTGAAAGGAAAGAAGAGGTCGGTGAAAAGCATACGTGGTGCTCCAACCAATGTCTTTCGAGAACTCGTCCAAAATTTGATGTTCTTAGGTGGGTTTCAAAAAGAAACTGTTTATCTTTTTGCTAGAGTATGGATTAGGCAATTCCTGGGCAACAATGAACAACTTCTTGATGTTTGCACAGGAGGATAAAGATAGAACTAAATATGATTGCAAAATTACTTGAGGTTTGTACCATATAATGTCATCTCCCTTGGCTTCATGTTTTCTGGTTTTATAGCTTGGTTACTAATGATTGCTAAATAAAAACTGCACCTTTAAAAAAATAATAAAAAGGATTAAAAAAAAATAATGTCCATATTTAGAAGTTCTTAAAATTTCTTCCAGCTTAAGTTCTGTGTAGTATCACAAACAGCACTTATGAGAAAATAATAAAAAGGATTTTAAAAAATAATGTCTATATTTAGAAGTTCTCAAAATTATTTCCAGCTTAAGTTCTGTGTCGTATCACAACCAGCACTTATAAGAAAATAATGAAAAGGATTTTTTAAAAGTCCATATTTAGAAGTTCTCAAAATTATTTCCAGCTTAAGTTCTGTGTCGTATCACAACCAGCACTTATAAGAAAATAATAAAAAGGATTTTAAAAAATAATGTCCATGTTTAGAAGTTCTTAAAATTTCTTCCAGCTTAAGTTCTGTGTAGTATCACAACCAGCACTTATAAGAAAATAATAAAAAGGATTTTAAAAAATAATGTCCATATTTAGAAGTTCTTAAAATTACTTCCAGCCTTAGTTCTGTGTAGTAGCATAACCAGCACTTATAAGAAAATAATAAAAAGGACTTTTTAAAAGTCCATATTTAGAAGTTCTTGAAATTATTTCCAACTTAAGTTCTGTGTAGTCTCATAACCTGCAAAGACTTGAGTAACTAACACAATTCACTTCTGATTTAGACAGGAAACAGTGAAAAACTCCAGCAAAACAAAAAAAGTAACACCGACATGTAATCCACTTCTGTGAGAGTATCTGTAAGTAAATATGTGCTGACTGATCTCAGTTTTCCTTCATAAATGTGAATGATAAAAAAAAATATGGAGCAATTTTTTCTTTCTTTTTTTTTTTGGAGAATGAATCAAGAGCAAATCATTTGAATTGTTGGAATATGCCAGTAAAAAAACTGAACAAACTGAACAAACTTGACATAATGATTTTGTATACATAAAGATCACAGGTTTGGATTCCAAAAGTTGTTCTGTGGGTAACGACTGTTGTTGGGTTACATGCAAAAGACTCCAGTGAACACAGGAGCAGAGAGGAACAATGGTGGGGGGGAATCCAAAGAACAGCCTGACCCTGCTATTCCCATGGCCATCACAGGGGATTCATCAGCCCATTAGAAGACCTGTCTCCACAAACACATAGATAGGATGACAGGTGGGGAAACCCCAGTAACAAACTCAGAGAAAAAGCCCCAGCACCTCCCAAAGGCTGTCCCAGGGTAGGGACATCATCCTCACAACCCAGATGTGAAGCCCCCAGAATGGGTCATTGATCAACCACTGAGCAGATGGAGTGTCTAAACCCAGATACATGTTGTACATGTGTATGGATAGATGTTCATAATGATCTACCAGAGAGGGGGAACAGGATTTAATAACATCTCAAATGTTATTAAAATGATTTTAACTGTCCATACACAATAAAATCTTGTGCACCTTACAGTCTTCTTAAAATTTGGGTTTATCTCAATAATTTTTGGGTTTGCTTTTAAGTAAGAACTATAATTGTCTTATTTTATTAATTTATTATTAATATTGAACTGTTATTTTATATTTACCTTTTTTTTAATGATCTGGCATGAGAAATAGAATCATAGAATGTTTTAGGCTGGAAGGGACCTCTAGAGGTCATCTGGTCCAACCTCCCTACACAAGTAGGGACATCTCTACCTAGGGCAGGCTGCTCATCTTACTCTGCATACATACTTTGAATATGGTTGCCATATCACCTTTTAATTCTTATTTAAAATAGATCAAGACCAAAGACTGATCTGTGAAGAAGACAACAGTCCTCCTCTGACCACACCTAACTTCTTCCAGGCATCAGGGGATGAAGAATTCTTCACAAAGCCACATTTCCAGAGGCACCAATACAACAATGTAATCAACTTTGCTAAAATATTTTGTGTTTGGATTTTATTTTTCCAAAGAAATCAAACCAGGTATTTGGAAAAATGTAGAGAACATGGATGAGCAGCAGAAATATAAACTTTGAGAGTAATTTGTGTTGCTGAAGTTTGGTTTGCTCTTAACAAATTTAAGCAGTTTTCAGGTACTTCTTCCTGCCATTTTCTATTATTGCTTGGACAGAAAAAGATAAATCCTGAGGAACTCGGACAAGATTTTGCTGGTAAACTGCTTCAGAGTGCTTTCAATACTCCACGGTTGAGAACACAATGCTAATATTCTCCTGAAAGAAAGGTATTGATGTCTTTAAACTACTTTCTATAACTCCAGTCAAGAGTGAAACTCTTTTGAAAATTCTAGGAAAAAAATGTTTGAACTCTTTTAATGAAACTTCTTCCAGGGAATAGTATGAGGTATTTGGTTTATGTGTGAGATATGTCACACTCACACCATTCAATCACTTCCCTGAGACATAAGCTATAGATCTATGTTCCTTTTCCTAGTTAGGACCTTGAGTGTGGCTCTCTAACTTGCTCCTACCTGGTAGTATTCTAGAGTGTGGTGTTCTTTTATTGTATCATCCCAAAGTAGAGCATGAAAAATTATGTATTAAAATAAATTTAGAAATAAAAATAGAGAACAGTCTTTTAAAATCACTATAAACTCTCTGTAGAATTTAGGGTCTCCTACAGAATCTCTTTGTTGGCCTATAAACATGCACCATCGTGCTAAATACTCACAGTCACAAGTGAAAAAGATTAATTCCATGTATTTTCCTTGTGCAAAAATGGCAAAACATTCTTACCTCTATCTGCAGATCATAAAGGAGATCACCTGAGTTCACACTCGGTGTTTAAGCAGTGTTAGAATAATTATAAATGAACATGACTAAGTCCAGGAGTTTGTAGTAAATATGACTCTGAATGCAGACTTTCCTTCTTACAGGTGATTCAGAACTTATATTTTAATAAAAAGCTTTTGTTAACATTAAAAGAATATTTAGATCTGGCAGACAATGTTGAGAGCTTTTATTACATATTTATTTTAATATTGTTATCAAGACAAATGCATCATTAATTTGAGAAAACACTATGGCTTCTAGTCTTATCTTATCATAGAATGGCTTGGGTTGGAAGGCACCATTCAAGGTCATCTCATCCAACCCCCTTGCACTGACAGGGACATCTGCAACTACCTCAGGTTGCTCAGAGCCCCGGCCAACCTCCCCTGCAATGGTTCCAGGGATGGGGCAGCCACCACCTCTCTGGGCAACCTGGCACAGGCTCTCACCACCCTCAGTGTCAAAAATTCTTTCCTCTATCTCAACTAAATATTTTAGTTTAAAACTATCACTCCTTGTCCTATTGCAACAGGCCTTGCTAAAAAACTTCTGTAGATTTGATTTCTTAATTGGCAAAATAGAAGAATCAGAGACGGTCTCTCAGAATTCATTGCTGCACGATCCCAATGGCAACACAATTTGTGTCCCCCAACAAGCATGCCTCCTGCCTAGGTACTGACTTCTCTCTCACCTCCTTTTACTGAGGAAGTTGTTCGAATTAAGCACTTTTTTATTTTCTCCTTTTCTCCTTGTACAAGTCAATCCAGGTGAGTATTCTGGATGCATCATCTTTATCTATAGAAATACTGAGGACATGTGGTCAACAGGCCATTGCATTCCCTTCCTTTCCTTGCTGTGGAAAGAAGGACCATTCCAAGTGGTCTCCCCAGAACCCTTCCCTAGGGATGTGCTGGAGTTCACCAGGGCCCTTTGGTGATGCCTGAACTCCCCAGCTCAGTGACTCTGGAGCCTGCATCCTACCCATAGCAGAAGGTCAAAGTCATGCTCATTTGAGTGCCCTCTACTCCCAGGCTGTAGCATTTGGAATTTCATATTTAACACAGACATCTTTCCAGAATTCACACCTCTTTGTAACCAGAGCCATTCCTGTAGTAAAATTAGAAATACTTGAGTACTCTGAAAAAGTGACAAGGGATATGGAAATAGGCAGTAATTGCTAGATGTGAAGCTGGCCCTAGCTCTTCATTTAAACAATTAAGACAGATATCAGCTACACAGTTAAGCTCCTATATTTGTTCCCTAAGTGAATTGTACAGAAACAATGACAAGAGAAAAAAGCAGGAATCTGAAGACAATTAGCTTCTTTTTATTTTTATTTTGACAGTCCCTTCCTCACTTCACTTAATGTTTTGAAAAATCAAACATAACCTTTGTCATGTGCATAGGTAAATTAAATAGTAATTAAATGTGAAAAATCCTTATTGAAAGACAATTATGTCAGTCAAGCACCTAGAAGTGATGAAGTAGCAAATTATGGCTTGCCTTTGTTGTTTTATATACAACTATATTTCATGATATGAAGATAAGGAATAACCAATAATCAACTCATGAGATTAATAAGACATCCGTTAATGAAATGCACACAGCAGGGAAACAAGGCTAAATTACAATACAGAAGGACATAACAGACTGGGCCAGTGTGTCCAGCCAGGACACTGTATTTCAATAAAGTGGTTGCTTTTCTCCAGCTTATCTACAGGAAAATCAGAAGAGTGTTGAAATGCCAAGAAAACATTAAAGTTTTCTATGAGGAAAGAGTTAAAGAATTAAGGTTGATTTTATCTTAAGAAGTCTGAAGGGAAAACATGATAAGAGTCTTCAAACACATGAAAGTAACTTTTAAAGAGGATGGGGATAGAATAAGATGTAACAGATTTAAACTTCAGTGAGGAGATTTGAGTCAGAAATCAAGAAAAAAACTTCTAATGGTACAGAGAGTTAAACTTGGAAACAAATTGCCTACGAGAGTCCAGAAACTCCTAGCACACGAATTTTAGGAAAAAGTTGGACAGACAACTGCAAAAGTGATTTAGATATATTCAGCACTGTTCATGGCAGGGAAATGGATTTAATTATCTCTTGGAAAAATACTTAGCTGTGGCTACATGCAAATAAAATCATATATTCATACGTACCACCCCTTCCCCTCCTCTAGAAAAAAAAAATGAATAATATAATTACTTTTCTTATATGCTACTTATCGACCATGTGTTGTGAGCATCCCTTTTCATGCTTTAAATTCACTGAAAAAGACAAAAGGTAACAAAGTTCTCAACTGTAATGTCAAAAGGCCTGAATACAACTGATAAGATCTTTAATGTATCACACAAAGGAGGGAAAGCCTCTGAGAACCTCAGGACTCTGAACTATAATATATTGAATGAGTAACAGGGACAGAACACCTATTTATTAGAAAACTATAGTTGGGGTTAAATAAGAAACTCATAATAAACCCTCTTATCTTCAACAAAGAAATCAGGATTCAATCCTTCCTTACAACTCAAGTCCTGTGGAAAAGTACAGAATAAAGATATAATTGGTGTTCCCGTTACATTTTTAAGCCATGCAATAGGAGGATGGAAAGGGTGGGGGAAGCAAAAGTGAAATTAAACTTGGTAGTTAACTGGGTTTGACTAGCTAAATATGGTTTTAGTGATATTTTCACCATAACTGTTGACCTCCACATCTGTGAGAAGGTCATTTGTAAAGTTTTCATAATCTTCAGCAAGCATTTGCTCTGTCTCTTGTCACAACATCCATATGCCCTGCAGTTGATTTTACCCAATAATTTTCTCAGAAATGAACCCTTGTTCAATTTAACAGTACTTAACTTCTTGGGGAATAGGAATGGCTGTTTCTATGTTCTCATGCCCAAAGGACTTGCCTAATTCATTCAGATCATTGAGTGTTTCACTCAAGAAACCAAAGCCTTGTCTGCTCCTCCTCCGTTTATTTTTATGTTGTAAAACTATTTGTTGATGATAGGGCTTTGTGTCTGACTTGTGCTATCAAGGCTGGTTATGCACAGAAGGCATTAACTGTGTCCCTTGTTGTTAAAAGTGTTTTCTCCTCATGAAGCCCCATCTATCTGAGTGTCAAACCCTCCCTCTCACACCAATCAGTGTTCTCATTTGCAAAGCTTGTCCCACAAGATTTCTGCGTTTGCCATTGATTTTACAGTTAGTTGTCAGTGTACATTGTTGATCACAGCACTGCCAAGAGGGAGGGCTCTGGGCTGAAGGAAGGAGAAAGGATGACACTTTTATTCATGCTAAGTTAGATTTATGGAGTGAGGAAGTTATTTTCCTCTCAGGCGTCCGAAAGAAGATGCACTGCAGCCTATACAAGCCTCTTGTTCTCTGTGTTTTACAGCTACCCAGATGAATATGAATATGAGGCATTGGGGGAAAGTTAGGAGAGTTTCTTGTGAGCCTTGGATTGTAATTTTTTTTTCAATGCATAGAAGAAAAAAATAATGTTCCCTAGTTTTCATTTTAAAGAAAATATATTACTTCTGCTCGGTGTAGCAAGCAGAAAGTTCCAAAGAAAACATGCACTTCCCCACGAGCACAAACTGTGAAATGTATTAGAAAATAAAGGTTTTAATGTCAATTATCATTAAAAACCTTATTTTCAAAAGCACTTCACAGTTTATTCATGCTGAGAAGTGCTTCTTATCTTTGAAATTTTTAGCCTGCTACACTGAGCAAAATGGGTGCAATTTTCTTTTAATTGTTTTGAACACTATGTGCGGGAGAACATGACAGAATGCAAATTGCTTCTACAAGATGTGAGAGGCAGGGAAGGGTGTTGGATTTTGTGGTGTCTCTCTGGGAGCTGAAAGCAGGAGATGTATTACTTCTTTAACAGTAGGTCAGGAAGGAATATCTGTCTCCCTTGTTTCCAAAGTAATGGGTGCTCCTTCTCTGGTTGTAGTTGGCAAGGCAAGACAAGAACCCAAAAGTTTCATGGTCATAGTGAACTAAAAGCTGTGTCCTCATTAGCTTCAGTTCATACACTAAGTC
>VYZX01019115.1:27647-221646 GCA_013401335.1 Brachypteracias leptosomus | reverse complement strand
CTCTCATGAAGTTTAGGATTGAAGACACTAAACCCTCCACTGTTCTCTTTCATCACCCCGCTCTGTCACACAGCTTGAGCAGCCTTCCACTATAAAAAGCACAATTGTCTTTCTACTCTGTCCAGAAATCTTCCTAATTTCTAGAATCCACATTGAATATTTCCATGGTAACAGCACATGACCAGCACTTCTTCCATGGAAACTGCAAAAACACAGCTTGCCTTTCCAACATCCCAGTCACTGCTGTCACAACAGAGCACAATCTCTTACTGGCATTTCCTCTCTCCTCTCAAATGTTCAGTAAATTGTCAATTTAACTTCATTAGCCACTTTCACAGCACGATGCACACAAGAGCCCCAGACAATTCTGTATTTGAATGAGGAAAAGTTTACTAAGGGAGCTGCACCTGTAGATTTACAATTCAATGACTAAGCACTGAAGAAAGAGCTGGCATGGGACAGCTGCTGTCCTGTTCTAATGTTCAATGTTCACTAATGTTCATTGGCCTGATCCAGGTGACAAAAATATCTACACTTCTCAACTGGTGCATCACACCACCACTGGAGTCTCCAGGATCTCAGCAGGCTGAGCCTTGGGATCTCTCCCTGAGCTGAGATGCCTCTCAGGTCATCCTGAGACCATCCACTGGTAAAACCAAAGGGAACCACCAGCTATCTGCAAAGGCTGACAAAGGGAGCTACCTTTCCTTGGAATAAGCCAACGAAGGGAGACACGAGTGTTCACAATCCACAGGATCTTTGTGAAAGCTTCTGAGGATACCAGGGTACCCAGATTTACTATAATCTGCAGAAAAAAAACATCTTAATTACAGGCTAATCTACAACTTAATATAGCTCCGTGTGTGTGATTTGCCTCACAACTTTGTTAAACCTTACGTAGATTTACTATAACCAATTGTTGATTTTAGTTAAATACTGTTAGTTTATAAGTGTTGATATACTCAAATTTTTGCTATCGCTTATTCTGAAAAGGCACAATGCTGCACTAAGCTCTACACTGAGATTCCAGTATCCTCAAAATCCTTAGTTAAGCTGTTGCTCAGGTCTGGGACTAGGGGTAGCTCTAACCTTACACTCCCAAGGAGTTTGGAGGGAAAGAGGAATCTATTCTGAACCTTGTGACCAAACAAGAGGACTTCCCTTTTCCTCTAATATCCCCAACCTCCCTGATATTCTTAGGCATAAACCATTGGCCAGATCTAAGGTTGGATTTAGCCACGCTTAGGTTCCTCTCTGAGTTTAGAAAGCAAGGGGATCCAACCTGAAGCCCTGGTAACTCACTGGGAGGGCTGTCCTCAACCCCTCCTTTTCCCATATCTAATCTCCACGACAATCACCCCAACTCAAAATCCAGACAATTTTACTGTGGACTCACACAAACACTGCAATCACCTTACTTCCTTTTGTTATATATAACTAAATAAATAAATAACAAAATAAACAAACAAACAAAATAAATATCTATTTACTTATACAAATATTGTCCTCCTATTGCTTTCTCCAGTTGACCTGCATTGTAGCATGTAGTGACCTTGCCATCAAATTAACCCTCAATTAACCATTGTTGACTCTTTGCTACACTTCATTAAAACACCAACATTGTTAAATCAGCCTTCTTAAATAAACTGTATTGTTACTTCCATCTGAGCGAGGTGAATTCCTCTTATTTCACAGCAAACACTCTTATTTAGGGTTCTGTAACTAGCCACCTAAAGTGACTTCAAAGAGAAAGTGCTTTCTAAAACCCTCATTTCCCCAACAGTGTGCCCAGGCAACGGCAGCAGGAGCTGCAGGGACAGGACTCTGGGAAAAGAGGTCAGGGCTGTCCTGTGCTGGGGGGCACAGACGGTTCCAGTTGGCTCCAATGAGGAGGAGGAAGGGCAGGGAGAGGAGCCAGGAGTGAAGGGCTGAAGGTGGGACTGGGAAAGAGAAGATGTTATGTTAATGTTTGTCTTCGTTTCTCACCACACAGCTCTGTTTTATTTAGCAGTAAATTATATCATTTCCATCTGGTTTGCCTGTGTCAGTGACTGGTGAGAGATCTCCCTGCCTTTACCTCAACCCATGAATTTTCTCATCCCATTTTCTCACCCCGTCCAGTTTAAGATGGGGAACGAGCAAATACTTGGAGGGGAGGGGGGTATCTGGCCTTTAGTCAAGGTTAACCACCACATACTAAAAACATTATAGTAGTTTTTTCTTACATGAGTGTTTTAAAGATATGAAGTTATAACCCAAGAGATATGGCAGTTTTTAGAACACAACTGGAGTGTAAAATATGAGAACTAGATGCCCCCTCCACCCATGTGTTTATTTTGTCAATCCATTGACTGATAGAAATTTCAAACCAAACAGCCTCTTCTTCAGCAACCTCTCCCAAGAATTCTGTAACAGTTTTACAGTACTTTCAGCATGTAGAAAAAAGAGAAAAACCAACTCAAGAGAGGAAAGAATTCTTACCAAACCAGAATATGCCCTTTTTTCCTAGGAAAAAAGAAGCAATCTTGTATTCTACTGCAGTGCAGTCAGTGATTCCTTCCTGAGGCTGGTGAACTAACTAGACTAGAACTGGAAGTTAAATTTAGAATGAGGGTGAACACAATGAAAGGGAGCAAATGAAGTATAAAGAAATTCATAATCAAAGACCAGGTTCTTTATGCACACTATATTAGGTGTTAAAATAGAAGTGTCTCAGCAAGGGAATGGTGTGACAGGATGGCAGGTCAATTAGCCTCTATGTGCCAATAATAAATTTATTGCTATTTACCTTATGTCTGCCTTAGCTATTTATATTGTAAATATTTTGAGCACAAAACAACTTTTACTATATATTTGTACAGTGGCTGGTACAACTGGTATAGGCTATGGCACTTATATATTGTTAAAAATCCCACTCTGTATCAGTTAAACTGATTTATCCAGATTAAAAGGCAGTTGGAAGCAAAAGGCAACATTTTCTGTAAGCAGTAAAGCTAGATTTCAGGAACTCTATGAAAAGTTCTCAAAAAATTAGTATTTTTGAAGTAATGCAACAATGAATTTATGGAGGACACAGGGGCATATGTAGTTAAAAAAAAAGAGACTCATTTACTCATCTTAAGAATGCAACCAAAATGAAAACTGACATCTTCAAACAGCAGAGACAAAAAAACTTCTTAAAAATTAAGTCACTTTGAAAAAAATATTCTGAATAATTAAATGTAATAAAGGCAACCAAGCATAATGAAATGTAAATGATCATAGTGAAATATCTCTGAGGACTTCCATCATCATCATCAGTAACAATTATCTTAGAGTCCTCTGGGCTTAGTTTTTCAGAAGACTTGTCAAGGCTACATTTTAATTCAAAACCAGGTATATTGTCTATACACTATGTAAGTGTAGGAACATTAAGTAGACAAAATCTAGCCATTCAAGCAGAAAAGCAACAATGTGAGTATGAAACACACAATGGTCTTGCATATCAATATTAAAAAATATTTTAAAACTATTTTAGAAATATGCCATTACTTCTCTGCAACCTTTTCTCCCCCAGAGAAGGGAAGGAGAGATTTAAGGCATAGATTTGCTTCATGTAATTCATTAGTTCCTTTGATGAGTTTATGAATTTAAATATTCTCAGCCCTGTCTTTAGGTTCCCTCACACAGAATGAATGAACACTAACATTTGACATCATGAAGTACTCCTTGTAGATTAATTCATTAACTTTGCAAAGCATGATCCCCATGTAACAGGTGGTTTTTTAGAGGACTGCTTCCCACCAGCACATTACCATTTATAATGCAATCCAGAAAGAGCAGCTATTGCTCTTTTCCCATCAGGCATTAGGGAAATACTGGATTGCAGAAATTAAAGTGTAATGACCAGGAAAGCAAATTCATTATGTCTTAATGTGAGCATCCTGTCGAGCTCTTTAGGTCACCTTAGCAGGTGACAGAGAACTTGCTGCTGAAGCTCCTTAAGCCTGGATGTATCAAGCAGATAAGAGTGTTTCCTCCTGTCTCATCTAGTGCAGCAACCTTAGAATCGAATTAAACCCAGACACTGACTTTCCTGACCAGAGAGCCAAGAACATATGTATAAGGAACCCTGAACCAGCCAGCAGAGGGACAGGAGACCCAAAACTTCATTAGAGTCTGCAGCAAACATATCTCCAGCAGGGAACTCCTGTGTCTTGGGCAACCACCTTCAAGACATAAGCTTATTTTTCTTAATCTTGATTAAAGAAGTGTCTCTAGAACACCCCCCCAGCTGTGGAAAGTGTTTGCTAATAATTAATTCCAAAGGTAATAAACTGAGGCAATCCAGATTGTGAGAAGAACCCTAAAGAATGTGCTTGAACAGGAGGTGCATTCTTTGCACTGTTACCTGGCAGGTTGTTAGGCTGTACTTGCATAAACCCAATTTCCAGCATGGAAGCCAATACTCAAACATGGAGAGCTGAAAGGGTTCAAAATGGACAAGGCTGATCCCTGCATGAACTGTTTCTGTAACAGGGACAACTGAGCCACTTCAGTCTGCAAAAGAGACCACTGTGACAGTAACAGGAGGAAATGTGTGAAATGGTGGCTGCAGGTATGATGTTTAGGAGAGATACTGTCCCCTGGTCCTTGCAATACAAGAGCCAAGTTCTATCAGAAGAACACAAGAAGTGCAAAGCTGCTAAAAGTAATTTATCTGTGCTTCATCTTGCCATGGCACACTGCACAGTCCTGACAGGGAGGGTGAAAGATTGTATGAATGAGAAATCCACTGAGGATAACTAACAATGCTTAAAAACAGAGAAACTGTATCAGGCTCTGGAAGTTTCTGAGCCAACAAGAGTTGGAGCCCCAAAGCCTGAAGGAAAGTAGTGTGTACATTCATGGTTTTCCCTATATTCTCCCTCAGGCACCTGCTCTTGGCCACCATCAGAGCCAGGATATTGGACTAGACGGTCCTTGATCTGATCCTGTGCAGCCACTCGTGTGGTTTTGCTTCCTTTAATCTGGAAGAACATCTAACATTTTTCTTCACGAGGCAGTATACCATCAACACACAAGAATTAGATCAGCAATTCTGATTGATAACTTAGTTTACTTTCCAATTGGATAAGTTTATCATCAGCAACATCAGTAATTTATCCTTTCTGTACTATCTCCTGATTACAAACAGTGCAAAAGGAAACAATTTCAGCAGCAAATGAGAACAGATCAAAGTAACAGATGCCCTACTAAGGGCATTACTTTTAAAAGACAGAAGTATTTTGATCATCACTGTAAATCTGATCTACAAAATAAAAAGGTACCACAGCCACCATATGATTAAAAGTCATATCATAGTTGCCATTGATTTTTTCAGCTCTTTCCTGTTCTCCACATCTGGATCCTACTTGCCTTTTTAGAAAGTACAATATTTGTGAAGTTAAAAGTAATAGAGAAAAACTACAGTATCAAGGCAAAATATCAATGTACTTAACATCTCTAATAATGCTTTCAAAGCACACACAAGTACATCACACCCAACAATACTAAAGTTCTAAAGAAACACTAATGGATTCTACTCCTGTATCATCACTGAATGGGAAAATGTGGAATTGCTTCCAGGCTTCAGCTACACAACCTTTGAAAGAAGCTGTAGGCAGAAATAACAAGGTAAAAATGTTCTGCCAAGATTTGTTTGTATGTGGTCTCATAAAAATTAGATGCAGGTAAAAAAAAAAAAGGCCCAATTCCACTATCCCACAATTGTCCAAGAAGTATGTTATCTTCTCCTTCTATAGGACATAGTTTGTGTGTTATCTCACCTGAAAAACTGGACAACTGCAGCTCCAGAAAGGCTTTAGAGCTTTTTGGAGACCGGGCAAATTTGGAAGCTACAAAAAAGAAATCAACAGACCTGGCACTAAAGACAGTAATAGTAATGTCTAGCTTTTAAAATACATTCATAAATATTTTTATTGATTACATGAATCAAGTTTCTTCTCATTTCCATGCCTCCAATTTCTTTCCTATTAATATTAATCTCACAACAAATGAGAACTGTTTCCAAAGTTCAGTTTAAATTGTGAATCAACTGGCCTACACCCTTTCCATAGAATATAATAGATAATGAGTTGAATTCTGACATAATCAAATTTCTAAAAATAAGCCAGCAATAAGCCATGAGAACTTCCATGGAAAAGAGAGGTCATCTGTGGGGTACATGAGGAACTAAGTGCATGAGTTCTAAAGTGAACTTCAGTGTAGCAACACTGGGCTTTGCTCAGTTAAATTCTAAAATATTTTTATAACTTATGGATTTTACACCAGGGAGGTCTGAAAAACAAAGAAGTCTTTTAATCTTTAGTAACAATTAATATAGTTTCTACCCAAATGCATTTGTGGGAGAACTCACAGAACCCAGTCTTACTCAGCTTGAATAAGCTGTGCATAACATTTTGTTACCTTTTTTTATACTAAAACTACCTCTTTTTTAAAGATGAGTTATACTGATAATTAATACCTGCAACTGGATCCTGGGAAACAGTCCAAACAAAGATACTTGGTGGGTTTTTTAACACAGGAATATCTTGTTCTGTCAAGTTAATTCAATCAGTGTAAATGTAACAGGCAATTGAAAATATACAGAGTAGAGCAGTTACTCCAGTGAGACAGGGTGTTTATTATAAAAATAAAATCCTTGTTTTAGGTATCTGGTACTTGTAATTCCAGGTAATTCTAATACAAGGAAACATTGAGGGGTTTTTATTCCAAAGAAACTAAGCACAACTTTTTTTCTTTATCTTCAAGTCTATGTTTAGCCTGTACCCAGGGCTGATCTACAGCAGCTGCTCTATCAACTGAGGAACCCTCACCAGCCAACAAGGGGGACCAGGAAAAGGAGAGGAGGAGACTCACACATTGAGAGGAAAACAGATTTCATGAAACCACCAAACTAACAGCAATGCCAGCAGAAAGTAAAGTTATACTCAGCCCAGCAAACATACCATGGTCACAGCAGCCAGGAAGGCAGTCCCCAAGAGCTGGGTCAGAAGACTCCCCTCTCAGCAAACTCTCCCTTTATACTGAGCATGAGGTTTATGGGATCCACCTGTGGCCAACTCAGCTCAGCTGACTCCAATCTAAGGGCCTGCAGACCATGGCAGGCCTTGGATTCCATCCCAGCAAAACCAAACCACTTCATAAGGTAAGGATAGAGACAGACACATCAAAAACTCCTGTCAAGGTTTAAAAAGAGTAGGGCAAGGTCTCCAGGTGGGAAAGTTTGGTCAGACTCTCATGCCCATTTAGTCATCACAAAACTTCAGCCTTCAGTCCATGCAGCTCACTGACCAGCTGTCTTTGCATTACAAGACACAGATATGAAAATACACACCCACATCACACATGGTATTTTAAAACTAATAGCACAACAATTGGGTAAGTGTTTCTCAGAAGTACATACAACCCTTCTAAGCAAGGAGGAATGAAAAACTCACCATCACTGAGATCTTGCAGAAGATTTTCTTGGCATGAGAAGTCCAGCTTCACCTTAATGTTTACAATAAATGTTGCAATCTTCCCAGGTTTGAGAGGAAACTGGGAGAGGGTGTCTTCTAGCTTCCAGCTCAAGAAGTCCCCATACAGCTTCTCTGCATTAAAATAAGGAAACATTTCATGAGCATGACCACTGTGTTAAGGAAGTTCAAGTTTATAACTGTTGTACAGAGTATTAACTGATCTGTCATTTTCTGTTTATATTCTAAAATATTCAGAATTAAGGCACTAAAAAAGAGTGAAACATTAGAAAGACAATAGAGAGGTTACTGACATTGACCTGGAAGCATGGAGATCACAAAGCTCAAAATATGACTCTAAGAATAATACTACTAGAAGAAAAATACTGCACGACAGGCAGCATTAAATAAACACTTTCAGTACTTGAGAAGACAGCCTGTAGGGAACCTAGAAGTTCACATGGTTTTGAATCATGCAGACTCCAACTCAGGAAATGGCACATGAAGGCAAAAATATTTCAGCAAAAAATTACACCAAAATAAATCAGCTGCAATTCTGAAACACAATGAAGAGGGTATTTTTATAAAACAAAGTATTTTCTCAAACCAGAGAAGCATGAAGATAAGCACAAGACCAGATATTAAGGATGCTGCCAGACAGGATTAGTTTGTGTTAAAGGAGATTTGTTTGAGAAATTATTTGTCACTGGTCCATAAGAAATATGGCACCTGTAATAATTAGCTCCTCTGCCCTAAGCCTGAAGTGCCAGGTAATCTGAGAAGAAAAACCCAATATTTACTGTTCATCAATACATGGAGATATTTTATTCAGTTATTTAGCCTCAATACTCCAGTCACATAGAATCATAAAATGGTTTGGGTTGGAGGGGACCTCAAAAATCATCTAGTTCCAACCCCCTGCCATGAGCAGGGACACCTCCCACTAGACCAGGTCACTCAAGGCCCCATCCAACCCGGCCTTGAACACCTCCAGGGATGGAGCATGCACAACTTCCCTGGCAACCTGTGCCAGTGTCTCCCCACCCTCAGGGTAAAGAATTTCCTTCTAATTCCCAATCTAAATCTCCCCCCTTCCAGTTTGACCCCATTACCCTTTATCCTATCACTACAGGCCTTTGCACAAAGCCCCTCTCCAGCCTGCTTGAGGACCTCTTCAGATACGGGAAGGCCACAATAAGGTCTCCCCTGAGCCTTCCCTTTTCCAGGCTGAACAAGCCTAATCAAAACATCAAAAGATCCATCTTGAAATAAAGAGAAGCAGAGGGTTAAGTCCACTTCCAGAAGAAGGGTGAGTTAGTTATCTGTCATTTCAAGCACTGAAGTTGGCCAAAACCAAAAGTCATGGACATTTAAGTATCTTCAGCAGAAGCCATCTAAAAAGTGATATTCTACAAACTTTATGCAAGAGTAATTTTTTTTTTAAATGACAGAAAAGGTTGTTACATACTAGAATGGTACAATAACACAGTTACTTCTGCCTGAATTAATCTTACTTCAGCTACTAAATAGCCACAAGAAATACCTGCTAATATCTTATTTATTTTACTCACTTCATGAACAATCCCTGGAGGGGGGAGGATCAACCTCCCAGTGCTTCCTATCGTTCAGATGGAGTTCCTGTTCTTTACAGCAGCCCATCTGGTGCTGTGTTTGGGATCTGAGACTGAAGCAGTGCTCAGAACATGGCACCTTTTTGGCTACTGCTGCACAGCACTTGCACAGCACCAGGATTTCCCTTTTCCCACCCTGCCCTGCCAGAAGGGAGCTCAGCAGTGGGCAAGGGGAGCTCAGCAGTGGGCAAAGAGCTAGAAGGCAACACAACCAGGACAGCTGAGCCAGGCTGACCAAAGGGACATTCTCTGCTATAAAATCTCACTTTGTTTTGTTTAATTCCTCTTTCCTTTGCTTATTAAACACTCTTTATCTCTACCTAGGAGTTTTCTCACTTTTGCCTTCTGACTCTCTTCCCCACCCCACTGGGGGAGATGATGGGGGTTGTGAGAGAGCAACTGGGCAGGGGCTTCAGTTCTGCTGGGGTCAACCCACCACATCCATAAATTCATCAATAAATGCAAGACCACGCAATACTAAACACTGCAGAAAATTCTGTTAATACATAAAATAAGCATCATGGTTTGACTGGGAGAATCCTAAAAATATTTATTTATTTATTGTAGCAATATCTATGATCTTCAGAGTACACAGAAGAACTCTTCTAAAAGCCCATTTAAACACCATTTGAGCTTTGCATAACAGAGGGACCACTGAAAGTCACAACATTCATCTCTGTTTCATACCAGGCTTCTCTATTTAAGAGCAAGTTGGTGTCCTGGCATTTCAGAGTCTTTCCAAAGCCATCATCTAAGTTCCAGGTGTGAGAAAATGGGGTGGGACAAGTGCCTCAACAACTACAATGTAGAATCACAGGTTTTTCAAAAAAGGTTATTATAATCCCAGTCCAAAGACAAGATTTGCACAGAAACAACTGCATCTAGAAAAGGAAAAAGGATTTTTTCCATGAACTTCTACTTAAACAATAACTGCTTGGCCTGAGATGTATTTTTCTCATAGACCATCAATTGTTGTCTTGTGTCTTTCCACATCTAATCAATATTATAGACTTCTGTATAAGAATGAGGTAAAAATAAAAAAAAATCATCCTAATAATTGTTTCTCTAAAGTCACCTTCACCTCATCTAATGATTTAGCTGTAGCCATATCACTGATTTTCTTCTACTTTCAAGAAAAGAAGTAGCCCAAGTACAGCAATCTCTATATCCTCTTCCTGATAAATGAAAACCTAATATGCTAAAGGGATGTTTTTCCAGTGTAAGCAAAGAATGACATATCCCAAGCATGTGAATGATCTTCAGTTTAATGAACAAACTGTTTCCAAAATGTATTTTCATTAAGTAGGAGATTTATTTGAAGACATTATGACTGAAAAGACTTTCCAGGTGAGAACAGCCCTCAGAGGTACTCTCTAATTTAACACCTGTAATTACAAGACAAGGTCTAAATGCTCGAGGTAAAAGTTAAGCTGGAGAGAAAAAATGTGTTTAGATTTACTTGACATTGGGTTATAGTTTAATGATGTTTTCTTCACCTTGCCCAGTAATCATTCTTACAGGGAATTATACTATGTCATGAGGCTTCAAACCTTCCAGGTCAGTGGGACAGACAGAGCCTTATGAGGGGCCCACCTGATTCAGCTGCTTCTAGAGTCCAAAATGTGATTTTAGCAAACAACTGAAATTACAGGTGACTGGAAGTCAAGAGTTTAAATTAGTAACTTGTTTTATCATCCTACTGGATACTAAACCACTAGGAAAGCAAGTCCTTTGAGATTACAAGAACCTCAATTCCTTAATTCTTTTCAATCTTAAATTCCCAGGTCAATCTGGCTTTTTGCTATGGTTTATTTCAATGTAAGCACAGCTACACAGTTCTTTACTGAAATAATTTAACTTGTTGATTGGGTGTTTAACTTTACATAGTTATGGAAATCACTATGAGAAGCCCCAATCTGCACCTTCCCACCATCACAAATCCATGGTATTGTACAGAACAACATGTATTAAGACTACTACCATTTTTCTTGAAATTATTTGCTCTTAAGATAACCAGTGAACAAATAAAACCATTAAATGATGAATGTAAGAATTACTTAACTTACAAAGGAACAAATTCAAATTAGACTAGCAATGTGTGTTTAGGATTTGGAGTATTTGAACATTAATATCTCAACTGCAGGCTGCAAATGTGCAGATTTATGGGCTGCCAAGATTTTAATTTCTTTTTTTTTTTCTTTTCATAAAATGCTTTAAAGAACAACACTGTAGACAAAGACATTTCTTTCAATAACAACATTTAAGGCTATCAGCATTAAATTGCTCTGGAAATTACATCCACCACTTGATCAGATTCATTACCAGAGAGTTTATCTTGACTGGATTTCAAAATCATTTAGAGAAGTGGTAATGTCAAAGGCAAGAAACTCTAAAGGACCTCATGAAAACTAGCAGGAAAAAAAAAAAAGGACTTCTGTATATATAAAGGTAAAATAATACAACTAGGGGGAAAAATCCACGAGCTGTCTGATATATTGAACCTGGCAATTACAAGTCCACACAGAAACTCTAGAGTCACCAGTGACTCATGGAATCACCATGGGATCATCAGCTTAGGGAGCACCAACAGAAAAAAAACCCAAAACAAAACCAAAATACAGGTCATCAGGAGGAAGGACACTGAGAGCAAGTCAAAGAGGGGGAATTTTGCCACTATATAAAACCCTGGTGTGCTCACATCCTAACTGTTGCTCTCAGATTTAATCGCTGTACTGCAAGGAGGACACACTAGAGCTGGAGATGGTCCAGAGAAGGGTAACTAAAATCATGAAGGGGTGGAGCAGATGTCATATGAGCAGAGACCCTTCAGTTTGAAAGGCTGAGAAGGGGAAGATGACCAAGGTTACCAAAATTACAAAGATGGCAGATAAAGTGGATGCAGAAATATTGCTCACTAAATCCCTTGGCAGAGAACTGGGAACACTTGATAAAACTAGTGGGAGATCAAACTAAAACAGATACAGCACTTCCCTACCCATCTGGTAGAACTTCTGCCATCTGTTGGAGGCTGCAGAGGTGAGCAGCACCAGCAGCTTCAGGATGGGGTGGGCAAATTCATGGGCAAGTCCACAAAGGGCTACTTAAAAAGGAATATGTCTGTAAAGCAACTAGGGATGCTGAGCAGGCACAAGAGAAACATCACAACAGAGGCAAGACTCTCATGCTCTCCCTAAGCAGCATCCCCTCATGTCCTGTGACTGCTGAGCTAGATGGACCTTTGTCATTCAGTAGGACATTTCCTAAATTCTTATGTCTTTCTTCTGTGGGAGAATGGGACAGGATGGGACTGAACCCTGTTACCCACAGTGTTATGATCTGCAGATAGCCTGAAAATCACAAACTGAATCTAAAGCAGCAGAGAAACTGTGTGTATGTGGACTAGTGGTCTGAGGACAGTTGGGCACTCCTGACAAACATGGATTTGCAGAAAAAAAAATAAATTCACAGAAGGATCAAAAGCTGTGGTTCAACCTGGAGGTCCAGTCAGATGCTGGCAATACTATAATTTAAAAAAAACACTTGGAAAACTGGAGGGAAAACTTCAAGAGTAAGGACAGAAAGAACAAAAGTAGAAAGAAAAACATAACAGACTAGAGCTGAAAGGTGAAGTCTGGGTAGAACATAACAAACAACTGCTGCTTCTCAAGCTGAGCAGTTGAAAGGAGATATAAATGCAAAAGCAATTTCCAACTAGCATAGAAGAATGAGACCAGAGCATCCACAACTTCTAATCCAACAAGCACAAAGGTACCTTAAATGCAAGTATGAGCAGACACCTGAAGATAGAAATCTGATGTGCTTCAAGGTAACAAAGCTCTTCCAGCTTCTGTGGTAACCTGCACTTCTGATTCTTGATGAAGTATTTATTTCCTAGCAGAATAGAGAACCTCAGAATAACTCTCAGTTCTAAATACATAGGCATTGGCATTCATACATCTGAACTTCTCCAAGTGCATGAAATCCTAGTAAAAATGCAAGGTGTGTATTTAGCACTGCAGAGTATCCAACACCTGTTCTAAAATGAGGAACTCTGGGGTGTGCACTGGAATTACAGGGTTAAAAGCACTAATAGTTCACCAGCTCATAGGCAGTGTACTGATATTATTATTAATTTTCCTTTCAGATGGGGGAAAAACAGCCTCTTTCAAACTGAGGTGACAATCCAGCATATTTTGAGTGCAGACCTGGCAGACAGAAATGAACTTGCAGGACTTGTTATGTTCTTTGCAATGTAGATGTACCTAGCAGAGCTTCCTCTAGGTGATTAGCAAGTATAACTAAAAGGAGGGGAAAAAACGCCCTAAAATCACAAACCATTTGACATTCATCCTGTGAGTGGAAAAGGAATTAGCAGGAATCATACAAAATCATGATCTTGTTCAGCCAGTGTGGGCAGAGGAAGAAACTTGAGCTGAGAAACCCAGACAGTGAAATCATGGCAGCTAGACTGGGGCTGGATTAACAAAAGCTTCTTGTTGTCTCTTCACAAGGATGTTTGGACTAACTGGAAAAAAAGCCTGCCTGTACTCTCAACTCTCTATGGAACATAACTCAACTCTGATTTGAAAGACACTACAGGGGTTTTTTTTTCAAAAAAAGGTAAGTAGATCTATTCCAGGATATTCACAGTTCTTAAAATGGGCTACCTGAACCTCAAGAGTAGATCTGTCATCTGTGGTCTGGCCTGGGCAAACAGCTGAGCCCACAAGCTGATGTGTTCAGACAGACAGGTGAATTTATTTCCCTATGTTTAAATTCCAGAGATCAATTTCTTCCAAGAAAGATGAGTGAGGTTTTGCTTCATCATCCAAGCTCATTCAGTGTGTGCAACAGGTGCTCCCTACTAGAGCCTGAAACCTGTGAGGCTGGTGAGATCACCTGGCACACTCTTCTCAGTGCTTCATGGTTGAAAACACCAGTGTTAAACTTGTCCAAGAGGATCAAACAGTTGGGTCATCAAAGCTTTTAGAGTGCACCTCCTAACTGAGACTTAACAAGCCTCTGACAAGAGCTGACTGGAGACAGGAGATGGAAAGGCATCTTCCCTTGCACATGTCATCATCCTAAAAACAGTATTAGACCATCTGACCTGGTGAGGGACAACGTAAGGTGACATAGACTTGATCTTGACAGTATACATGTGATGTCCAACCTACAGATACCACAGCCTGGTAGACAGAGTGCTGCAAGGAGACACTAAAAGACATGACAGACATGTTCAGTGTGGCAACATGACAGACATGTTCAGTGTGGCAACATGACAAGTCCCTTTTGCTGGGCTGCCTCAGGACCTGTTCCATAACGCATGGCTGCTGAAGGACTCAACAACTCTGTGCTGTTCTTTATGACCTGCACAGGGTGAGCTGCAATTTCTGCTCGTTTGTGTGAGGGCCAGAGTGGAAAAGCTAAAGAGCTGCACCTAAAAGAAACAGAGGAGAGGAAGTAGAATCATACAATGGTCATAGAACGGTTTGGGTTGGAAGGGACCTCAAAGATCATCTAGTTCCAACTCCCCTGCCATGGCAGGGACACCTCCCACTAGATGAGGTGGCTCAAATAATGGAAGGCAAGTTTGAAAGCCTGATCTCCAGAGGTTCTCATTAACAAGACACCATTGAAAACAATGCCAGAGAAGTGACCTTCCTCAAGAGCAGTGTCTGGCAATAGCAAACATAATGAAGGAGGGAGGTCAAGTCATTGCACTTCAACAGCAACAGCCAATCTCATGCAGTAATTTAAAAAAAAAAAGAGAATGTTTGCCATTTACAGCATTCATCTTTGTGCTAAATGTTGTGGCCCCAGAAACAGAAGGTAAGGAAATGGAAGCCAGACAAGTAGGCATGCAGCTGCTGCAAAAGATTTATGAGTAACTGCCAGGACTAAAAGAACCAAAGCAAATCAGGTGAAAAGAAGGAAGATGGAAAACTCTATTTGGCTGAAATTGGACAACTTCTGATGGGCTCCCAAGTTGACAGGCAAGCTGTGGTCGTGGCAGATGAAGATGCCCAACAGCTTTCAAGGAGACCTTCAGAGGTTTAAATCAAACACAGATGAAAGTACATCCAAGAGACAACTTCTTAATGCACTACAGGTAGCTCAACAGTGTCTGCATATGCTCTCAACAAGATCTATAATAGCAAGTCAAGAGTTTGTGTTGCTATTAGAGATGGTTTCATATCACATCCACATTATTTCCATGCACGTAGTGTTCACTGACCAAACTGAGCTGCTGATGTTACAAACAGGGGAGGTTTAGATTGGACATTAGGAAGAAGTTCTTTACTGCAAGAGTGGTCAGGCCCTGGAACAGGCTGCCCAGGGAAGTGGTGGAGTCACCATCCCTGGAGGGGTTCAAACAACGAGTAGATGTGGCGCTTTGAGACATGGTCTGGGGGTCAGGGGGATGCTGCATGGAAGTTGGATTTGGTGATCCTAGAGGTCTTTTCCAACCCAAATGATTCTATGATCTTTAGTTCCCTATTGACCACCAGAGTCCTATGCCACATGTTGCACTGTACCTGAGTCCATCCTTATGCCTTTATATCAATTTATGATAACAAAAATGGAAGAGCCTGTCAAAAAAGGCAAAGGTCCATCCTTTGCAAGGTGCATCCTTTCCAAGACCTACATGCAATTGCATCTGAAATAACATCATTATTATATGTTTAATGTGCACCATTAATTGTTTTGCTATGGACATACCCACACCACTCACTCCTGTAAAAAGTCATACTTATTTAAGTATGTTTTTCCTCCAATACCATAGTTCATCTCAAGCATACAGGGGTGCACTTCACTCCCGTGAGTCAATGCAAGAAACTGAAGATTCTTCCTGACAGGATCCTTGAGAACCTAATCCAAAGTTCTGCCTTCAAAAGAAGGTTGCTTAAGATGATTTCCAGAGGTCCTTGCCCACCCAGACCTCTGATTCTGATGGCATGGTTCTCAGGCTCCCAGAAGAAATATCATTTGTTGCCTCCCAAAACTTGCTCTCATTTCTATTTTTCTGAAATGTCAATTTAATTGTTGTATATTTAGAACTTGCTCATCAGAAATTTCCCTTTTTCTTATAAAGGCAATTATTATTATGCTTAACATCTAAGAAACTGTCAAATATGTAAACATTTTCTATAAGGAAAATCAAGGATGAAGTAAAATTCAAGTTTTACTGAACTCCTAGCTAAGAGTAGCAGCTTTTCTCCTTTTTCCCCCATTGTTTTTAACAAAAGCTGTAACTGAGGGATGATGGCTTTAAAGTTTGCAAGAGTCTCTTTTTCAAAATTCTGAACCAATTAATGCTATGTACTGAGAGTCTGATTAACATCTGATCTAGAGGCCCATATATTCCACCACTGAATCCATTTCATTCCATGAACTTCACCATCTAACATGTGTGCTGTATTTGCTCTTTCCATTGCACACGTGCAGCACTGAGCCCAGTAGGAGCACATTGGAATTACTGAGATAAGAACACTAAGTCTTCATACTTCTCAGCTTATAAAATTATTCTTGGTAACAAGTCTGAGACACAAAATCTATTCTTAGATGATTGGCAAGTCCTATTCTCTCGGGCTGCAGGGAAGAGGATACTCTGTGGGGAAAAAACTCCTGAGCTCCAACAGCAAAATGAACAAAACCCACCAGGTATCACATTGCATTAAAATACTCTGGCACTGACAGAATAAAATCTGCAATAAAAGAAGGTATTTCTGTTCTAAGGAAAGATTATCTTGCTTGTCACCTGCAGTTCTTCCATTAATATCATTTGCAGAACGAAGCCTCAGAGGACCAACAAAAAAGGATAAAGAATATCACAAAACTAAAGCAAGATTCAACTATCAGGGTACTTTTTAATACTAGTATTAAAAGTAGTACTAGTATTAAGTGGAAGCAGATGTATTTCTGCCATACCTTCAATTCTTCCTGTTACTCATAATAGCTTATTTTATTTATTGCCTTGGTTTTTAAAGTATTTTATCCATTTTTTTCTTACTGCTCACTGATATAGAAGTAGGCTTATTTACTTCCACTTCCTCAAGCAGAACTACATGACTGCTAATGGTAATTTATTTAACTAGCTAATCAGTGTATTTACACATAAGGAGAAAATAATTTAGACCCAAGATTCTTCCTTTTTGTTAGTTATTGTCTCAGGACTTTTTTTTCCAAGTTACCTTAAAATGAAATTAAGTTCTTCACTCTGAGGGTGGTGAGACACTAGCACAGGTTGCCCAGGGGGGCTGTGGATGCTCAAGGAGGTGTTCAAGGCCAGGTTGGATGGGGCCTTGAGCAACCTGGTCTAGTGGGAGGTGACCCTGCCCAAGGCAGAGGGGCTGGAACTATATGATCTTTAAGGTCCCTTCCAACCCAATTTATTCTATGATCTATGAAATCTAGATTTATAAAAAAACAAGTGACCCTTTGACACACAGATGGTTTTACAATTTCTTTCATTTTCTCCTTACATTTTCTTACCTTCCACTTCTGCAACAGGGATTATGAAATTTATTCTTAACTGACCTAAAAGAAGTGTAACACAACCAGTCCTCCTTTTATCAGAGAAAAAGTGATCATTACTATTTGTAAACATCAATCAGCATACAAACCCTTCGTGTTGACCATTTTTGCTGTGACCTCTAGTTTCTCCAGTGGTTCTGTTCCAATATTTTCTAACTTAATGATCAGCTCTTGGGTCTCTCCGTTGTAAAGCTGGACAGACACATTAGTGGAGATTTCATCCCCTGAAGAAGGCTGAAGTGTATGAGCAGACCTACAAAACATGACACAGAGACAAAATATTATGATAAAACTGTTAAAAGCCTGTCCAAGTTACTACGTTCTATTAACTATTCTTTGGAGACTCAGAAATTCCTGCTCTGCAATCCTGAAGATCTCAGATATCATTTTTCATTCTCATTTAAGACAGGGTCATTTTTTATAACCACTGAGGATAAGTGTTAATATTTGATGGGTATGACAAATCAGATTTCAAACAATATAAAATATGTATTCCTAACTGTGAAATCTTGTTGAAAATTGCTGCCAAAAAAAGTAAGAAAAGGAAAAGAGAAAAAAAAGCAGCAAGAGTAGGTCATTAGAACGAGCAAACTTTAAAAAAGCAGTATCTAATCTACCAGTGTTTGAAGACTAGGGTTGAGTAACGAGCATCAAGAGCTGAATGTAAAAAAATAATAATAATAAAACATAAAATTGAGCAGAATAAGACATTGAGCACTACATAGGAAAAAATAGGATTAGAGGCCTCTGCAAGATCCTGGAGTCCACACTGTGTTCTCATCAGCCCATAAAAATTCCAAAAGTGAGAATAAAGTCAGCCTCTAGAAAAAACCTCAGAAGAGATGAAACTTTTGCACTCACAAATGAGACACTTGTGAGATCACACCTTGAGCACTGGGTCCAGTTTTGGACACCAAAGGATTAGAAGAACACTGAGGTGCTGGAGCAGGTGCAGAGAAGGGCACAAAGCTGGTGAGGGGTCTGGAGAATGTCTTATGAGGGGCGGCTGAGGGACCTGGGATTGTTTAGCTTGGAGAAGAGGAGGCTGAGAGGAGACCTCCTTGCTCTCTACAACTACCTAAAAGGAGGTTGGAGTGAGGCTGGTGTTTGTCTCCTCTCCCAAGTAACTAACAACAGGACAAGAGTTAATGGCCTCGAGTTGTGTCATGGAAGGTTTAGGTTTGACATTAGGAAGAAGTTCTTTACTGCAAGAGTGGTCAGGCACTGGCACAGGCTGCCCAGGGAGCTGGGGGAGTCACCATCCCTGGAGGGGTTCAAAAAACAAGTAGATGTGGTGCTTAGAGACATGGTCTAGGGGCCAGGGAGATGATGAACAAAGATTGGACTTGATGATCCTAGAGGTCTTTTCCAACCTAAATGATTCTATGAATCATTATCATATGTTGTCAGGCATTCCCAAACTCCACCACCATACGATACACGTGGAATAGAGACAAAAACACCTTTAATGACAGATAACCAACACTAACTGTGTTATGTAGCTGTTCACCCAGAGTATGTTTTCATAAACAGTATCTGAAATATGAGCTAGAACATGCTTAGTAGAGCAATATATTGTAAAAACAGAGATGAAACAAAAATTATTTTAAGAGTTCAATGTGCTAGAGAAAAAGCACGAGTATCTAAAGCTTCAGAAACATGATGATTTATTTAAATGAGGATCAAGCATTTCATTTTAAAGTAACAAATGTGTCAAAGCAGTTGATTACTGAAATAGCAGATATGCACATGCTGTGAGAACATCATGGACACAGGAGAACTGAGCAGCCACCTTGACCTTTGCTGGGAAGGAGTAATATGGGAGTTGAGAGAATGCACTTTTAGTGGACAGCAGAGGACACAAACCTTATGGGAGTGGATCCTGGAAGAAATTCACTGAGTGAAAGGTGAAACAGTGAATATAAATCAACTCTTAGAACATGAAGGAGGATTGCAGAGCAAGACAGATGGGCAGAGGTTCAATTTCTGACTGTACTTTTCATGCTAATGGCAAAGTGGCCACAAGGGTTCAAGGATACAAGGGCAAAAGCTACTGAGATTAATGACTGAGAAATCTGTTGGTAAACCCAGGTTCAGTAACTTCTTTGGCAGGTATTTCAGCCATCCTTCCTTTCTATCCCATCCTTCCTTAGCACAAAACAAACAGCTTCCACAAAAACAAGCAGATTTTAATTTTTCAGAATGCATCTATGACAGCAAGTACTTAAAACACTTTTTTCATAATTTAAAACTTACTGTCATGTAACATTAGCATGGCAGCACTCTGGAGGTTGGGGATTTGGAGTGACGTGAAAGAAGGAATTTCATTTCTCCCCTCACATTTAGACAAGAGTATCAAGGAATTGCACAGTAACAAATCAAACAAATGGCACTTGCAATTACTGTACCAATGTACATCTGAGACCTCATTCCAAGCTACTCCACATGACAATCTTTTCTGTAATACAGCTCCCTAAATTAAAAACTATCTCAATTCCTGCTTAAGAACTGTGTAGCCATCAGCTTTGTGCTGAACTCACAAGACCTCAGGACTGAGGGGGGAGATTGGTAGATGGAAAATGAGGTATGAGCCAGCAATGTGCACTTTCAGCCCAGAAATCCAACCCCAACCTGGCCTGAATCAAGTGTGGCCAGCAGGTAAAGAGAGGTGATTCTCCCCCTCTGCTCTGCTCTCAAGAGACCCCACCTGCAGCACTGCATCCAGCTCTAGGGTCAGCCTAAGGAAGACACAGACCTGCTGGAGTGGGTCCCAAGGAGGTCCACAAAAATGATCAGAGGGCTGGAACATCTCTCCTGTGAAGAAAGGCTGAGAGAGTTGGGGTTGTTCAGCCTGCAGAAGAGAAGGCTGCAAGGAGAACTTACTGTGGCCTTTCAGTACTTAAAGGGGGCTTGTAAGAAAGATGGGGACAGACTTGTAGCAGGGCCTGTTGCAACAGGACAAGGGGCAACAGTTTTAAACTGAAAGAGGGCAGGTTTAGATTGGATAAGAGGAAGAAATTTTTTACAATGAGGGTGGTGAGACACTGGAACCATGTGCCCAGAGAAGTTCCTGAGTTGTGTTTGCTATAGCAAATCACTGTTCTTGAGGAAATTCCACTTCCATCCCTGGAAGTGTTCAAGGCCAAGTTGGATGGGGCTTTGAGCAACCTGATCTAGTGAAAGATGTCCCTGCCCGTGGCAGGGGGGTTGGACTACATGATCTTTAAAGGTTCCTTCCAGTCTAAACCATCCTGTGACTCTGTGTCTGATCTGAACTTGTCCTGAGCCACCTACAACTTTGGTTTGAGTTACTGTAGCAGTAATTTTTCTTCTGACCTGGTGGCCACACCTAATTGGCTTGATTTCTGCTGCCTCTGTTCAGCACAACCACAGCTTTACATAGATAGTAGTACAAAGCAATTGTTCTGGGTAGAATGAGAAATTTATGACTAACACAGTGACATTGTGCAGTACAAGATGCAGTAGTACTGGTGTGAGATGGTAAGAGATGGGGCACATGCTCAGCACCAGAGACCTCACAGCTATAAAAAAAATTCACCAACAGTCAAAGAAATGCAGACATGGAGCTGGGCAAAAAGAGTTTTCAGGTGTAACAAAGAAAAATATCTAATACAAAAAAAACCCCCCACAGATAGTAAATTTGGATGCAACATGGAGCTTGAGTGAAGAAAGAACAAGGCATAAAAATGCATTAGCAAACAAGTAAAAAAAACCCATCAACAACATGTTCCTCTCAGTGAAGGTCTCCAGATGCTGACACCTCACTGTACCACCAGACTGAAAAGGTCACCCTCAGGGCCCAGAGGAGCAGGAGATCAGGTAGGAAATAGGAAGTGTGTGTAGAGCAATTTTAAGTGTATTATTAATACTGATTCTTTTCCTGTATAGAGTCTTTTCCTTTCTTTTTTTTTTTTTCCTTCTGTAATAATTGCACCTGGACTAATACCAGTCTAATACAGGAATCAGTAAGGTACAAACAATAAATTCTTGGCTTTACACATAAAGTGTGTTTCCTCTCTGCCCATAAACATGATTTTGAGCCTAAGAGGACTGCACAATTATTTCAGTATAATAGAAAGTACTCATCAAGAAAGCAGCCTATAGTGCCTGGCATCCTGGGATGCAGCTTCAAAACCCCCTGGTTCTGGTGGCGATGACTGCTATTTTTCCATGTGAGAAATATTCCCCAAATTTATTTATAAAATTGTCATTTTCTTCCCTCAATTTTGATACTTTAAAGGCTTTTCCATTAGGATTGTTTTACTTTGTAGTGTAATATGTTTCTATGCTGTCTATATGATAAATAGAAATTTATGCACAAATATATACAAATAAATATAATGACAAAAATAGATATGGACAGGCATTTTCAAGCCACAAGAAGCTTCACGAGTGCACCCTCAGTAAGTCTGCAGATGACACCAATTTAGGTGGGAGTGCTGATCTGCTCAAGGGTAGAAAGGCTCTACAGAGGGATCTGGAAGGATTGATGGGCCAAGGCCAAAGGGATGTGGTTCAACAAGGTAAAGTGCCAGGTCCTGAACTTAGGTCATGTCACAACAACCCCATACAACATTACAGGCTTGGGGAAGAGTGACTGGAAAGTTGCCCAGCAGAAAAGGACCTGGGGGTGTTGGTCACCAACCAGCTTAAGATGAGCCAGTGGTTGCCCAGGGGTCAAGAAGGTCACCAGCATCCTGGTTTGGATCAGAAACAGTGTGGCCAGCAGGACTAGGCCAGGGATTGTCCCCCTGTATTCGGCACTGGTGAGGCCACACTTCAAATACTGGGTTCAGTTTTGGGCCCCTCACTACAAGAAAGACACTGAGGTGCTGGAGCGTGTCCAGAGAAGAGCAACAAAGCTGGTGAAGGGTCTAGAGAACAAGATCTATGAGGAGTGGCTGAAGAAACTAGGGGTGTTTCACCTGGAAGGCTCAGGGGAGACCTTCTCGCTCTCTACAACTACCTGAAAAGAGGTTGAAGCAATGTGGGTGTTGGTCTCTTCTCCCAAGTAACAAGTGATAGGACAAGAGGAAACAGCCTCAAGTTGTATCAGATGAGGTTTAGGTTGGTCATTAGGAAAAACTTCTTCCCTGAAAGGGTTGTCAAGCCCTGGAACAGGCTGCCCAGGGCAGTGGTGGAGTCCCCATCCCTGGAGATACTTAAAAGACATGTAGATGTGGTGCTGAAGGACATGGTTTAGTGGTGGACTTCGCAGTGCTGGGTTGGACTCAATGATCTGAAAGGCCTCTTGCAACATAAATGATTCTATGATTCTACTACAGCTTCTGCCAAAATGAGCTTAAACTGACCTTCCATAACACAGATCAATAGAAAAAGGTTTTGCAGTTCTGACAAGATATTATGGCATGCCTAGAAGGGCCTGGAATTATTCTTGGCAATATGACTATCACCCCAAAATTTGATTAGAAGCAATCAACTTCTGAAGAAATGATCAAGAGCTATATATCTTTGACTTCTCAAACAAACTTTGTCTTACAGCTTCACCTACAAAGAAGGCAATAAATAAGGGATAAGATTATCTCAAATACTTCAAAAATGTATCAATTCAGTGAAAAATTAAGAAATGTCAGCTCAGCTGCAGTAGAAGGAGCTATAAAAGCTAAGGTGCTGATGGGTGTCAAAAGAAATGTAAATGTAAAGCAAAATGGCAAGATGCAAGGAGAGCAACAGGATTCAAGATTTTTATCCTGCTGTCTGTAAATTAAGAATATTCTTTCTTTCAGTTCTTCACCATGTCTCTTAGAAGTCCATCATCCTTTGGAGAACCCAAAGAATAAACCACCATTGACTGGAGTCACATGAGGCAATTTGCTGGTACCATAGAGGCTGGAAGAAGGAGTAAGTGATGGGAAATAGGGACCTCTCTGGCATCCCCAAGGTATTCCTAGGATCATACAGGAACAAAAGCATCTGAAGAAACTAGAAGTAAATTTAGACCAATGAAAAAGCAAAAACACACCAATATACAAAGAAAATCTTGTTAACGTTACACATTATCAGCAAAAAGAGTAGATATTATGTTCATTTAAGAGTATTTGCAATTCCCTCCATATTTCAAATTCATCATGTTCTTTAATATGTTCATAACTTTGCCTCACCAATATTAATTTTGGTTACAGCTAAGCCATATAGGCTCCATATCTAGTAGCATTTTTATAGAGAATTTACCAATTGCAGCATTTTATTATTTTGCTGTCTTCATCAGGACATTACTTTTATATCTATCTCTGTACTACAATGTCATCAACACAGTCCATTCCACATTAGAAAAGTGCAACTGAGTACAGAAAAATCAGAACCAGTTTCCTTTGCTTTACTCCATAAACAATACTGAAGAACACAACCAAGAAAAGAAATTTACATATACATACACAGATATCTCTCTGTATCATACAATACTGATGATCATCCTACTAAGGATCATAAATGGAGCTGAGATTTTTCAAACCAATAGAACAATCCCTGTAGTGCTCGAGGCAGTAGGTAACACAAGATTGGTTCTTGATTCACAGCTAAAAGGAGCATTAAAAAAGAAATTGAAAAAAGGGAAAACTGAAACTCCATACTTTTACAAGTATTTGCAAAATTGTAGATGGATGGCAAGACTTGGAGATACAGTGACCAACAAGCAGCTTAGTAGGTGAATGTCCTTTAAATTTGAAAAGCTCCAAAAACTGAATTACTAGGTTCTCTAAAATTGTGGAATAGTCACCCACATTCTTAATTTTAAAAAAAGCTCAAAGAAAGCCCCATAAAAGCCCCACACTGCTACTGTGTGCTTTTTGGTGAGTGTATAAGGAAGTTATTTTAAGTTGACTCTTCCTGCACCTCTTACACACATTTTTTCAAGTATTGGTATCAAGTTTGGGCCACTCCTGAACAACAGAAATACTGATAGATTGGAGTAAGTCCAGAAGAGGGTCACCAAAATGATTAGGAGGCTACAGCAGGTGACATCAAAGGGCAGGTTCAAAGAGCTGGGTTTGTTCAGTTTGAAAAAGGGGAGTGCTTTTTACTCTTGTGAGTGTGGTCAGACATTGGAACTGATTTCCCACAGAGGGGATGGAAACTGTCCTTGGAGGTAATTAAAACTTAACTAGCTCATGCCCTGAGCAACCTAATCTAACATTTAAGTCTTAACACTGTCAAAGCTGGCCCTGCTTTGAGGGACATCCTGGACCACATGACCTCCAGAGGTTTCCTTTCCAGCCTACAGGATTCCATGGATTACCTCTTTACTTCCAGATTTTATAAACACTTAAAAGATTCAGTCTTTTCAAAGTATGGTTTTAATAATGAATAACCTTAACACTCCCTCAGTTAATTAAATCAAAAAATAATTTCTATGAAATCCCAAGGTTTCAAGCAGTGAAACAAAAAACTTGGATTTATACTCTAAAGTAATTAGCATAGATACAGTTTATGTCTTGTCTACTAAAGCACTGATTCCATACTCAGATGAAGGAGTTTTTATTCAGCACATGACCAATGTTTAAATCCAACCAAATAAAACCATCATTTATTCATTTTCTCACCTTGGCAGGGAGGTACTGATCTGCAGCCTTGGCAAAGCTGGAATGACTTCAACAGTACAGCCATTGGTCTTCACTCCTGGAAGGTTGTCCAGCAGGCAATCACTGAAGACTCCAAAAACTGAAGTATGGTAACCTGATTTTCAGAAGAAAGCACCAGCACATTGTGATTTTTTTCTGTTTTCTGGAAGATGTGAAAGTTCTAAGCTTACTAGTCAGATCTTGCCAATATTTCTACTGCCCAAACCACCATCTTCTCTACAGAAGAATCTTCTCAGGACACAGAACATATAAAATGTTTTCAAACACTTTAAATAACATTTATAGCTACATGGCAACATCCAAACAATACACATGTATGCCTTTGTGAAGTGTAAAATAATAAAAATAGAGTCCATGATTTCTACCATGCAATGTGGTAAGTTCTGTAGAATCCTCTGTAGATACCACCATTTTATACCACATCTAATGCGCATAAAACTTGTTACTTTTCAACATAAGTCAACAGTTTCCTACTTCCTAAAAAAAAAAAGTTTATAGAAAAGAGTCCAGAAGCTAAGGAAAAAGGAATCCTCAAGGAAATTAATCAGGAAAAAACCCCTATGTACATACATGCATACACATACCATAAAAGACCACAGTTTACCTTCTAAAAGTCCAATTTAGTAGAGAAGTATCTCTACACTGATTCCTACCAAGCAACCTCTACAAGTGCATCTGCAGGCAAATCTGATACATTGAACAGCTGCCAAGGACAGAACTCAGCTCTTCTACTTGCAATACATTTTTAGTATGTGAAACTAAAGCAGACAACTACAGCACAAATGTTCTGAATGCTTTGATGCTATTCTGTATTTACTGAAATAGTTTCTGGGGAAAAAAAAAAAAAAGAATTAATGAGCAGACAGAAAAGCACTTAAGATAAACTCGGTGAGAACAGAGTTTCTTCAAGTTCAAAGCCATCCTGTTTTGGTGTTTAGCTAATTCAAATGGTTCTTTTTCTGTAACTCTGTATTCCAGGAACATGTTTCTAAAATGGTGTGTTGGTCAGATGATTCAGTCCTACCACTTGTTGAATCTATCATCTCACATAGACCTTCTGCTCATCTACACAAGCTCTTTAATTCTCTTTACCTCATGCTATAAACACAATTGTATTTAGGCTTATTGATGAAATGATCTCTCTTCTGCACCAGATACACACAATGGCTAAATTGCTTCTCCAGAAGCAATCTGCAAAAATTTCTGTAATCTCACATGAACACAACTAATTAAGAAAAACCAACTGCAAGATTATCTTCAGCATCCTCATGAAAAAGTTCAGTAATCCTCCTCAGAAGCCTTCCAAATGAAAGCATTAATAAAGGGGAGTTTGAATTCATTATCCTTCTCCTCTCACACACAAGAAATTGCAAGCACGTGTTCATTAATGCTGGTACAATCAGGTTATGGTTTTTTATGAAGTCTAGTATAAGAAAACAGATTTCTTGGTTTGGATTTTTCCTTTACTTATTGAGGAGAATTCAGAGTGGCAAATCTATCTATGGCATACAAGCTTGTATTATCCCCAGAGAGGTAAAGCACAGGGTTGTTTTGCTAGGAAAAGGATGACTTAAAGACAGCCCTTACCATTGACAGTGATTTGTCCTGTAGTCTGAGGAACACCAACAAGAGTCACTGGATAGAGACCAGATTCTGCAGGTAGAGAAAGAGCTGCAGGAAGAGATTCAAATTCTACTCCTGTAGTCAAAAGACCCTGAAAAAGCCACATTACATAGATAAAGCCATTAATGAGATACACTTACATTTTTATGATATATACTTATATTTAATCCCTTGCATTACATCACTCAGGGTTTTATGATTTATTCCCATTTGCCCATAGCAGTTATTCTGAAGTTCCAGTTACTGAATCATGTATCTAGAATCATGGCAAGATTTGCATTCAACAGTGAAACTTGTTTCAGGATCTGAGGTGGGAACAATGCATAGAAAACCAATAAAAATGTATACTCAAGCACAGGAAAAAGAATGAGAGATACAATCTACATGTTGTTGTTTGTTCCTACATTTAATTGTACCTGAGACCTCACTTATGTATTTGCTTATATTTTGGGGACAGTGGAAATCAAACATTAATAGCAGCTCTTGCTTAGCTTAATTAAAGTTCCTGGCCAGGAAATATTTATCTATAGGGAGAAAACAATTTCAGTATTTACAGATAACAGTGCAAATCTAGTTTTACCATCCAACCTAAACATTTCATTAGGTTGGAGTAAGACATCCACTTTGCTAAACTGATCCTCTATCAAGTCTGGATGCCTATAGTTAAAGACTGTGGGATTTACTCCCTTAGTGTCAGAGAAATCTTTTACCATCCCAAATATAAAACATGGAACAAAAGAAGAAATGAAGAAAAAAATTTATTTAACAAATGTGTAAACATAACATTACTGTCCTTAGTAGACTGGCGAGGGATTAAGCTCAGTTAAGATGCCTGAACACAGGAGAGATTGTTACAAGTAAGAAATTTAATGTGTACAGCATTTAAGTCTAAGTTACCACCTGTTTTTCTACACACACAGATTTTTATTTTTCTTTTTTAATAAAGATGTTATCCAAGTGTCTCCATCAATTCATGTAGGAATTACAACTTGCTTAAACCTCAACTCCATGAGGATGCTTCACCTGAACTCAAAACTCTGAGAGGTACACACAATTTTTGTAAAGACAGATTACAGAAAACCACAAAGAGACTGAAGATTGAAGGAGTTTAAGAAGCAGCAGTGTTATCTGCACAGCCCCAGAACCCCAGCACAGCTTCCCTCTGGAAACATCTACAACTGCCTGGTTTTCAGTTCAATTGGGGTTTGAATGGTGCACCTCCAATGCTCCTGTCACTGTAAGAGGCAGCCCAGCCCTCCCGTGTTTCTAATTCCTAGTTAGAAAACAGATAAATTGATACTTGTATAACAAGTACTTAAAGAAATGCAAGTGGCACCCCTGGAATTACCCAGCCAAGGACTGAAACGTGACCTGTCATGTGCATTACGTCTTTAATGGCTTGATTTGCATTAGGATGACACCAGCAAGTCTTCTTCCAGCAATTCTTCCAGGATCTGAAGGGGGCTACAAGAAAGCTGGGGAGGGACTTTTTAGGATGTCGGGTAGTGGTAGGACTGGGGGGAATGGATCAAAACTAGAGGTGGGGAGATTCAGATTAGACATTAGGAAGAAGTTCTTGCCCATGAGGGTGGGGAGACACTGGCACAGGTTGCCCAGAGAGGTGCTGGAAGCCCCATCCCTGGACATGTTGAAGGCCAGGCTGGCTGGGGCTGTGAGCAACTGCTCTAGTGGGAGGTGTCCCTGCCCATGGCAGGGGGGTTGGAACTCGATGGTCTTTAAGGTCCCTTCCAACCCTGACAATTCTGTGATTCTATGTCTTAACTTCACATGTTTCAGAGAAGTGACCTGAAGATGTTTTTGCAGTGCATTGTAGTTTCTTAGTGCTTTGTATCTACTTATGAGCACTTGATACACTGGCTAATTTGGAGAGTTAGATAGGAAAAAAGAATGATGCATATGAATTGTTGCAAGGTAAGTTTAATGTAGTATTAGGAGGAATTTTGAACTGGAAAGGCTTTTCAGTTTAATCACTGCATTGTTACTAACTCCTCCTAGAAACTACTACTGAGGGATATTCCAAAACCCCCTGGATAAACACACTGGGCATATTTAATGTGGAGTTAGCTCTGCTTCAGAGTAGGGAGATGGGTTAGATAATATTTAGGGGTTCCTGTCAGTCCTGTTGATTTACACTTGCTATAGCTGATATCAAACAAGACATTAGAGGGGGGTTTTTTTGTCATTGATTTTTTTAGGACTTTACGTGCTTGGATGAAAGTATTTAGTCAAGGTGAATCCTGAATATTTCAAATATACTTGAATATTTGAGCAAGTGATAGTTTCAGGACTGAAAATAATCTTACAAAGCCTTCTGTACCTGCTTTAAAAATGAGTTTGGGAGTGTGCACGGGGTCATCTTTTGTTTTATGTTCTTAGATTTGCTTCAGCCAAAGCAAAAGCAGAATGATGATGATGAAGACTGAGGCTAAGTCAGTCTTAAAGTGTGAATGTTCACCCCATTTCTGTGGGGTGAATCCTGCTGGAAGGCTTCATGTTTAGTCACATGCAATTAATTGTGTTTCATCAGATCCAAAGTTAGTTTGTATTGGCTACTTATTGCAGTAATTGTTTTGATCACCTTATAAGTACTGCAAGGACTGTTTCACCAAGAGCACAAACAAATCCTGCTTAAGTTCTCAGCTACATAGATGTGCCTGTTTGAAAAGTGGTCACCAAGCTTGTGTTTATGAGGTGGGAATCAAAGTGTCAGTGCTCTGATACACTGGATGGTGAATGTATAAGAAGACAGAATTAGTTTGTACTTATTTTTTCTTGATTGTTTCAACAGCTGAAGTCTCCACGTGAAACTGTGGGGAGCTAAAATTCAGTAAAAATGAGAGTTAGACACAGTATTTTCTTACAACTCAAGGAAAATGATGGAATTGAATTTTGTGCAATATTAAGGATAGAATTCTCTAATACATCTTTCCATAAAGCAGAAATAGCTTTGAATTGGGTGTTATCTCAACAATGTCAAGTCTACAAAGAATTGGTAGAATGAGGGATTTTATGGCTTTTGGAGATATAATCTTGATGACTTCAGTTCTTCAGTAGAAAAGAAATCAAACAGCAAAAATGTTTAGTTTGCTTTCTTAGGCTTCTGATGTGTTTAAGACTTTGCTGTTATAAACATCAGGTGCAAAGCATTTATTTAGTTATTATGTAGCATGTACATAAAAGAAATTCTGATAATGACTTTTAATTTAGTTCAGTTTCTGATGGCTGGTGAGTTGATTTTGGTTCCTATCTAGGAATTAATAGAATCATAGAATTGTCAGGGTTGGAAGGGACCTTCAAGATCATCTAGTTCCAACCCCCCTCCCCAGCTTTCTTTTTTCCAAAGCCCCTCCCCAGCTTTCTTGTAGGCCCTCTTAAGATACTGGAAGGCCACAATAAGGTCTCCTCGAAGCCTTCTCTTCTCCAGACTGAACAACCCCAACTCTTTCAGTCTGTCAGACTGAGACATGGTCCTAATTAGCCCAGTTTTCCTTGGGGCAAGGAGGAGATGGAAGGAATGAGTATATAAAGCTTTCTCCCATTTTCTCACTCCTCTGCTTCACATTTTGAATCAAGCTGGATGTCAGGACATAGGTTTTTACATTGATTTCATTTCTTGCAGCATAACCAGTCTCATGCTCTTACTTAGTATGAGTTAGTCCAACATCCCACCAATAACACATCATCCACTGTCAAGTTGGATTGAGGGGGTGAATGGGGAGACATTGCCCTGAAAGACTTTTGAGGTCCTGTAAAGGAAAGAATAACCTTAACGGGGACCATAAACCAGCACAGCCCCATGAAATGCCTCTAAAGTAGCCATGGGTGCACATACCCAGGCTGCCACACCACCCTAAAGCTGCCAGTCTAAACCTCTCTGCCCAGCTGGAGTTTTCATCTGACACCTTAGAACTCCTCACTGCAGGGAATCAAGGCTTGGAATGGACCAGAGTAACCCTGGAGAAACGAAAGATGACAACCATAGAGGGGAACAAAAAAATAGGGAAATTAACTGAGAAACATTAAATAAATCAAGGGTAATATTTTTAAAGGCTAATGGTCAAGGCTTAGGAAAAGTGATCATGACACAGCTGTCAGAGAAAGCATCTTCCTCACCTAAGGATTTAAACTGTCTGTGCTAGCAGCAGAAAATGCAGACAAAATTCAAGCTAGAGACATAAAAAGGCATTTGAATGCATCTGGATTACAACCATCTGAAATATGCATGTGGTTATGGATGAGAAGGGAGAGTTATTATTAAGATAATTTCCTAATATTAAAATGATTTAATAACAGTAGAGAAAAAATGCTATATACAGTGTATGCTGTGCCCTAACCCCTGAAATTACATCAAACTGACACCCTTGGATCAGGCTGCTCACAAGCAGCACATGCTGATCACAGACAACTGCTAAAGCAGAGTAAGTCCTCAGCAGAATGTATTTTTCTCAGAGTGCATTCACAGCCTATTCTTCAACGGCAAAACCCAGGAAAACCAAGAGCTTTCCTAGAGAACCAACAACATGCCAAGGCCAAAACACCTGCACAAAACACATACTCTGCCTGGCCTAGAAATTGAAGAGTGAAGTGTATTATCACACAAAGGAGAACTCAGCATTCACTGCTCTCCTTAGGAGAGTTTTATTCTTCTGTAAAACTTCAAGTTTTTAAAAGTAAAGATATTAAGACAGCACAAAAACTCACTGAAATGGATAAAATCCAATATAAACCTCAACGAGGCTTCGGAGCTCCAGGTACACACTGAAATTAGAGATACATACCCTTAAATCTGAACCCACACAAGTAAGTTTTAGAGGATGATGACAGACCTAGAATGGCTGAAAGACAATTTCAAGATCGCGATTTGCTGGGCAGCAGAATTCCACAACATCTGCCCAACATTGCCCTCTGGTGTCTAAACACTTTATAGATGAACAGTGAAAATCAAATCAAGTACTGTCATATCCCTTAGCTAAACACATCAGGCACATTAAAAAAATATTAAAAAGAAAGGAAATAAATGTTAGATTTTTTTTCCATAGAGTCTTAAACCTTATTTCAAGTAATAGAATCATAGAATGCTTTGGGTTGGAAGGGATCTTTAAAGGCCACCTAGTCCAACCCCTCTGCAGTGAGCAGGGACACCTGCAACTAGAGCAGGTTGCTCAGAGCCCTTATAATTAATAATATTTAGTAATCATTGTTCTTTCTGATCTTATAGAAAAAGTTTTCCCATATAAAAGGTTTCCCTGCTATACACAAAACCCCCCAATTTTACAGTTCCTTGTATTCTTATAGAACAATTTAAATTGTCTTAGAGTGACTGTGTGCTTGCTGTTACCACAGTAGGTCTTTCAATCACTTCAAACCTCAATTTAGTTCTGAAGAAACAAAACAACTTGTAAATGGCAGCATTTGGGGATGCTGTTAAAGCAACCCAAGTAAGGAACTGCTTTATTTAGGCCTTACTTACCCATCCTAAAATGTATTCATTCTTTTTTTAAAGTAACCCTGCCTTCAAAGTTAGTTTTCATGCTGAACATACTTTAGACAGTGTTGTCAAATACTTTACACAAACAATGTCAAATATTTATTTATAAGGGATTTTTCCCTACTATTTCTAACACTGTTTAATAACTTCCTAAGTGCTCTGGATGATGGGATCAAGCATAACCTAAGAAAGTTTGCTGATGATACCGCACTGAGTGGGGAAGTGGACACTTTGGAAGGCAGAGCCACCCTGCAGGATGACCTGGATAGGCTCGAAGAGTGGGGCTAAGAACCTCATGAAGTTCAACAAGGACAAGTGTGAGGTCTTGTACCTGGGAAAACAGAACCCAGGAGTGCAGCACAGGCTGGGATCTACCCAGCTGGGGAGCAGCTCTGTGGAAGGGACCTGGGTGTCCTGCTGGACAACAAGCTCAGCATGGGTGAACAGTGTGCTGCAGCAGCCAAGCAAGCCAACAGGATGCTGGGTTGGATCAACAAGGGCATCACCAGCAGAGGTAAAGAGTCACTATCCCACTCCACTCAGCGCTTGTCAGGCCACACTTGGAATACTGGGTTCAGTTTTGGTCCCTGCTAGACAAAAAAATGTAGACAGGCTGGAGAGGGTGCAGAGAAGAGCCACCAAGATGATCCAAGGACTTGGAAGCTGCCATATGAGAAAAGGCTGAGAGAGCTGGGTTTGTTCAGCCTTGAGAAAAGGCTCAGGGGAGACCTTCTCACCATCTTCCAGTATTTAAAGGGTGACTACAAAGGAGATGGAGACTCCCATGGAAAAGAGATGGGGCGATGGGTACAAGTTACTCCTGGGGAGATTCCAATTGGAGGAAAATTTTTTACAGTGAGAACAATCAGCCACTGGGATAATCTCCCCAGGGAAGTGGTGGAGTCCCCACCATTGGACACGCTTAAGATTCAGCTGGACAGCACCTGGGCCAGTTTGTCTAGACTGTGTTTTTGCCAAGAAAGGTTGGACCAGATGATCCTTGAGGTCCCTTCCAACCTGGTATTCTATAATTCCATAAGGTTATTTGAGGCAGACCCAGGAAACACCAACCACAACCATTTTTGCCATTCTTCCCCCTCACCTTTTCTGTGTACATTCTTGCCCAATAGAGCTTCAATTAAATGCAGTCTATCAGTAAGGAAATATTCTCCCACGATGGCAGAAACAGTACAGAGATGTGAGCCCACTAAAGAGCAGTTCATGGAAACAATTCAAATGATCATGAGCTAAGTGATGGGACTGATTATACATAAAAGATTTATCAGAACTTTAGATGGTATTTTCAAACATCAACATGGAGTTCTTGGTTTATCATAAAGTTTTGAAGTTTACAAAAAAAAAAAATTAACAGCCCTCCTTATAGCATCGTTAATCAAAATACCACACCTAAATTGCCTTCAAATAAATACAAATAAATACAAATAAATATTTCAATAGTAGCTCTCACTAGACTCTACCATGATTTACTGATTTAAACATTTGTCCCAAGATACAAAATAAATCCAATGGACATATCCCAGAATTTTTTAGATTTCCTGAATGTCTGAAATCTGAAAGTTGTTTTTTCCTGGAGATTAAAAAAAAGGCCTAGTAACTGCAGAAGAGACAGAGGCCATCATTCACACACCTGAACAAGCCTATGCAGAAATTAGTACTCCTGGGAGAAAAATAAAGTGGTATATACACCTATTTACAGCTGAACACCACATCTTCTGTTAACCAGAGCTCCACCATCGGCACAGCAAAAACATTCTGCCCCATCCATTGCAGGCAAAGCTGGTTAGGCTCATTTCTGCCTCTCACCCTGTTGATTTAAGGTACCTGCTAAGTTTTATTGAAGCACTTCCTCTGATCACCCCTAAGTTCTCTTCTACTTCACTTTACTGACTAAAATAGACAGTTGTTGGACCTAATCATTTCCATATTCTATAATTAAACACTTTCATTGATCATTTTACAAACACTGTTGCACATTTCAATGGATCAGCTTTCTAACCTCACAGACAAAACAAAAACATGAAATAGAAAAAGACAGAAAAAGTAATATAGAAATGGGACATGCATGAAAGATACGTATCTAAATAGCATCCCAAATCGTGGATATGCATGACAGGGAATACAACAAAGATGGGTAAAGAGCTTTGAGAAGGATAAAATAAAACAACAAAAAAATAATCAGCTTCTTAGTACAGGGCTTCTCATCTGAGCACCACACATCAGAAACTTGTCTCCACAGTCTCACATCTAAAAATTCAATTTTTTACCTCAATTATACTACATGTACTTAACATGCCTCCTTCAAACAATGAAAAAGAAGCTAAAGAAGCCTTCAGTGAGGAATCATTCTCCTTAACAGCTTGTGATCAATATCAGGTTGTTCACCATCTCAACTTTCAGCCACAACAAGCAGGAAGATACTTTAGGAAAAGTGATAGAAGTTTGGATGGATGCTTCCAGCATTCATTTAACATGAAATGAGTAAGTCAACAGAACAAGAAACCATCAACTGAAAGAGGAGGGGAAGGGAAAATCAGAAAAAAGGGGATAGGTCTATACATTTTGGGATAGTTACATGGTGAACCACAAAACAGGTAAAGAACAAAGGAAATCAAGCAATGGAGAACTCAAAGAACAGCCAGTCACTGGGAACAAGCTTGAACAACTTGTCACCCTGCACAGGCACAGTGCTGAGTCAGAGAAAAGCTGGGGGCCAAACAAGCTGCAACTGCCACTAAATGAGAGGAAAGGACACACTTGCTATGGAAAGGATTCTGTAAGACTATAATATGCAAGAATGGGATAGATGATGAGAAATAGACAACAAGGGGGCATGGGGACTGCAGGCAGGAGTACATGTTTGTAATAAAACATTTTAAAATATTAAACACTTTGAATTATTAAAGTAAAGACAAAAGAGTTTAGTCCTGTGATAAAATAGTAACTATTCCCACAGTCTAGAAAGCTCAGTGATGAGACTGGAAAATTAGGACAATTTAGGCTGGAAGAAAATGTTCCTGCCCAGCTCACTGCTCAAAACAGAGCTAACTTAGATGGTAATTTAGGTTTTTCGCTGTTCTATACACTCAAGTTTTGAAGTTTTCCGAAGATGAAGATCCCACATTCTCTCTGGGGAACCAGTTCCAGCATATGATCCAGATCATGATTAGAAAAAGGGAATTTTTTATTAGGAAAGTTTCCCATTGCTGCAACATGTTCACTGGCTCCCACCCTTACGTTGGGCACCTCTGGGAAGAGTCTGGCTCAGTTTTCACTGCATTTTGGGATCGAGGAAAGCAATAGGAACTACCCCAGAATTCTTCTCTTCTACAAACTGAGCAGCTGCAGCTCTTTGAACCTGTCCTCATCTGTCATATGCTCCAGCCTGCCAATCATCCCAGTAATGCTGCTGGGCTGGTACCAGTGTCAATATTTCCATTGTACAGGGAGCTCAAAACTGGCCTTGGTTCTAAAGACATTGTCTCTCAAATGCCAAATGGAGGGGAATAATTACTTTCCTCAACTTGCTGGCTACAGTCTTGGTATCACAGACAGATCAAGCAAAATCAACTCCTCTCTACCAATGAGATGACATCAGCACAGAGCAGAGTTTCTCAAAGCACTCTATTTATGGAGCACTGACTAAAGAACCACGTTAATCACTTCCATTATTTGTGGCTGGTTTGCATGCCTGCTTCCTCATGTGCTTACCAATGGAACTGAGACTCTCAGTATTAATTCAAAGACAGAAGTTTATCATGCTAGCAGTAAAAAGAAGTGTTCATCCCACTACAGTTAATTTGCTCAGGGAATGGATGGAGTGCAAGTAACTGCAGTCAGAGTTAAGTGTACGTAAGCACCCCTAAGAAATTTCCTCATTAAGAAATTATCCCAGCCCAGATTTTTAAATATATAATTACATCATTATTTCCACAATACAGATTAAACTATAAATCAAAATCTTAAGTTAATTTCCATAGAGTCCTTTCTGACATGCAGCTTTACAATTACTTTCTCTATTCACTCCTAGCAATTTGGAATACTCCTGTAGAGGTTAGAGAGAATGCTGCTGAAGAAATTCATGTGTTAGGATTCCAAGAATGAATTCATTATTCTCTAAGCACAATCTTTGGGCATGTTCATTTCCCATAGAAAAACACTTTACTCTATGTGGGATATCATTAGTAATTTAGGTCAAATGATTTGACTAGCCACTGCAGTAAATCTATCAATTACAAACAAAATAACAAAAATTCTGAGCAAATAAATACACACTGAGTCTATTTATTTATGTATTATGTATTTATAGCTTAACAGAATAATGGGCTGTAGGAGACAGGATTTCTTTTTTAAATCAATATTAATGCTAAAAATATTTAACATGAAGGACACACTGGATTAGGACTGAGTGGAGACTAAGTCGGTTTGGTAGTTAGAGGACTTTTAACCTTTAAATGGATAACAATTAAAAAATTAATATGCCTGTTAGTTGGCATAAAGAGGGGTAAAAAAAAAAAGAAATTTACTTTCTTTCAGGATACGTTGCAATTAGTCAACTGAAGTAGTAGAGGGCTTGGGCCTGACCCTTCTAACCTTCCACACTTCTCTGGTATTTTAGGCTTTTTTTCTCCCTCCTGATCATTTTATCTTATGGTGTTTCCAAATAACAGTTATCATTGGGAACAGCAGATCCACAAGTTTAAGCTTCCATTAAAAAAACAAAGCTTCTCAGAACTATTTTAATTCCTCTCATTTCTAAAAGTGTGATGAAAATGGGAATTTGAAAAGCTCGGATGAATGCAGGGTTTTAAATTACAGTAGCAAGCATACACTAATTATTAGGTTTTGGGATATAATTATTACTTGAAAACAAGTATATGTAAATGATGTAGCATGAGTTCTAGTCACTGCAGAAAGGTGCAGAACTGATTTATGGGTCAGTAACAGTAAAGCTTTTAAACACTGAGTGGCAGAAATTGTCCTTGCAATACCTCATCACCACCAAACAGGAGAAAACTGACAGTACTGCACCATTAAACTGAGGTTAAAAAAAATCATTTAACCCAGTATAAACTATTTGATTTATAGAAAAACATATCTGAAAGTCCAAATGAGAATTATTTCAGACAAATAACAGAAAGGGGAGATCTAGAAAGATACATACCATGTTTTCCACTCGGAGCTCAAAAGGCATAGGATTGTACACCATCAACTGAACTTCACATACATCTCCCTGGACCCACTGGAAGTCTGCATGAAATAATAATAGAATTAATGCAGGAATTACCTAATCATAGTGTTATTAAAAAGTGGCATCAAAGGAACTGTCAGATTAATCAGATCTTGATGTTCTAAATTAACATCTCTCTATCATCTCTCTATCACAGTCCAAGTCCTCTTCAAGGGCATTGTGGGGAAAAAAGCTATAAATCCCAGGAAAAACAACAGGTTAAAGGACTAGAAGCACTCATTAATACAGTAACAGTGCTTCAAACACTCGTTACATTGGCAAAATTAACTCAAGTATCAACTCAAAACAATACTTAGACACATCCTTAACGTGAAACACTTAAAGACTTAATACTTGGAGCTAGGTACAGAGTACACATTGCTTGGATATTTAAGACTCAGATTAAGAAGCAACCAGATAAGGAATGAACGCAAGAGGAAGAAGGAAATTTAAAATAATGGAAACAAGTCTTCATATAAAGCCAGCTGAAGATATGGAGTAAATAAAAAAAATCATTCTAAATTAAGGAGGAAACAATCGTTCACCAGCAAGATTTCACCTCAGTCTCCTCCTACTCATATTCTTTGGGAACTAGTGAGTAGTTTGGGAGATGCTGTGGGAGGAGAAGATGACACTAGAATCTATAGATAACAGATTTTTTTGAGGTTCACAAAATGGAGACCTAGGCAGTAACAAAAGCTATTAAGTAACTTATGAAAAAAATGAGGAAAAACAATGGACAAAAATAGGCCAGGTAATAAGATGTACTTTCAATTTATCTCTCTCTACAAGAGACAGGTTCAATTTTAAAGGCACTTTGCCCTGTTAAGTTTAAAATTCTGGGGGTTTTTTAGTTGGTTGGTTTGGTTTGTTTTTAATTTAAGAAGGCAAGAAGTTTATGGAAGTGAGGTCATCAGCACAGACACAAGTTCTGAGGAACTGTTCAATGCAGAAAGATAGTTTATATCAGCACTTCACAACCTTTTCAGCCCACAAGATCCTGTCTAACCTTCCACATTTCTCAGTTAACCACATGCACCTGATGTTCTGACTTAAAACAGTGTGACAACCTTCTCCATACAACCTGAAGACCAAACAAACAAAATGTGGTTTAACTGTATGTGTTAAATACATCATGCCTATAAACTGATCTATCACATACAAGGATTAACTTTTACTAATTTACTCTATTTTAACATACGTTACCAGAACTATTTAACTAGGATATTAGAAAATGACCAGTTAAAAAAAAAAAAAAAAATAGTATTATTAAGACTGTAATTCAGAGCTGAAACCATCTGTACTCTAACAGTACATTCACAATCATTTACCATCTAATTACATTTTGCAAGCAATATTAGAAAGCTCAAGGGAGACGTACTTAATGCAAATGTTTAACTCCAATTAATGCTAGTGGAAATTAAAAACATACATTCAGCAATATTAACAGGTTATATTACTACAAAACCTGAAAAGCAAAAGTGTTGATTAAAGGAAAGCATTTAAAAGTGCAATTGTATGAAATGTTCCATAAATTTCTTTTTATTTCATTGTTCAGTAGTGCCCACAGTGTCTTCTTCATCCTGTCATACAGAGCTCCAGAAGCATGGAAACACTGAAGCCCCACTACGGGCAACACTATCAAGGTAGGCCCTTGGAGTGGCCAAAGTAAACACTTCATTGGTTCTAAATTAAATTCTACATTATAAGAACTACTATAGGACTAGAATCTCTAGAAATGCTTTCAGTGCAATCACCTTAAAAGGGATCCTGAAAAAGTCAGTGACCAGCACAACAGGTAGAAACTCTTGATTACACTACACAGACAAACCCATTGATTTGTCTGATGCTTTAATCTCTCTCTCTTTCATAAAAAAAAAGGATTCTAGGCTCATTTCTTAATTTTTACAGATACCCTCCCTCAGTGTAGAACACTGGCTGAACTCCCTCCTTACTATAGCACGGGAACAGCAGGAAACCGACGCAGGAACGCAAGTGGGACCAGGCAGCACCTGCGGAGAGCCGAGAGTGGGGCGAGGCTTGTGAGGCCCCCGCCGGGAGCCTGAGGGGGTTTCTGGGCCCACCACCCTCGTGGACGGGGTGTGGAGAGGGAGCGGGGGCCGGGGCTGGGCCGAGGAGAGCGGAGGGATGGAGCCGGGCGGGGGCGGCTGTGGCCGCGGGCAGGGCAGAGCGCGGGAAGCCGCAGACAGCGGGCCCGGGGAGCGCAGCCCGAGGGAGCAGCGCGGGCGGGTTTCGGGGAGCGCAGCCTGAGGTGGCCCGGGAAGGGCTGCGCTCTCTGCCGCCTCTTGCTCTGCTCCTCCTCGGACTGAGGCTGCTGCCTTCTGCAGTCACCCAGCGGCTGGTGCTGTTCAAGCCCACCCAGCAGCTTGGGGGCAGCAGGGAACTGGAAAGGCGCATTAGCCAGGGCTTTCGGGTTGGCAGGACGTGGTGGTAGAGACCAGGCAAGGGCTGGGCTCTGCAGCAGACAGGAATCAGCCACCTTGCCAGGCTGGCCTGAGGTGAGTGGAGGCAGCTGCTCAGGCAGAGCTGGCTGTCAGGGCGCTGCTGGACAGGTGGAAGGCTGCAAAGGCTGCACCCCTGGCTCCTGAGTGGAGGAGGGTGGAAGCTCCCCCTGTGCTGGGTTTGCTCTGGTGGAGTCAATCAGGCAGTGGGAGAGAAAGCTGCAGGAGGAAGGTGGCATGTTATGCTGTATTTCTGTTCAACCTCCCTAACGGAGTACTATTTAAACTTAACAGGAAGTACTAGAGCCCCAGGGCACTGACATCCAGAGACTACCTGACAAAAAGCTTCAACAATGAACTGACAGCACCTTGGGTGCAGGAGGCACCAAGGTCTCTGATGACCCATAGGAACAGGCTATTGTTTCACTCCCCTTCTTATGTACCAACCACTCCTTGGCAGAGGACAAAAGCCCCATGAGCAAAATTCACAGTGAGAAGCCACATTCACAGCACACAATAAAAGCTGCAAAAGGCCACAGTGAGTGCTGGTCGTGGCTGCCTGCTGAAAGGCACCAAGGCACCCTCTGTCAGCCTAGTACCCAGTCAAGGGAGGTTTGCTGCCTGCCAGGAGCCAAGATGGGGGATGGCAGAGGGAGATCGCTGCCACAGCTGGTTAAAAGCAGACTTGTCACCCACTTCTTTTCCATGTGGGCATGGAAAAGCAAAATGAGGGCAAGACCAAGCTGAACTTCAGAGCCTTGTAAGCACAAGTAAAGGTGCCCAAGTGAGAGATAGGGGTGCAGACAGAAGTCAATGCATGGTGGTGCCACTAGGGCTTTGGTTTCTATGATCATGAAAAGTCCTTCAATGAATACAGTGTATTGAGCAGAGACAGGATCCACCTACTGAGAAGAGGTAGAAGAGTCTTTGCTAGTAGATGACTTGCCAGTCTTGCTTTAAACTAACAAACATGGGGTGGTTGTGTCCAAAGCTGTGACAAGTGAAGGCCTGCACCTGGGATGGCATAACCAGACACCAGGGTGATGCTGTAGTTTTTGAAAGGAAAGGTACCATCAGGTTATATGGTCCCAGGTAAAGAGCTATACTTAGATTATCTAATACAGGTATGACATTAGTTGCCAGACTTACTAATGGAACTATATTATACGTTCTGCTTTAGACTGTCAGCATGTTAAAACAAACACTATGTCAAAAATCAGCAGGTTTATTTCTTATGACTAGGGCACCATTAGAGCAATTTAAGCAGACTATAATTATCGCCTTGATTGTTTCCAATCGGAGAGGATTACCAAGCTGAAAGCAAAACATTTCCTCAAGAGTTTCTAAAGGGTTTTCCTTCCCTTTGGTTTGTCATCAGTGCGTGATTTCCTTTGCTGTAACAGTAATTTAACCAAAACATGGCTTACACATTTCCATGTCAGAAAAACACAGTTCATTTCTTATGGTTGTTGATTTTAATTAAAAACTTGTCATTAAAGTACTCGCATTAGTTTCCAAGTTTATTAAAATTTCTCAGCTTCTTTCAAAGGAAGTATCTGATTCCATTTTGTATATTCTTTAGTTTGTTTTGAATGAAACATTAGAGGCTTTTAAAAGTGAACGCATTGTGTGTATACTTCAAAAGACAAATGCTTTACAGGATCACAGGCAGTTCAGTTGTCTCCTTAGGCAAAAGAAAAACCTAAAAGGAGAAACTGCTCCGTGTAATATAAAACTCCTCTGATACAGCTCATAAACAAACACTAACCTGAACTCTTTCCAAAAAATGGAGGTTCCTTTTGTATCCATCAAGGAACAAGAATATTACATAACACAGCTGTGTGACGAGATTACCAGTAAGTTTTTATTTAAAGTATACCTAAGAGATGAGATGTTGAAAATGTAACTGTGATGAATTGTTAAGCAAGGTAAATAATATAAGCTCTTCTCCAAAGAAATATTTCTTTAACAAGAAAGCACTTTAAGATGTTCCCACATGTCTACACTTTTTAAAAATTCTTATTCCTTATACTTTTTCAAATTTCTTATCTTTTATCTTTGGAAATCAAAACAGTACTGCAGCAAAGTAGTACTAAGCCATGTCCATCCAAACTGCCAGATAATAATCCATACATCTCCAGATCTCATTTCCTGTTTCAACTCTTTGTTGAAAATGCACATCATCATAAAACTCATTAGAAAATGTGCATTTTCCTCTCAAGGTGAAGGATATCATTGTGTTCATAATCAGGGGTCCACAGCACAGGCAGGTAAGTCCAACATCTAACCTAGAAGATTGCATGGTCCCACATGTTAGAACGAAGAAACCACACAGAGATTCAAGAATCATAGAATCACTAAGGTTAGAAAAGACCTCTAAGATCATCAAGTCCATCTGTCAACCCAACCCTACCATGACCACTAGACCATGTGTCAAAATGCCACATCTACGTGTTTTTGTGAACATCTCCAGGGATGGTGACTCCACCACTTCCCTGGGCAGCCTGTTTCAGTGCTTAATCACTCTTTCAGTAAAGAAATTTTTCCTAATATCCAATCTAAACCTCCCCTGGTGCAACCTGAGGCCATTTCCTCTTTTCCTAAGATTCTCCAAGTACATCCAGATGAATAAGCCAAGTGGCTGATACACTGCTGGAGAAAATCAGCTGTTAGAGCAGATGAAAGAGGATTGCTGGAAGAGGAAAAATGAAGAGAGACAAAAAAGGAGTCCCAGAGAGCAGTGCAACACACTCCAATACCAATACACTACCAGTAACAAAAGCAGTGGAGAATACGGGAATCAGGAGGTACTCCCCAGCTCTCTCATAAATATTCATGCTTGAAAAGGGTGGGGGCAGAGGCTGGAGAACGAAGTCCAGGTGCTGAGGAGCACATATGCTTGTCTTACTCAAAAGTTTCTGTCCTAGCTTGCTCCTGAACTACCTATTTGAAGAACTAGTTGGAGCCACTCCTTACCATGACCTGCTAAATGTATGATACAGAAAATCTAAGAAGCCTTGATGACACTCCAAAGTACTGTTTTTCTATTTTTGTTGATTATACAGTTACTAAAACCAGTAACATAAGGAGCCAAATTAAGCTAAACACCATTCTGCAAATTTATGTATTCATTTTTACAAGCACACAAGCCCTTTTTGTGCTGACATTCATGCTTATGGTAAAAATTATCACACGTGTGATGGGCACAGAACAAACAAAAAGGACTACAAATATTTGTAACTTAATCCAGGATTTGAAACAAGCCTTATAATCTATCTCCAATGGCACAATTGCTGCGCTGAAGAGCTTTAGAATAAGTGAAATAATGCTCTAGTAGAAAATTACCATTATTCCAAACATTGTTTGTAAGGTCTTTGCTGAAATGTCTTTAAGAAAAACTGATTAAATTAAAACAATAATGAAGTTAAATCATAACAGGATATCAACTAGATGCATTTGTTCTTCTGAGACAGATAAACTGAAAATCAATTTTCAAATCCCAATGGTCTAACACTGGGATTCTCTGGGTGATGAGCTACCACAGTTTAGTCTCCTGTGGATTTGCTTCTTTTGTCCAAGAAACTCTCACTCATTCATCCCAATTTCTTCCTGTTCATGATGATGTCATCATGAAGGAATCATGATACCATGATGATTATCAGAAAAAGGAGAAACTCCAAGAGCACATCTAGCTGGGGGCACCACATGTGACAACTGGCTAAGCTGGCTGCTGCTGAACGGAGTGTGGCACAACTGAGTGTCCCCCTTTGAGAAGGAAATAAATCTAGTTCATCTCCTCTGAAGGTCAATTTTATCACCTATGAGACTTTATTTCTCTTTTGAATTTGAAACTGTCCCACAGAGAACAAAGCTTTGCTCCTTCAGAACTTTAGGCTATAAAGCTGATTATTTCACGTACAAGAAAGGGATGTTCAGGTTTCCTTTCCTTGGCCAAGAAAGATTTTCACATTTAACAAAACAAAACACTGCAAAACATTCTTACCTATTTTCTTACTTCGCTCCTCCCCACGACTATGGGCAATAATGGGAGAATATATGAAGGGGCTTTTGGTTGACACGTTCTGACCAAGCAGACTTTTCATCTTGTGAGGTCGGAGACTGGTCGGGAGGTTCAAGAGCTTCACAGATCTGTGGAGTAAAAATCATTCGGTAATCTTATATTTATTTTACTTTATAGTAGATGGTTGTGTTAAAAATGAACTGAGAAATACTGAATGACATTGAGTAAGTACTAATTAAAATACCTGAAATGGAAAAAGTGAAGCACCTGCAGTACACGAGGAATTAACACCAACTCAAGGAAACTAAAAACAGTTTCAGAAAATAAATACTAAAGGAAAAACATCTTCTGTAGAAACAAAACCAAAAGTAGCCAATTCAATGATTTGAAATCCAGCCATTAATTTCCAAGTGCAGACTGAACAACAGATACACCACAAGCCCAGTGCAGAAAACAACCAAATATTTGACTTCAACCCAAACTAGAAGCCAAACAAAGTCAGTAGATGCAATCTAAATAAAGAACTTCTCCAAGGTAAATAAAACAAATTTTAAAGCAGTTAAAATGCACAGAGTTGCTTCTGGAAGGAAGGAAAAGTCCCAGAAATTTGAGGGGGTTTGCTGAATGACAAAAAAAAAAATTATAAGACAAAACAAATCATTTATGAGACTGATTTTATTATTCTATAACTGACTAAGAGGCCTAGTGCAAGAATCCTAGAAAACCAACTTATTCAAAAATTACCTCTCTTCTTTCCCCCTTTCCCACCTCCACCTCCCACAGTAAAACTTACCTCACTGGAACTCTTTGATAATGCCATAATAAACCAAAGAGGTTATAACAGTACATTAAGTTCTCATGTTTTACAGAAGTTCTTCAAATGCTATGACAAGAGCGCTGGAGTACTAAGAAAGAAACCTGCCTTCCTCAGCTGTGAAGGTCACAGAGACAAGTGTCTTCACTTTGGAAAACAGGTATTTTTTTTACATGTTAAAAGAGTTTGGCATCATTTACAGGATATAACTGAAGTGATTCACTTGCTAAAGTTACAGAATTATACTTAATTAATGAGGGTGGTGAGACACTGGAACAGGTCTCACCCAAGGAAGTTGTGGCTGCTCCATCAAGAGATGTGTTCAAAATGAGGTTGAAGATGGGGCTTTGAGGAACATGGTCTAGTGGGAGGTGTCCCTGCCCATGGCAGGAGGGTTGGACCTAGCTGAACTTTAAGGTCCCTTCCAACCCAAACCATCCTATGATTCTAATGTCAAGACAGTGAACTCTTATTGAGAACGTGAAAATAATGTAAGTCCTCAGCACCTTAAAGAACAGTATCCCACTAATAAAAAGTACATACATACAATAAAATAAAAATTAAAGTTACCCAAATCATTCAAGATAACGTGCTACTGATGAAAAATAACAGAGGTGGAAGAGTAACACCACAGAGACATGTTATCTCTGGGACAGAAAACACCCAGAAAGAAGTTACTAGATAACACTAAAAGTATTTTGGAGCATCACATGCATGTATTATCTGCTGGTGATCCCCAGTGTTGGCACTGGAATCAAATGCAAAAGAGCAGAGAAAGGGCCTGAGGAGTAAAAAGAAACCTCAACAGATTGCTTAATATTTTGTATTTTGAAACCTCTTCTGATAAAATTTTATTTCAGATTAGAATGCAACTTAAAGCAAAACATGTAAATGATGCTTATTTCAGGAAACATTTAATTAGCTAAACCGCTAATAATAAAATAATTTTATTTTATATATAGAAGTGATTTGGCTTATCCATGATTACTATATAAATACTGGTGCATAGTCTTTTATATCTTCACATGTGACAGTGGAAGGAATGTTCTTCAGCCACATATTAGACAGCTATAACCTCCCAGGTCATATATAGAACATTTATTCCTTTGACTGAAAAGCTTCAATAATGTACATTTTCTAGCCCTTAGCCCAGCCCAGCTGAATTCAAATGAGTGACAATTAAGAATTCTCAAGTAATTTCACTAGTGACCCAGAAGATCAAAATTGTATTTGGAAAAAATTGTGTTAATTAAAAATAACCTTGCTTAGAGGAGAAATTTAAAAAACAAAACAAAACAAACCACTCTGAACAAACTGAAGAAAAAAACTGGTACCAAGTAAATTTAAAGGACAACTAAAAGACATCAGTGGTGAAATGAAAGAAAATTCTGACTTCTGTTAAGTATATTAGTAAGAAATTGAGTTTTAAGAGATAAATTGTAAAAATGGGAATACTGCATCTATTAGAATAAAAAGACAATAAATTCTTCTATTTTGTATTACAGAAAATACTGGATGATGATTTTCCAGTATGCTATAATATAATTCCTTCCAATCCGACACACTTAATTTCTGAAGTTTCATCCAAAAGACATATAAATTGATCAAGGAGCTTTCCAGATTGCACTACAATATTTGAAATGTCAAAAAAACTTCAAAAAATTCCAAAGGCTAAAATAGAAGACATGAAATATTATATTTAAAGCATGTCAATAATTGACCAAGCATCTAATTAAAAGACATCATACACACAAAAAAGATAAACACTATAATTAATACCACAAATAAAGGACAGTGATACATTAAATAGTAGTTAACGGGAATACTGGAATATAAAGATTTTGCCAAGACAAATCTCTTCTGAAGATGAAGAAAAAGGCAACAGTGCAACTGTGTTCCCATTTCACTGTGGTATTTCAAAGTTCAACAGTATTTTCATTAAGAAATCTGCATCCAAAATAAGCACCTCATGTTAAATGGATTAAAAAACTAGCAGACCATGAAATGCCACCAGTAAATAGAAGTCATCATCACCACCAGTAAACGTGTGTTTCCAGAGGGCTCTACCAAGGATTGACCCATAAGCTGAAGTTATTCAACATTGATCAAAACCACATTTCTGCACTTCTGCAATTTGTGTCTCAAAACCCAACATGATTTAGCCCCAGGAGCTCTGCAGTCCTGCTGCACGGCTCTTTTCCAACTACCTGGACACCTACATGTTTTCAGCAAGGAATCTCACAAACTCACTCTGGTTGGAAAATACCTTTGAGATCAAGTCAAACCATTATCTAACTACCAGGCCCACTTCTAACCCGTGTCCCTGACCATGGTATCTAGACAGCTTTTAAATACCATCCAGGGATGGTGATTCAACCACTTCCCTGGGCAGCCTGGTCCAGTCTTTGACAATCCTTTCAGTGTAGAAGTTTCTCCTAATGTCCAACCTAAACCTCCCCTGGTGTAACTTGATGCCATTTCTTCTTGTCCTATCAGTTGTGACTTGTGAGAAGAGACCAACACCCACCTCCCCACAGCCTCCTTTCAGGGAGTTGTAGAGAGCCATCAGGTCTCCCCTCAGCTGCCTTTTCTCCAGACTAAATAACCCCAAGTCCCTCAGAGCCACTCCTCATAAGACTTATTCTTATGATTCCTAACTTGATACCAGGTGCAGCTCCAAAGTATGCTCAGATCCTGAACAGGCAACACAAAGCAGGTATCTGCAAAGTCATCCTGGATGATTTGTCAGCACTAACTGAATCCACTGAGGGGACAGTGCTGGAAGACCTCAGGGAAGATGCATTTTTTCCCCCACAATAAAAATGGGGTGACCCAGGTAGCTACTCAGGGCACAGCTTTGTACTTGGTCCAACCAGGAGAAAAACCACTGATTGCAGGACACCCTGGAAATGGTGTGACCATTCTGACTCCACAGACAATTCCATCTGACCACACACAGCCATATGCCCCAGTCAAACCCACACCTTAAATGAGCACCTCCCACACAACACATTGTTAGTGTGAACAGAGCCATCATGTTCAATGCACTACAAAGAGTTACACAAGGTCTCTTTCCTCAGTAAATGTAAAAAAAAAAAAAAGTTAGGGAGAACATAGTCAAACTACTTGTATCATGAAAAATGGTCTATATGCTTTATTACCTCTTTGTGATACCAGAGCTCTTGCATTACATGTTTGATGACATCCTACTCAGAAGTCAAAGTTCTGGAAGAACTCTTTTCAATAGCTTCTACCACATTTTTTCTGAACAGTAATTATCTTTCCCTCAAAAAGCCAGTTGTTGATCAAGATTTTCTTTTAGCCCTTTCTTTTATTATTGATGCCCAGTAGCTGGTTTTTCTCTCTCTAATTCTTCATGCTAGGCTTTAATCTAAACAAAAATAGATTTAATCTAAATCTATTATTCACTGGACCAAGTGCCTTGGCACAGGCATAAAAAAGAACATAGAACAAGCCAGTGAAGGTGCAGCATCTGGAAAGGAACAGCTACAAAAGGCAACAATTCCAGCTGTTCCAAGCTCCATGGATGGAGACAGCATCCAACTCATGGACCTTCAGAAGTCACAAAGTACTTTTCTCCACTTGTATCAGAAACTCTTCAACAACAATTTAAAAAAACCAAACCTCTCTCCTGAAACGAAAGGCCACAGAAAGTATTTTCTGCTCAAAGGCTTTATTTCTGCCTAAGAACTTCTCAAAACAATTGGACATTTTGACATTTTTTCATGCTATTGAGAACAACTTACATAAACTGAGAAGACTACATCCTTCTAGTATCCTTTAAGATTTGACAGGTTCTGTGGAAAAGTTAAAGATTATATTTTGGACTCTTACCTCACAATAGGCAATTTGGTGAAGGGAACAGGAGGCAACTTCAAACCATCTGGAAGAGTGATGAATTCCATTGTACCCGGGCATTTTGCTGTGTAGCTTTCCAAGCTTTGTGTTACATCTTTCTTTTCTAGAAAATAAATTTGATTAAAAAAAAAAATTCAAACTTAAATGTCACAAAAGTTTAACATGAAGTTAGAACCTAAAGTTTTCTTGGGTTTTTTGTTTGTATACAAAATAACTTCTATGGAATCCAACTAAGTTTTGCACACAGTGCTGGATGGATCCAATAACATTCAGTGACCTTAAGCAAGACAGTTTTCTGGCCTCTTCAGAATTTTTAAAGTCTCAGTCTATACTTACTTTTTATTCATTTTTTTCATGGTCAAATTAAAAATTTCTACAATTTATCTAGTAATTATATCTAACACAATTGGCCTCAAGCATGTTGAGATTATTAATAATATCATTAAATGAACAAGTCTTGCTCTGAAACAATACCAAAGGCAAAGAAAAGAAACAAATTACTTTTCATGTTACTTTGTGTTAAAACTACTTAATTAAAATAACTGTCCTATGTTATGCTACAAAATCATTACAACTATTAAAGTTTTTATTTGGTTTTGCTTAAAAATACAAGAACATTCAAACAAACATGATTGAAGATAACCCAAATAATGTATATTTAATAAATGCTTATGAATTTTATCCAACAGTTATTTTCAACAATTGATATAATTGTGCCTGCAGGAAAAAAAAAAAAAGTCTATTTGGAAATATATGGCCTGAACACAAATTTATATTTCTCTGATGAAATGGGAGTCTGCAAACAGAAATCAGCCTGAGAGTGTGTGGTTAGAGGGGAAAATGAGATAGGTGAGAAGTCTTAGACCTATACTGTTATAAAGCACATTCCTCTACCTATGTGCTACCAATAAAAATAACTATTCAATATCTAAGCTGTTTCTATAAAATATTTCAGAGATTAAAACACTCAATGATGGAACAAAAGAGAAAAAGGAAGGGTGATAGCAAATACTGCTTTCCAAAAAACCTGCTTAGTCAAGGGCATAGAGCTTATGCAGCAAGGTTTTGGCAGTGAGGGGTGCTGAAGGGGTGGCCTTTGGGAGAAGGGACCAGGAATGGTGCCATGTCAGAGAGAGACAGTTCCAGCCATCTCCAAAATGGACCTGTCACTGCCCAAAGCTGGGCCCATCACCTATGCTGGTGGCACCTCTGTGATAATATATTTAAGAAAGGGTAGAAAATGCTGCTTAGGAGATGTGAGAGGGAAGAGGGAGAAAAAATGTGAAACACATCCAGTAAACCATGCACTGCCCAACACACCATCTTGGGCCCTGGAAGGCACAAACATCCCCTGATCCCCACCTCAATCCAGCTTGTAAGCACCTCAGGCCGTGAGGACATACTCTTGCAAAGCAAAGAAACACTGACTGTGATCACGGTCACGATGAAATTAATGCCACATAAGGGACAAATTGCCTTCCTGGTGTCTGTGTTTCACTGAGCTGTGTGCAGGAAATGTTCCCAAAACACATCAGACACTCTGATCAGCACTGCCAGGAGTTGTAGTGGTTCCAAACTGAGGACTTTCATTAAAATTCCAGGCTATGGCATTCAGGTTGTATTTGCCATGTGATGGGAGCAAAGGCACATAGCACATGTAGAATCCCCTGAGATGGAAAGTATCACAGCTCCCAAGAATAATGAAGGTGAAGATTTTAGAGGCACATTCTTATTTCACAGTAGAGGCTCAGTGTGCTTGCTACAGAGACAAGGCTGTAACAAGACATTTTCTATGCTGACATTGGATGAAATGCAGTTTAAAACACACTGCTGCCAAGCCACAGCTCTACAGCTTCTGACTTAGGGCTGCATCTCAGCGGAGATGCTGAAGGAACAACATATCAAGAAGCCTTCGTGATACAAAAGAGCAAGAGTTGCATGATCTTGCCTGGAAGCAAATGTTGGAGCTTTTCTCCCTTGACCAAGCACCTCTGTTCCCTGACCTCTCTGGCAGGAACAAATGATACAAGCTTCTCTACTGAAGTCAAATTTCCAAAGCCTGATATTTGCCAAATAACCTGCTACAGGCTGAGACTTTCCAACAGCTCTGAATCCTCCTAGCATCTGCCTGGACTTGACACAAGCAGAACCTGCACAAATCTCCTGGGAAGATCTATTCAACTACTGACTCACAGTTTATAAGACTGTGACTGAAACAGTTCCTTCCCTTTGCAAAGAAGAGATTGAAAACAGCTACTCCTGGAGGTCTTTGCCCACCTAGTATCTTCATGCTTGTGTCTGTCAGCAGGAGAGCAATTGCCATTTGATCCTTTGATCTCTGAAGTCACCTCAACAGCTTTAAAAGCCTACACTGCAGCTGGAAACACTACTGGATACTCTTGTGTAGTTAGACTCATTGATTGCATGATAAATTATGGGGTATTTTCTCATCTGCAGTAAATATGTTCTTTTTTTTCACCTCCAGTTTCTCTCCAGACCCATCAAAAGATCAGGATCGTAGAATGGTTGCAACCAAGCAAAGCTGAACAAAGGACAGGCAGCACTGCCTCTCAAGCATGTACTTCTCAGCTCATTCAGTGTAACCTCAGAGCACAATTTCCCTCATTCATATCAAATTGTTTTCATTACCTTTCTTTGCCTACATCTGATAACTGAAAATGTTGCAAGTCCACCAATATTCCTGGTCATTTTTTGCTGAACTATTTCGTGTCAACACAATGGACACTGATTTTTGTCCCAAAGCTGCTTCGAATCTTCTGAGAACACAAAAATCTGAAAGCTTCAGTTGCACAGTTAAAACCCACTTGTGATTGAAAGCCACTAAATGTGAAAAAGAAAAGTCTTTCTGCAAGTTTTACAATAATGTGAAGCCGTATTTTACAATAATGGAGCCATTGAAAAATCAGATCAGGACAAGAAAGGTCAGTTATAGACTAATATTTTTAAGCACTTCAGTAAGTGTGATTTAACAGTATCACACAAACAACATTTCATGCCTTGGCAGGTAATGGAGAATACTAGAAGAACACAATTGCTGTAACTGTACCTTTTAGCTCTTTAATATTTGAAGAAATTTAAAATATCTGTACTTGGTCTCAGTCACTACCCATTAAAAACAGTGTCCAATATTTAAAATGCAAACATTCATTCTCTGGGGAACGATTGGCTGATCTTGTTTTGATCAAGTCCTTGTGTCCCTTGCAGGACAACCTGCAGCAAGGAAGGGAGAATGAAGAAGGGCAACATTTTCTGCTTGACCTGCCAGTTACAATGGAAGACAAACAACCTTCTGCTTCCTTCTGCAACTTGCTAAAATATTGAAAAAGGAAGTGGAGAATCAAATCTCCTTCTACCTTGAATCTTCCCAAAAAACCTAGTACCCAGGGATCTTTGTGCTGGCTGAGCTTTTCCTTGTTCTCCCTTGAGAACAGCAAATAACCTTCACAAAAGTCTGAGGAGACCTGCAGCAGGTGGCTGACCCACCTCTCTCAGGAACAGTCAAACAGCTCCTTGATGAATTACTAGTAACATAACAAGACAGAAAAGTCAGCCTGACAGCAGAACAAGCAAGAGAAACAATAGTTTCTGCACCCAGAAACAGAGATATTTCCTTTACACAAAAAAGACAATTCCTTGGTGAGCCTTCTTACAACTACAGAAGAACTGAAAGTCAGTGTCTGCTGCCAGAGAGATCTTCATCATCACCCTGCCATCAAGACACAAGGTATTCTTTAAACTAAAAAAGGACTTCAAAAAGGCCATGAAAAGTTAAAATCCTCACAAAAGCTGAAGGAGAAATTTATTATTGACAGTAACCACTAGAAACTTTTTACCTTGAAGTTAATCACCAGATTACAGAGTGTATGTAAAGGTCTTCATGACCTTTCAGATAGTGCCTCAACTCTAGTTTCAGAGAGATGCAGATGGACAACAAGCAACCTATTTGTATACCCTCTGTATCCCTCAGTGCCACAAGCAAGCTCATGTTGTAAGCAAAGCACCTTCCCAAGACTTGCATCATCAATCCATTAATTCAGGATTTCAGTTGCTCAGCTCAGAACAGAGCAGGTCTCCTCTCATTTGCAGACAAGTTTCACTTGGGTTTCCATTCCATGAAGTCTGATCCGTAGGAGATGACAGCATTTTCTACAGCTTTAGTAAACAAACTGCATCTCTTGATATTTTTCTGAAAAATACATGGAGCAAGTAAACACGACTTCAAACTGCTCAGAGATCTTATACCTGAACAAGCTGCTTTGAAAGCAACACAAGGAATGCTGGGTCTTCATTCCAATAGTCTCTACTGCAGGAAGTCTCAGCACTTACCTGTGATTTTACACTGCCCCGAACAGCTCCATTTCAGATTCCTGCCCATATTCATCACTCTCATTCATTACTGGGTGACAAAATGACCAAAGTAAGTGAGAATTAAGGGTCTTTTTTCCTTTCCCTCCACGGGGCACTGGGAAGAAGACTCTCTTTTCAACACAGGCAAAATGAAGAGTTGTGTGTGTGTCAGAATAACATTTTCTGCTTTTAATATGAGCATCACAGAGAGAGAATGGGAAGAGATTGACTAAACCCACCACGGTCTCCTATTACAAGATTTTAAATAATTATATAAAATGCATACACACTAAGTCACAGCCAGAACAAAACTGGTTTTGGATAAAATCTCATCAAAAATTGACACAGCTCAAGTCAGAGTTCAGAAACATGCCATTAAAACACCAGCACCTAATTCTCCACCATATCCGAGAAGTTCAGATGTCTGTAGACTCTGAATACTACAAAAATGTCTTTTGTACCTACAAAATCAGTGTGTAAACCACTGAACAAAATATGAATGACTTTTTCATGTTAAGAAATACCAGAAGACCAACTGTAACATGAAGTGGGGCAAATTAAGCATAGATGCCTCAACCAGTGATAGAAAGAGAAGAGACTCTTGCTTGAAAAAAAGGACAGTTTGTCTATTTTTAAAAATCAATTAATTGTCTGAAAACTTACAACAAAAACATGCCTGCTTGCTCTACTAGTACACAGTTGAGTTTTCCCATCCTTTTGAAAAAACATTTCTTCAGTACCACTCCTAGATCTTACTCTCTTCTTAGCACATCCAGTTGTAACTGGTGGATATATATGGGGAGTTCAAAGTACATGGATGATCCCCTTTTAACACACAAGTATTACTTTCTACATATAAAAATGCTACTTTCAGTAGTAGCCTTGGTTGCAGTGCCTTCATTTGGATTTAGGCTGAAGAGAGCAGTATTGAGTCTGTTAAATGTCACAGAAGATTTATTGGCATTTTGGTAATATAGCACCTCCTAAAATAGCTTCCTTCAACACAGAAAATATTAGCTTTTAAAAATATAGCACAAATTCTTCATGCCTTTATCTTGCCAATTAAAGGATGTCTTCCCCAAAGTAAATTTTTTTTTTTCCTGGAACAAAAGCTTTGCAACTTGTCTTCATTTGAACACTTTTATCTTTCCCTCAATTAATCAATTCAGGCTTCTTCAAAAATCAGAAGTAACTATATGAAGATGGGATTTTGAGCTGAAGCTTGGAAACTTCATTTTGTTCATGAATGATTTCAAACAAATTAATAGGAAACTTCTGTCATAAATATATTAGCTATTTTATTGTAATGACTGATCTTCTGTACACCTAAGAATTTGGATGGGGTATTGGCTGCAGTTTTGTCTGTACCTCATCAACAGGCCAAGTCTAAACAAAGGTAAATGGTAAATCATATGTGGAAGACTTTCAGGTTTGTTTCTAACACTGGACAATTTGGATCAGTCTTCTTTTCACTCACAGTACATTGTTTCTTCTTTCATATTTTGAGCTACATAAAGGAATTTAAATCTTGTATTGCTGTTGCTAGTTTACTCAGTCTCATTTATTTATTCCACTAAAAAAAAGCCCCAAAAATCAAATCACTGAATTAGGATGTGAACTGGAGTTGCTCAAGAAACAAGGATAAGCAGATCATTAATTTAAACAGATAAACACATATTTGTGGTTTTCCTCTTAGCTACTTTCATTTTCTACATAATCTAAAATACATGTATTTCAGCAAAATAAATTACACCACCTTAACAAATCGGTTTCAGTGAAGGTTATTTCATTTAATAAGCCAGCTTGTCTCCAGAGAACACCAATTCCAGAGAGAGATCTGAAAAGATTAAACCAAGCCCAGAGAGTTTTACCCTGCTGGTACTGTTCTGAATTTGAAAAAGGAGGGGGTTTAAAAAAGCAGGGAAAGGTGTTGCAGGTAAACAACTCCCAGGAAGAAGAGCACAACAGCACTGAAGTTTTATAGTACAGAACTGGAAAACACACAGAATTAGATGAAAAGCAGCAAAATTCATGGTACCATGGTGAATAAGAAGAGTTATGTGGTTATCATGAAGCCTCCTCCTCCTTCATGTGCAATCTCTGTAGCTTTTCATTGCAGTATGTCAGAAAGCATTTCCATTCAAGCTTTTTTATATATATTCATTCATATACCATATTATCCCACTGCTACACATTGAACACGAGGTGACAAGTCTATTCAATTACATTTTTTTTAATATATATACACACACATACAGATTTTTATATACACACATATAAGATATGGCAATATGCTGAAGCTGTAAAAACATTTCCAATTAATGGTGAAGAACCCACCATGCTGCTATAAATATTCCCTGCTAATTATAGTGAAGATTTCAGTCTCCATCCTGAAATGCATTAACTCTATTATTATAAAACCAACCAAAGTATCTCCCTTTATGCAACATTTATTCCTTAGGCAAAAACAACTTGCAGGTACTTTGTCAACTAAAACACAGTGTGGTGCATTACAAGCAGTTCATTAGTGTCAGTTAAATAAACCTCACTTCAACTCCAAAGTTTGCATCAAGTTTTAATTTGCATTATATTCTCTCTTCAGTCTGATTAAAGCTGCTTTCTTTTCAGCCCTCGAAATCACCAACTTTTACCTTTCTAAAAATTAATTTACATGCTAGAGAAGATCCTAGGGGAAATGCTGTCCTAATTTAAACACAGTATTCAGGAATAACATTCCTCATGGCTACAAAACATTTCCAAGTGCTGACAGGCTACGTCTCTACTATCAAGTGTTACAGCTCTAAAGGAGAGAAGCTGCAGAGCCAAGCAGCTGGTGCCCACACTACACACACTTGTGACAGCACAAACAGACCTCCTAGGAGCAGCTTTCCAAAACAGGAGCTCTTACTTTCCATGCTCAAGAAACAATATCACAATCAAATCTACTCTAGAAACTCTTGTAAAAAGCCCTGGCTCAGCAACAAATGTGATATTGCCATTTGTGCCAATCTCTTACAACTGTTTTGAAAAGCAAAAGCCACGTGACTAATAATCTCTTTCCCCAACACCACACTCCCCTTCAATTTTTGCTTCTTTCTATCTCTTCTAATCATTAATTAATCAATGTGCCAAAAGGTTGTTTTCTGATTGTTTGTTTTTAATTCAGGAACATTGTATTAACTAAATCACATTCATTTAAAGACACCATCACCTTCTGGAAAGAAGTCCTGCTTCAAAGATGTTCCAGCTCCTTCTCATCAGATCACAATTGTCCACTTGTTACTATTTACTAAAGCTCCTTATCACTTACTCAGTAGAGATACCAGATTTACTTAACTCCAGAGGGATTCAAAGGTTGGAATTTGGTTTATACCTTACTTCAAGACAAGTGTCAGTGACTAGGGTCAGAAACAGACACCTCTCAGTACTGAGAGAGCCATATATGTGTAAAGGGAGTGATAGATCTTGTCCAAAGCATCACTGATATGGCCAGGATGACTGGGATGCAGACATCTACACTCAAAACACACCCACCTCAACTAGAAGAACTTCCAGCTTTCTCTGAACACTTAACAAAAATGCAGAGGTGCATGTGCCATTTGCAATTTTAAAATGAAAATGAAGACAATTTAAGAAATGTATTAATTGCAACTGCTAGCAGTTCAACTATTTCATTTTAAAGTTCTTTTAGTGTCTTTGAACCTTATCCGGTACCTGAATTTATTACTACTCATGTTACAGTTCAGATTGCCCCCAATCATAAATCATTTCTAATTACACCTTGAAAGAATTCCACAGATTTATTCTCTGTAGAGGAAGGAGAGCGCCTTGGAAACTTCCTTCCTAAAAAGAGAACCTTGATCAAAGTGTTCTGATACAGCTCAATCTTCCCTTAGTGTCTCCTCTTATACCTCAATGATGTTTCCTTTCTGGCAGGTTTCCTGCTCCTAATATGCTTGAAGAAGTTCCCAGCTTTCCTGAGTTCAGCAAGTTGTGCCTCAAAATCTCTTCTGGGCTGATGTTCCCCCTCCCCTCATTTAATTTCTCAGGTTTGACATTCCCTTCTAATTTCTGTTTGGACACAACATCTACTTTTATACAGTAAACTTTTTTTGCTCCCACAAGTACATTTATTTCACCATTTACCTTTTTTATCTTATTTTAATAGAGGAGGATATACTTACTGAGAATCTACTATGACCTCTCTCAGCAGTCTCCATGCTACCAGCACACATACCTTTCCTTTTAATTTCCTCTAATTTGCTGCTTTATTCTATGTCTCTCCTCCTTTCAAAGTTTAGTACTACTGTCAAGGTGGTTTGTTTATTTTAAAATCATGCATTCTTATTTGTTTATCCTACATTTAATTTCTATTACCTATAAATACTTGTTTCCCATGACCTAAATATGAAGAACAGGAGAAAAAAGCAGAGCAGCACTACAGGAATAGGGAAGAGGAATGGCAAACAGAGGGGAGCAATGCTGAGCAACCAGCTCTAATGAAAAAAAAAAAAAAAAAAGAGCAAAAGCTCCCAAGAACTCTTGCTCCAGCATTTTAAACAGGGAAAAAATGAGAAAATCATGGCAAAACAGAAACAAGAGAAGAGGGCTTGGCTACATAAGCCTGCAGTAACTAGTTGCTCCAGCAGTCCCTCAAAACATGAGGTGGTTTTAAATTATTCCATGCTCTAGGCTAGCAACAGTTATTTATCAGTTTGTGGCTTATTCTTCTCCCTTTCTCCAGGTAAATGTCATTTAGTTCAGGCTGTGAGGGGAAGTATAACTCACCACATGTCCACGCAGCTTGATTTCATTTGCCCAGGAGTTTGGGTAGAAATTCAAGACAAGGTTTTACATAAAGATCCTCAGAAAGTGGGTCTAGGCTTTACTGCTGCCAATGCAGGCTCAGGTCACACCTCAGGGCATTTACACAACCACTTTTGGTCTTAGCTGTCAATTTTTACAGGCCCTGCTTAATATTCTTCCTCATTTTCTGTATTTCTACATAACAATTTGAAATTTAAATATCAGCAAGCGGATGCATAGGCAATCTGTTCTATAAATAAAACTGTCTGTAAAACACTGCAAAGCTTCCTCTCTCAAGCTGTGAGCTAGAAAGGCAGATTTTCAGAGTTGTCAGACACCACGTCTGACATCATCAAGTGACGATCAGCCCGGGCTTAACCAGAATTTCTAAAGATAAACAAGATTCAGGGATTTTATTTTTTCTGAGATGAAGCTCATCACTTGTTTGCAAAAGGCACAGATCTCAGCACAGTGGTGGATGTGTCAGCCCTCCCCTGAGCACAGCAGCCTTGAAAGGAGGATGAGAAGGTTCTGGAGTGATCTCAGATTATTGATGTGCAGTCCCCAGCCCTCCAACTACCAGCTCTAAGCTGTCAAGGCACCAAAGTGGCCTGACCAGCCAACACTGACAAGTCCATCACAACTGATCTCGAGGATGAAGGGAACTGAGACAGCATTCAGCATAAATATTGGCAGAAGTTCTTCATCAGGGAGGATGATCTCAGTGCAGGCTGAGAATGAGCATCTTCTGGAAGGTGAGAGGTTGGCTTTCATGAAGTCTAATTTAGAAACCTCTAAGGTTTGCATGGGGTGGCTCAACATGTCATATGACTTTGAAGTGTCAAGTAGTAGCCAGTACTGCAGTAGAATCCTGCTGCCATGGAGCTCAGAATCACACCAATGATATTTAGACAACTGGGGATATTTCTGAAAATTCAACTTGGGACCTTTGAAAGGAACAAAAACCTTTTTCTTAGGTAGAGCTACGTTTTTATCATCCCACTGACCAAGTGCAGCCATGGCATGCAGTCGCTGTCATTACATGCAGGACCTCATTTGTCCCCTGGTTGAAGACAGAAATGTCATAACCTGTTCAGTCTTTCACTAAAGATTTTGTGTATTTCAGCAGAATCAATGACTGTGGCCAGGGTGATGTGTATCCAGTCTCAGGAGGACATGTCTCTATTGAAGGGGTATTTGTAACCAAGCCCAGGATAGCATTTTTAGCTTGCTATGGCTAAAGCAGATTTCTTCATGACATCAGCAGAAAGATAAAGAAGCTAAAATTGTTCAAAATCTTATACTCAGTGAGCAAAGAAGCCCTGATAACCAGGTCAGCAAAACTGGATCAACAAGTGTACCTTACTGGCCAAGCTGCCAGAAGTTTTTAGTCATGGCTGGGGAGCTTGGCCTATTAATTTTCTGTCACTGCTGCTGCTGCAAAGACTGAAGGCAAAGATCATCACAGAAACACTTGATTTACATTATATCCACTATTCTCTTCTTTCTGGTGTTGACAGGTGAACAGGTACCTATGTGAGAGGCCACATGGTGGTTGTTCTGATTGTCAGCCAACGTGGTTCTGTTTCTAAAGAGAGTTCTGGTGCTAATCTAGGGAATGGTAAGAGCAGCAGAACAGATGTTTGAGACACCAAAGGCCATGGGAATGCTGCAACAGAACCTGTGCTGACCATCCAGCTGGCTAAAGAAGCACCCAGAGGGTCCCAAGAGAGCCCAGACAATCATGTAAGCTGTATCCAAAATCAGTACCCATGATGCAGAGAAGAAAAAAAGTAATGAAACATTGTCATTTGTCTTCTACCTTTGCCTGCTGACTACCCAGGACCAACAGGTAGAGCTGGTGTCAAAAGGCCAACGTGCAACTTTCATTTTAGCCTCCAGCATCAAAAACCCCTGCCAAACTGCTTTGGGAACCAAGCTCTGTCCTAAAATGTGGTAACAGAGCATGCAGCTGGAACTAACAGTGGTGTCCAACAATGTAAGAATCAACCACAAGAATGCCAGGAAAGCACCCTCGGATGGTTCAGGAAGTATTTCAACATATTGTTCTTTCCATCACCTATTGTCACTCACCTCAAGAATAAAGACATTCAGAACTCCAGTCAACAGATCAAAAGTTACTTCTGCATGTTTAATGCAAGGCAGAATTGTCACAGAGTCACTAGTTTAATTAATTAAGTACACAACAGATGGAGCAGTAGAGACTCAGATGTGAAACCTGTCATCTCATTAGAAGGCTGAAAAGAACTAAAGCAACAGCCACAGGACAGGCAGAGCTTCATGGCAGAGGAATAGTGAGAAGCACTGAAACCTGCACATTATTTCCCAAGTAGTAAAAAAGGCAAATTGAGGATATTTAATGAACTGAACTTGCCCACAAAGAAAAGGAATGAAGCATTCAAGGTATGGGATGACACCAGGAATGGTACTTGACACAGTACAAATAACAGCCCCTTTAAGTAGTATGGGTATTATCAATGAAGGTCCACAATAAAATAATGGGGTTTTTTCAAGTATCTGACCTTAGCCAAATAAAATCCAATGTGTGCACACAGTGTTATGTTTCAAAAAGCATTATGCAAGAGATAGGTTTAATTCCAAGCAACTTTGCAATTGCACATTTTAATTCTTATTTAAAGAAAGAGTGATTCTCAAGGGCTTGTTAACATTACAACATAATGGCTTGAGATTAGAGAGCTTTTATGCACAATTCAGTACCTCTTTCACTCCGTGGAAGATGGCATTGTACATATTTCTGTAACTAAATAGCTTCATTTTAAATCAGACTCTTTGCTTCCACGTTAAAATAGTGACTGACATCTCCCAGTTACTGGATGATACTTTCTATTCCAATTTGCCAGGCTGCACAGCTGGAAATTGTCATTCAAGTCAACATATACAAAAGTTGTATTTGAAAATAATGATCAAGTGTCATTCAATTAAAATTTAAGAAAATTTTGGTTTAAACACAAACAAGTTTTGACTCTTCATGTGTCTTCCATGAATAGAAGCGAGAGCTTCTCACCAATAGAACTTTCATTTTAACTACTAAATCTCATCTTCTGAACTTCTGCTCAGAGATTAAATCTTTTTTTTCCTGTTTATTGAAGTCCCAGTGTCTCAGTTTCAACTGAACCAGTAAATGAACAGAATTAGATAACCTAGAACAAAATAATACTCCTCTTCTGTGTCTAGAGGCAGCTAATCCTGAGACAAAAAAGGTTGGAAGATCAAGTTCCAGCATCCAATGTTTAGCTAGTAACTTACTTTCACTTTAAGAGTTTTCACTTTTATTTGTTCTATTTTTAAAAGTGATTTGCAAAGTACCTGAATTTTAAATAGAAGTGTAGGATTTAACATATACTTTCAGTTACAAGCTTTAAAAATATGACATTTAAGAAAAAACATATTCAGGTAAAACATTAATTTAAAAAGAGTGCAGTTTCCTCCACCAAGTAACTGGTTAACTTGGCAACTTTCTATCCAGAAAAATAATAAAATCTTGGCATTCTTTAATTCCAGTACTACTGTATTAATTCAGTTTCCTAATTAAACCTTTAATTGGTTAGGAAAACTTGGATGTTCCAGAAGAATACTAATTACAACACTTTTTAAAGGGAAACAATTCAAAGACTTAAAATAGTAGGTAGCATAATCCTATGCATTCAAATAACCTTTTGTCCTTTAGTACTACCCAAGGTTGAAGAGGTTCTGTTGGTTTATTCTTTCCTAATATTCTGATATAGAATAAAATATAAGTTTAAAGTAGTTTTCTATGCTAAATGGACCCTTGCACAACATCACACAATATCAATCTCTGAAGGATTAAAAAAAAAGACAAGCCAGAAATCCATTTCTGGCAGTGTCATCCACACTCTGGCCAGTTTGGAACACCAGTAACCACGTCTGGGCAACAGGCTTTCAATAAAAGCCTTCAAATGCAAGAGCAAGTCCAGTTTGGATGTCTTCAGGAGAGAAAAAGGTTCAGCTACTCCTCAAACACACTGGAGAACATTGAGTTTGATTTTTCAGAGACACTGAACATCACAGTTATCATAGGTCTTAGCTTTATTCAGATGTGCAACGTCTGAAGACAAACATAAAAGTTGCTACTCTAAGATTTCAAACCCTTTTAGGATTAGGTATTAGCAATATCATATGTGGACATGCATAGTAGAAGAGCTTAAAACCTTTCAAGCTGAAGTTTCAATACATAAATCAATGAAGGTTCCTGGAAAATCCAAGGAGATTTTGACAGCAAACAAGATCTACAGGCTGAAAAATAATTAGTTCCAGTTTATCAGTTCCTCTCCTTCTCCCACTACAGATTGGAGCCACTAAACAGAAAGAGCTCACTGGCAGGCAAAGACCTAAAGCTCACCAGCAAAGGCACTAAGGAGAGACATCTGGCCATAACTAAAGAAGAACATTTTTAAAAACTACACTTTTACTCTCATTCTCTTTATTGTAAATATGAGAATAACTGAGAAAAATGCAGTTTTTACCTAACTTACTGTAAATCAAAAGCATTTTTTAAAACCTTTCATCACTAGCTCAATCTCCTTAATCTGGGTGATAAAAAAACCTGTTTGAAATATTCTTCCTAAGAAGACACAAACATAACTGTTGTCACTTTTTGCTTTTCCAGGTGATTTTGTAAACGCTGTTTGGCCCTCTCCCAATAAAGGGTCCTGGCCCATCATTACCATTTCTGAAAATCAGCCACAACCATTTATTCCATTGTCATCCACTGACAAATTTAGTAAATCCCACTGAAATTTACTGTTGAATTAAAGTTTTTTGAAAGAAACCACCGAAACCCACAGAAAGTTAAGCCCACTGTCCCAGTTAAACAGCATCTGATGCAATTCCATCACATCCAGCTTCTACAAGTTCATTGTCTCCAACACAGAGACAAGGATCAGGCCCACTTAGATGAATTCTGTATCCACACTATGAATGTTTCATCAGAAAACATTTAATCAGAAAACTCAAGGTAGGTTCAGGCTGAACTACCACACACACTTCTCCTCAGAATTTACTTTTCAACCTAAACTCCTCTCAATTTATTAATAGCACTCATGAAAGCTCCAAGTATTTTTAAATACTACTCCTTTTTTTCAATCCACACACAAATTAAGTCCTCTGATTGTATTCTTAGTATTTACAGAAGTATTAGAGCATTAGGGTTGAGGCAGGCAAGCTACAGCTGGAAAACACTGAAGGAAGTTTTAGTTTAGATACAACAGGTCACAGGTCAAGGTCAAAACACTAATATTTAACAACACTGTAGACATGAGTGATGACCATCAACCAGCCCCCTCATGCACACACAGAACCCAACATCTCTGCTCTCCATCAGCTCTCCAAATAAATACATGCCGAAACAAAGTCACGTTATTTGACTGGAGGACAGAGCAAAGTGCAAATATCCCCTTTTCAGAACCATACCTTGATCAGAAAGGAAATCCAGCATGGTCTGGAGGAGGAACGAGAGGTGCCTGACACACAGAGCAGGATTCCCCATCCTTCTGGAAGCATAAACCAGCTCGTGAAGCAACCGCATCTGCACCGCAGCCCAGCCTCGGTGAGTTCCTGCAAGGTAAGCAGCCATTTCATGCTTTTTAAAGCTAGAACTCATCACAAACCACGTGGGTTTGGTTTTCTCTATATACTAAGTGGTAATTTAGTGACACACAAAGATCATCCAATGCCACCAATAATTAAAGTCCAAATCTTGCACTCAGAAAATGAGGATCATTGAGTTTGCTTGAACATTTAAATGTAAAAGCATTTTTATGTGCTTGTCTACCAAATAATAAATTTATCATTACAACTCAGAAAATGAAGTTAATGTTTCCCGTGAAGTAAAAACAAAATGATACACAAAACCTTGAAAGTTTTTGATTTTTTAAACTCCCTGAACCAGAAATTTCATACAGACACTTCATGTTTATCCAAATCAAGTATTTCTTAGCTCTCTTTAAAGATCAAGCAAAAACTATTTCCTCTAAATGCTTTCCTGGCCATTAAGACAGTAAAAAGCAATAAAACTGAAGGACATGAGGCACATTTCCCGGTTTTCAGTCTTTAAAACCAACATTTTGGACTGTAAATTCTTTCATATTTGCAAAGTACCCACAGTAACAATAAATAGATCATTATAATGGAACTTTTCTTTCAAAAACACAATATGCAGTACTCTTCATGAAACTTAACCTGCTTTTAGTAGTAAGCAAGAGCAGTAATTTTTAAGTAACAGATATTCTAAGATGTGTAATAATTCACAAAGTTCTGAACAGCCTTCCTGCTAATATTACCCTTCAGCATTTGGCAAACCTTTCCAGAAATATTTATGGCAACCAAACCTTGAGAGTTTATATTTTGCACACAAGAGCCTCATTATTTTTCATGTGTGAAATGTCATTCTTATCAAGAAGTTCTTGCAGTTTACAGCCATCTTTCCATATGTCTCTGAAACAGCCATTTTAGGGGTAAAATCTGACAGAGCACTCCAGTGAAACAGAAAGGTAAGGTAAAAATCAAAGATAAACACTCATAATGTCATTTTTTTTCTCTTCTAATCATTACTTCTTGCAGAACCCCTACAAAGACCTTGAAAGGTTGGAACAGATGATCCCTGAGGTCCCTTCCAACCTGGCATTCTATGATTCTATGAACTCTTCTCCCAACAGTCCCATTCTGAAAAATCTGTCTTATGAGGAGCAGCTGAGTGAACTGGGATTGTTTATTCTGGAGAAGAGAAGGTTGAGGGGAGACCTTATTGCTCTCTACAAACTCCTTTTAGGTAGTCGTAGTGAGGTGGGTGCTGGTCTCTTCTCCCAAGTAACTAGCGATAGGACAGGAGGAAATGGGCTCAAGTTGCACCAGGGGAGGAAAAATTCCTTTACTGAAAGTGTCAAGCCCTGAAACAGGCTGCCAAGGGAAGTAGTGGAGTCACCATCCCCGGAGGTGTTCAAGAAACATGTATAAAATGTGTGTATTGAGAAGAGTATAACCAAAAACACCTTTGAAAGATATTTTCAAAAAAGAGTAGAAATTAAGCCCACAAATAAAATGTAATTATTTGCTGCAAACAGAGGAATACAGCAACACATTCAGCAGTGGGTTGTGGAAATCTGAAATTACTGAAAGAAACACTAGGAAAAACTGCAGGCACAGTGTTGAAGAACAGCTTTCCTCACCACAATCTCAGATAGGTAAATAATTTTGGTTTATTTGACATCTCCCAAGGAAAAACCAACTGCGTGACCTATTATGCTAATTCCACACCTTCCCAGAGACACCGACCTTTGCTGAAATCTTTGGGGTCCAAGGATAAGCTGTAGCCAGGGAGGGTTTCCAGGAGCAGCTTGTAGCAGGCCCTCCAGCCGGGCTCGGGGATGCTGGGGGCCGCGCACTGCATGGCCGCGATGCGCTTGAAAAAGGCCGACTTGCGGCGGAACCCGATGCGCTCGTACAGCTCCGACAGGACACTGTAGCGCTGGATCTTCTCCTCCTCTGACAGCTGCGGGGCAAGGGGAAGAAAAGGATGGGACTTTATCAGCATTTTAAAGCAGGCATCTGAGGTTTTATGAAAAAAGAATACAGGAGAAAAAAAAAAATCTGGTAGCCAACTCCAAGACTACAGAAGGGGATTTAGCGTCTAGCCAGGTGTGACAGCTTCTACTGCCAGGACAACTTGAGCTTGCTTCAAGTTCAAGAGCTGCCAAAAGCAGCAAAGATGGAGTTCTTCAGCAACTTTTTGTCAGTAGTACCGACAAGTTAATAGGCAGAACAGTCCATAACAGCTCCACATTTTATGGAAGAGAATCAATGCGTAATAAGAACGCAAAAATAGGCCACTTCCAAAGTCTACTGATTGACCAAGTTAACAATGCAAAAATAGACCACTTCCAAAGTCTACTGATTGACCAAGTTAAACATTTTCATCCCTTTAGGATTAAATTTCATTATTAATCTTGAAATCACAGGCTATGAAAGCAAATAAACTACTGTCAAAGTTTTTCTCTGTCTCTGATCTTGTAAACCACGTTTTCATTCCATGCTACTGTACACAGGCAGACTGCCAAGTAGTGAGGAAGAATTTAGTGAAAGGCTAAGCCTCATTAGTCCTGAAGTTGAAACAAACTTGATGAGTAGTAACAACCAACATGGGCTTCTTTAACTTATCAATATATTGGCACAAGTCCAAGTGGCCATTCTTTCTTCTCGACTTTGAATGACAATCTTGCTTTAAAATCAGACAGCCAAGAAGAAATCGCTGCAGAAACTCTGAAAGTCACCAACTACTTCAAGCCTACACCGGGGTACCAAGGAGTAAGTTCTGAAGGTGGCCCAACGCTGACACCTAGTGCACAATATCTGGCATACACAACCAACAGCAATAGAAAATATTTGAAATTGTTCTAAAGCTGCTGACACGTTTTGCAAAGGCGTTTTAAAATTACAACCTTCCTACCAAAATAGCACCAAAGGGCAGAAACAGCATTTCTGCAACTCATTCTTCAAAACAAAGTATCAATCAGTGGGTTCTGGGCATTTAACTTCAGATACTTAAAGCCTTAGGAAGTCAAGCTGCTAACCACACTGGTTAGGTTTTACAGGGAAAAATTAGGTCTTATAAGTGAAGCCTCAAAACATGTTTTTGTCATTTAAATCCTAATATAATTACAAAAAAAATAGTCTGTTTTCAAAAGTCACTTTTGATTTGGGACATGTGAGAGACCTCAAAGAAGCCTGGAGTTTTCAGAAGGCACCACAGCCTTACCCGATAGTTCAAATCTCTGAGTTCCTATCTTCAGATATGAAGAGACACAGACAGACTGGCTAGCAAGTCATTTTAGAAAGTTTCAGACACTTTTTGAAGCTGCAGGTGCTATTTCCCTCAGAACTGACAACACAGGATGATGCCCAATGCAAAATTACCACCCACCCATATAAAAGCCCAAGCCCTGTAAGCAGGGCTGTAAAAGGGCAACGGCACCGAGTGGAAAACTTTAATGAATCAACGTGGCTGGAAAGAACACGAGGCACAAGCAGAACATACAGAACAGTTTTAAACCAGTTTATCAGAATCCCCCAGACACATCATCCAGAAAGAACAAGAGGTGTCAGATTAAGGTTACCTGCTCTAACAGGAAAAAAGCTGCTGCACCTTTTTTTCTCCGCTTGATTTGTCATTTTTTTAAAGTGCAATAAAAAAAAATACAGCAGCAGAGTAGAAAAGGGCATAAGCATGTACTAAAGTTAGAAAAGCTTAAAAGAACTATCAAAAGCTGTTCCTCAAATACCTAAAACTGCCAATGTTCACACGCCTATGGAAACTAAATTTTTAAGATGAGAGAAGACAGGGTCATGCTATTTAGGTAGATATGAGAGCTCACCAATAATTGGAACAACTATCAGAGGCAACAGGTCCTCAGAAAGTTTTATTTTTATATCTGAGTAAGTTTTTAACACTGTTACCTAACTTGTTGCTTCATGATTGTCCACAACATCATGGGATGTTGTAGTGAGAGGTGTCCCTGTCCCTGGCAGGGGGTTAGAACTAGATCATCTTTGAGGTCCCTTCCAACGCAAACCATTCTATGATCTATGAAATCTAGATTTATAAAAAATATTAATATTATATATATACTTGCACCCATTGCTCCTTGTCTTCATCATGTGGCTCCTTGTGAGGCAAGGGCCTCTCTCCAATTTGTACCTGCCCTTTAAGTACTGGAATATTGCAATGAGATCCCCCCTGAACCTTCTCTTCTCCTGGGAGAAAAAGACCTGACTCCTTCAGTCTTTCCTTCCTCATCAGGCAGGTTCTCCAGCCCTTCATCAACTTCATGGCACTCCTTCGGATCCTTTTCAGTCTGTCTGTGTCTTTCTTGAACTGAAGGGACCAGAACAGGACACAGTACTCCAGGTGTGGGCTGATCACACCTCTGTCTCTGCCAGTGCCCCTGGAGATGCAGCCCATGATCTGATTTGCTTTTGTCACTGCAGTGGTGCACTGCTGACTCCTGTTCAGCTGCTTCTCCACCAGGACCCCAAGGTCCCTTTCAGCAAGGTTGCTCCCCTGCCATACACAGGTCCCAGCTTGTACTGGGCTCTCTGGTTAGGTCATCCCAGGTGCAGGCCTTTGCACCTGTCCTTGTTAAACCTCACACAGTTGTTGCTTGCCCACTGTTCCAGCCTGTCCAGGTCTCTGTAAAATGGCTCTCCCTTCTGATGTGTCCACCTCACCACCCAGCTTAGTGTCATCATCAATCCCGTCCTTCAGATTATTACTGAAGATATTGACAGCATGGGGCCCTGAGGCCTGTTGGCTCATTTCCTACCCACCTCAAGACCACCCATCCAGTCTGGATCTTGTGAGTTTGTTCAGGAGGAGGCTGTGGGAAAGTGCCAAACACTCTGCTGAAGGTGGCCAGATCATACCTGCATTAAATCCTTAAATTCTGACCGAGCTACAACAAAATTACATCATATACCTGATTTTTATTTATGGATTTTTCAGACAGTGGGAGATGTGGCATTTATAGAATATATTTTCTATAGCATGACAATGCACACTAATGGTGGAGTCCCCATCCCTGGGGGTATGTAAGATTCATGTAGATGTACTGCTTGGGACATGGTTTAATTGAGGACTTGTCAGTGTTGGGTTAATGACTGGACTCAACGATCTTAAAGGTCTTTTCCAATCTAGGCAATTCTGTGATTCTGTGACTTAAATTGCCAGTCTTAGCAGGAAGTAATGAGCAAAACAGGAAAACTGGTAAGAAATCTAACAGCTTGTTATGACTTCCTTCAACCACAGTGTCTCTGTAGCCAGTGACACCACGCTTGAGACACTGACCAAGTGTTAGTCTTGTTCTGTGGTGGTACTGAGCATTTTTCTCACAGTTCTAAATACTCATTTTCTCCTCTGAATTCCTTTCTGATTTGACCTCACTAAGACTTTGCACTACAGAGCAAAAGTTCAAATGATTAAATTAGACTTTTGGGCTCACTTGCCATTCCTGATTTGCTCACAGTTCCATTGAACAAGATACAACCAAGAAAAGAAACAAAATCCATTGCAGATCTGTCCCAAGCAGCTATTTTTACCTAGTACATCATCACAACAGAACAATAGGATTTTTTTTCTTCACAAGGGAGAATAACCAAGAGAGGCTTTAATCTCAAGCTAAGTCCTCATGTTTTTAGATGAACTCTGAATATCTTTTAAACCAAACTCAGAGACACAGAAATCCTCAGAAGCCAAGTCGTAGTGAGAAAGGAGGTTGTGATAACAGAAAATAAACTGGAGTCTCCTGAACCTAAGTAACTTCCACACTTCAGGTTAATCTCTCAAATGAGAAGAGAAAAATAACTGGACTTCCCACACCGACCTGACGGAGGTTGATATAAACAGCATTCTGAAGAAACTCAGAGGCTTCCATGCTCCTCTTCTGTATCGCGAGGACTCTCACGGCCTTCACACAGGCTTCCAGCTCAATCACACCAGCATTTTTGTACTTGAAGAGGAGAAAATTAAAAGAACATAGAAATATTGCACCTGGTAGATTTGGTGAGTATTTCTGCTCAACGCAAATCAGCTGTCACATCTTCCAAACCCAGCAATTCCTTGATGCTAGCAACTATACTCTTACATTATCAGCATAGGCCCAAGGGAAAATTAAGGTGTCATCTGAAATGTTGTTATGCAAAACATCAGGTTTCAGTCCTTTCACTCACTTTTCTTCTTTTGAGGCACAGCACAGCTTCAGTCTGAGCTCAGAGAAGGAGAAAAACTGGAGTATTACTATAATTTTGGATAACCTCACACAGGTTGTGTGTGGTGTGTCTGCAAAGTAGTAAGTTCTACCTTCACAGTGTAATAGGTATGTAAGCAAAAAGGTCAGTTTTACAGTAGTTCAGCATCACCTAAAACTGTTTTGTCATGATAAACAAAGAATTAATTTTGCTTTTCCAACCTATTACAAAATACACTATATAGCACAGGAGACTGTAGCAACAGAACTTTAGTTTGACTGCAGCAATACTCTCCTTAGTCAAAGCAGTAACACTGGTGAGAAGTGAAATTAGAAACCATTCTGAGTTTTCTATTTACAGAATATTTTCTGTACATGACTGTTCCAGTCATTTAGTGTGCTTAAAGAAGGCAGGAGACAATTTGCATGTGCATTGATCTGTTTAAGCTCAGACAACAAATCCAGGAGGTTTTCTAAACAAATAATCTGATCCAGTTATTTCCTCCAACAATACTGATGCTGGATCTTTGGACCAGCCTATCTCCTGCTGAAGTTAAACTCTGTCCAGGTATTTATCATGTTTGGAATCTAATGGGGGAATAAAGCTCTGAACAAAATACAGGAGTTACTCCAAAGCAATGACATATTCTTCTCGTGTGCATTTTTATCAGCAAAACCAAATCATTAGAGATTGAATCCATTTTAGAAGATGCTATAAAAGTTTCTTAAGCTCAGTGATAACAAAAACAAAGTAGGAAGAGCTGCTTGCTCAGCATTAGAGCTGGGAGTTACTCTATCCCTAGGTCTTAAACAGATAAAAGCCAACTGTGCTTGTCTTGAACAGTTACAGATCAGTCCCCAGACAAACCTCTTTATTTGCAAGCACAGGTGCAATGAAGCAGTTATTACTTGCTGAGAGCACAATGTATATTATTATAATCAAAATATGAATAACCTGCCCTAAGCCTAAAGTACAATAATTTTACACATCTAAAGAAATCACACACTTTCAAGGTGAGCAACTTACCCTTAAGGTAAGATAAAAAGCTGACTGCATACTTGAGAATTGTTATATTGATGGATTTAAATCTGTCTGAAACTATCCCTAAAACTATCACCTTTCACTGCTCCTGATCATAAATTAAGTCATGAACAGAATTTATCTTGTTTCATTTGGAGTCTCCCTTCACCGCTAACATGGAAATGCCACATCATATTTACACAGCTTTGTCTAAAGATACTTTCAATAGCAAACAGGAGAGCTACCTGAATTTAAAGTGATTAAAGCATAAATAACTACCCTGGAATGCAATTAAACTTTCCTTTAAGGTTGATGTGGATTCTGAGCAACTATTGTCACAGTATGACATGATTTTTTTCTCTTCATATTATGAATCCAAATATTAAGCTACCTAACTAGCTCATGCTCTGAGCACTTGCACGAAAATCTCAAAATTGCTCTATTAGAGCTGAAAACTTAATTTTTCTAAATCCTCTTTTAAGAGTGTTTGTCCTTCACATTTCCTCCATGACCCCTTCTCTCTCCACATGCTCTAAATACCTGCTTCCCTGAGCAACCCTGCAAAATACCCATCATCAGCAACCTCTTCATAAACTCCTGAATTCCCCAGAGATCACTCCAGCAGGCACAGCAAATAAACCTTCAGCTCACACAATGCAGAAAAGCATCACTGGAGTTTACGACGTATCTATTGAGGACCATAAACATATGGAATAGTTAACAAACCTCCAAGCATCTAACACTCATGCTTAGAGTGCTTTAAAAATAAAAGACAATTAATCCAGAACCTTGAGGTCCTAACACAGTAAATAGTTTACTTGGCACATTGCTCTTTGACCAAAGTTCTGAGATTCCCAGACTCCAAACCAAGCACTTAGTTCAGTAGTATAAATTATTCCTATTTCTTCCATTATCATATGCCTTACAAACTTTATTGCACGTGCTTTAGAAGATCCTCTGACACCAAAACCACAGCAGCTCATTATTCACACAAATTTCAGTGAAATAAATTGGATTACCTTGCCATAGTAAGAAATGGCTTCTTTGTATTTATCTATGATGTCTTCAGGGCTGAGGCAGTTCTTGGCCCGGCCGATCTCAGCGCTGGTGTCTGCGTTGATGCCGTTGGAAGTCAGAGCACCTAGAACAGAGCAGGTGAGGAATGAGCAGAAGGACTTTTAGCAAATAGTAAATATCTCAGAAGAAAACTAGGATATGCTGCAGGCTTGACCAAAGCCCTGCCTAGAAAGAGATCATGCCCTGCCTACAGAACACCAGTTTGGTTGTATTGTGCTATTTTAAAGAGTACAAATGAAAAATGGATTCAATCCTAAACCAAACAGGAAATTATCTTTCACTTAGTAAAACTCAAATATAGCCACAATCTTTTACACTTGTCTGAATATTTAGATTATGAATAAAATATTAGATTGTTAAAGTTATGGCCATATCTGAATATGTAATTTTGATCTTTGAATTATTCCTTGTTCTACTTAAAAACGGTCTAAGGCACATCTAACAAAAAAATGTGCAATATTTTTAATAAACTAATTATTAGAATAATGACCTTTTCCTCTAATCATTGAAAACAAATACTTCTCTTCCCTATGTCTAAATCAGAGAAAACCAAGTGTTACACTCTAACGAAGGCCATCAAATCTGAGCCTACCACATAAAAAAGATAATAATTACCTGGGGCTCAGACACAATAGTAAAAAAAATTGCTTTTCTTATATGAGAAAGAAGGCAAGAGACAGAGTCTTTACAAACAAAAGGGGTAAGAATCTGAAATAAAAGCGAAGGAAACTTGGGGTGTTACAAAGAACATGAAAATTTTACTTCTAGAATTTAATTTTATTGGGAAATTAACATAATAAAATTGAAAACAGACATCCAAGGTTGGGCAAGGCTCTACACCTTTTTCCATGCTACTTAATCTGTAGGATTATATGGTAATTTATTTCTCCAAGAGGTTTTTCTACTAAGCTAGCAAGGAAATCTTTGTGTTTCAAGAGCTGGACCTAACTTCCAACATCAAAACTACTGTAAAAGATACTTTCTACTCCTTCTACATATTCAGAGATATGTTATTGTACATGCTTAAATACTAAAGAAATTTTTTATGTATCTACCAACCTTAAAGAATCACACCAAGCACATCTGTAGGTTAACTTCTGCTGATTAATTAGGGAGGTTATGGAAGTTAAGTGTGAAATCTTTGTTAATGATGATTGAAAGAGCATCATGACACTACAAGACTACATGTGACCATTCAAGTTTGTCAGTTAAAGATTTTGAAATCCTCACTACTTGAGAAGAAAGAATCTTGGTTAGAAATTTACAGGGACACAATCATGGAACTACATCATTTCTTTCGTGCCAGTTACCCTCCAATCTCTGCTTCCTCAGGATTTATAGCCAAAACTTGAAGCATAGTCAGTACTAGTTTTGGCAACTGGCAGTAATTATCTATACGAATGCAGAACATATGCAAATAATAAAAGAAAAGACTTTGGAAACATGCAGGAAAATCATGTACCTGGATCAATGAGAACTTCTTGTGCCCCTAAAAGGAGGAACAAAAATGATTTTTTTTTCAGCCTTAAATATAGCCAACAAAATAAGCTTTTATAATGTTTTATAACTAACATCAGGCTTGAACAAAGATTTATCACGATCATCATTGCTATTTTGAAGGACTACCAATTATAAGTCAAGTAGTCACCATATGTTAAATCTCATTTTGTTAAATAAATGTAAAAATTCCATGAACTTGCAATGAATTCTAGGACACATCAAGAAGAACTGAAGAATTTTCACTGCATAATTTAAGACGTAGCCTTTTTCTGCTTTTGCTTTATTTTTAATTGGCAAGTTTTCATCACAATCTGCTTACTATATTTTACTATCAGATCCTACAATACTTAAATCTCCTTATAGGAGCTCATTTAATCTACACAATACTCTAGAATAACATTTTCAAGTAATTTCACCCCTTTCAATTGTCGTTAACTTCACTCTCCCAAATTTTCTGAATAATTGAGTCATGCCAACCCAACAAGCCAGGCTGTTCACATAAAATAGTTGCCAAGAGTATTGTAAACTTGGACTGTCTGATATAGAACATGTGATTGCCCTAAACTTTGATTAAACATGGCAACAAAATTGTTAAGATCAAGGGCTAAGAGGTCCAAAACAATTGCTGTATGAGCAAGACAGGACCTCCCTTCAGTTGATTTGCTTGGACTAATGAAGCAGAGACTTAGAGCTCGATCAAAAAGATACCCCAACACTTGGCTCATACGTCCTCACTCTGCTTGGGGAAAGAGGAAGGTATGAGTTTAGCTCTTCAAACAAACAAAACACAATAGAGAAACCCCAAATGGTCAGTAAATTAAACATGAAGCAATCTAAGCTCAGCTTATTCAACATACAAATCATATCCCCAACAGATCATGGCCAGGTTTCTGGCCAACAGGAACTAAGAAACTCAAAATCTTTTTTACACTGAAGGCTGCAGAGAAGAATCCAGCTGTTCAAGGGGACACAGCCTAAAGCTCTCCCCCTACAAACAAAAGGGTTTAGGAACATGAGAAATCATACTGCTTTAAAACATCAATCATCAATTTTCACAAGCAGCAGGACGCTGCAGTCCAAGGGCTCATGGCAACAACCAAGGAAGAAACCTGTCTTGGGAGCAGGAAAGATTCCATGTCTCCTTCCATCAGACAAGGACTTTAATCACGACGTTATTGGCCAATTCTCTTCTGAATGAACTATTCCTATCAAAAGTTTCAGAACAAGTTAAAGGGTACACCAAAAAAACCCCAAACAATATTCTGATGGTTCCAGATAGGTATGAAATATATTGCAATTCTGCTTAGTAGGAAAAAACCCACTAACACTGCTCTCTTAAGCTTCTGCTCTATATTATAGCAAGAGAGACAATATTAATGCTTCTCTTTACAAAGATGTTTCTACATCAAGTAGACCCCACAACATTTCTGGAGCTATGTTCTGTGCTATGGCCTAAAAATGCCCAATGGTGGAAACAGCAGATTCAAGAGGAAGGTGTTTGTCTTGACCGGTTCAGGGCACAAAGGCAGTACCAAGAAAGCCCATCCTGTCAAGGCAGGCACAAGGAGAGGTGCAATTCCAAGCACAGATGGAGGCACTAAAGGTAACTCTCACATTTGTGTGCCTCAAAAGCAGGCATAAATCAAAGATCAGTTCCAAGCATGGAATTCCTTAATTCATGCAGAATTTGGAACCCCCTTTTGTTTCTGGCCTTATCTTACAGAAGGATGCACTGGAATTTGTTCCCCAGATTAAACACTGTCCTCACAGAATTAATTATAACTAAGGAGGTTATGAAGAAAGGTGCAGTTTGAAAAAGAAGTTAAATAAAAGGCACTGCAGAGTCAAAAAAAAGTATTGAAAAGAAACTTTCAGAAAATCTTGTAGAAAAAAAGGCATCACAACAATAGTTGTTTGGCTAGGCAGAGTTCAGCAGTTCAGATCTCCCAATGTTTTGAGATCTGAACTAGTTAGGGAACAATATCTAATGGACCACACAGTAACTTTTTCATCTGGAAGGGATGACAAAAAAACCTGTAGTAAGTTTCTCTTCACATAAAAGTACTCTGAAAAGTCTTGTCATAGGAAACTAAAACACTTTTCAAATATGAGCCCATGAACAAGTTTGCAAACAGGACTTTGAATTACAAGAATATGTATATAAAGAAGCAGCAGTAATACACCCAAAATAGATTTTACTCAATTATTCTGATAGCTGCGACTTGTTACCCTCATTAATAACAAGGAGTACCAATTACAATCAGATTGCAACATCTACTGGTAAATATTTGTTAAAAAGTGGACGAAGGTTAATAACTGTGTGAAATTTTACTGCAATAGGCAACATAAAATGCACTCATAGGTCATGAGGCCAAATGCACAGATTTTAATGACTAGATATTAGATGAAAAATTAGTATTCTCTCCTGAAATAAGGTCATTTTCCTACCACAATTATCTGGTGTTGACATACAGTTTGTAATAAACATAATTCAAAGCAAGTGTTTACTAGGATTGTAACTTACAGATTAATAAAGATGGGTGGTTGTTTTTTTCAGATGAAGGAATTCCTTTAGATTACATTGCACACACGAGTACTTAACACCAGCACTTAAACTCAGCTTCTGTTTCAGTGCTGCATAAGAACAGCAACAGCTGAGCTGGGTTAGACCAAAGGCCTGTCTACCTAACAATAATCAACACATTTTTCTTTCCTGACCCTGGGCAGCCTCTCCTGGAAGCCACAGAAACTTGCAGGAGCTTTAACACCCTGTGGCACGTTTGGTTACACGATTAAGGGCTCATCTCCACAAACAGAAGCCCAGAGAAGTGACAGTCAGCTGAGCCGCAGTGACTTAGAGCCAACAGAGCTGTCCAGGGGTGATGCAGGGAAAGAACATCCTGGGATTGTATAGGATGTGTAGGTGATGAACCCAAGACAGTAAAAAGGACTTAGAGCCAACAGAGCTGTCCAGGGGTGATGCAGGGAAAGAACATCCTGGGATTGTATAGGATGTGTAGGTGATGAACCCAAGACAGGAAAAAGGATGGATCAAGGAAGTTTGGGGAACAAGCATGGAAAAACATACAGGTAAGGAGAGAGAGAGAGAGAGAGTGTGTGTAGGTCTAAGTACGAACAACTGGGTCTTGGAGGTCCAGTTGCAGCAGCCTTGTTCCTATCACACTACCAGACCCATTATCTCCTAACAAGGAGTACCCCATCATACCTATAAATCGGATAAGGAATAATTCTATTCATTTGCTTTTCCATCTACTAGCTGTATTTGATGTCCTCTACTTCTACTGTCAGAAGAAGCACTGAACCTCTGATCTCTATCCTTCCTTTTCCACAACCTTCACCTTATTATAGTGCTCTCTCATTTTTCTCCTCAGCCATTTCTTTTTCAGAACTAGTTCTAGGCTATTCAGTTATTCTTTGTACAGAAACCACACCAAGATGATCTTTGTTGCCCATCTGCAACCTCCTTCCAGTAGAAAAATGGGAGATAGTGAACACAAGTACCCTTTTGAGCTGGGAAACTGAAAATCAATATAATGTTCCAGATGCAGCTCAAGCATAGACTTAATAATTTCTTTTTTTTTTTCCCTCTTTGTTACTCTCCTCATAATTCCTGAAGTAGTTCAAGCAGGTCTTTTCTCAAAGAACCTCTGTCATACCAATATTAATATAATCAGCATATTTGCTATGCAATCAGAGTTCAGAAAGAATATCCTAAATCTCAAAAAATATGTTGGTTGCTTGGTATTTAGCCAAATCTATTTATTAAGTGTTGACTTTAGAGTAGCAGAACACCTCTGAATCCATGCACCTGACTTATTCCTCTCAATATGTGCAGCTCTGCCACATCATAGGTGCTTTCTGAAAACTCTCTGTACCCCCTCTGGCAAAATTCAAACTAACACAGACACTATTAACAACCAGATGAAGAAATCAAAAGCTTTGTAATTCTATACAAAGCACACATCAACATTAAAACCAAAGCAGTAGAAAAGTCTTTCATGAAAAAACATTAAACAGAAATAGACACCCCTCCCAGCTACCCCACCAGTTTATCCTGTCATTGGTATAATTTTACAGAGGGAGGAAATTTTCAGATGTTCAGTGGTGGCAAGCAGGAAAAACCAAAATTCCACCCTTACCTGGTCTGTGCCTATTGCCAGCCTCAGCAGAAAGAGAACCTCCTTGTGCTCTGCGAGCTCCAACTTTACCTCCAGTACCACCAGGATAATGATAGATGACTGAAGCTGAGCATAAGCCCTCAAGAGCAGCTGGAGAAGAAAGAAAAATGCCAACAGATCAGTAGAGATACTTGCAAGAAAGGAAGCATCATGTTGTAAAGTCTATTTACTTTGACCACAAAGCACCCCTCAAATTAGAGACCTACTGACAAAGTTCATGGATCTCTAATGACTGGACAAAGCAAAACATTACAAGATGGAAATACCTGGGGTCTACAGGCAGGTCCACCTCAGCTCCCTGGGGCAAGGCTATAAAGAAATCCTTTTTGGAAGCCATTTCCAAGCACATGAAGGACAAGGTGACTGAGAACAGCAAATGTTGATGTACCAAGGATAAATCAGTCCTTGGCAACTTCACTGCCTCCTACAGTGAGGAGATTGGCTTGGTGGACAAAGGATGTTGTACATTTTGACTTTCACAAGACCTTTGGACATGGTCTCACACAGCATGCTTATAATTTGAGGAGACAAAACTTGGATAGCTGGCCCATAGAGCAGGTGGAAAACGGGCTGGACAGCCAGGCTCAAAGGACTGTGATCAGCAATGCAAAGTGCAAATGGCTGCCAGTTATTAGTGGTGTCCCCCAGGAATGAATACCAGGAACAATACTCCAGTATCTTCATTAAAGCCTGGATGATTGCACAGAGCACGCACAGAAAATTCCTAGGTGGTACCAAATTGGGGGGAACTGTTAGGCAGGGCTTCAAAGCAGGAAGACTTGACAGGCTGGAGATACTGGCCACAGGAGCTCTTATCTCAAAAAGAACTCAACTGGAGAGGTTCCTGAGCAACTCAAATTAACTGAATGTGACATGAGCAGATCAGATTTGGGGAACTCCAGGAACCATTTCCAATCCAAATTATTCTGAGTCTATAAGCATAATTTGATAATGCAACAGATGGGCCTTAAAATACTTTCATGCCCTGAAGAAGTAGAAAATTTCTCCTTTCCTGCTTGAAGAATCCTGAACCATTTAACCTTCTGAAAGTTGAAAGAAAGAAGAGGAAAAGGAAAGAAGGAAGGAAAAGTCAGGGATAAAGTGATTCCTAGGAACTAATGTGAAAGGAAGTCATGTTTGTGGAAGCTAAACACTTGTAGCTTTGGCAGTTGTAAAAACAAACTTCTTTTGCTAACAGTCCATAGGAGGTATCTGCAAGAAAGATTTTTAAAACATCTGTACAATCCACTGAAAAAAATAAACACCTTCCAGAGGTGTAAAAAGTCACACACTAATTTTATTTTTTTTAAGTATATGCTTTACTACAAAATACATTTTATGTTGCAGGTTTTTTTAAACATTTCTTTCTTATGTTGTATTAACTAACTTTTATTTTGACTTAATTCTTAGTCACCCCTGATATTCAGATTTTGGCCACCAAAATCATTTTCATAATGCAGAAGAAAAGTTATAGAAGATAGTTTGATTTACTTGGGTTTAGCAACTAATTATTTGATTGCCTGTCACCACTTAATCCTACCTCCAAGCCACAGAAAGTCATTGACAGACCGCAGAAGTTCCACTGCCATGTGATAATGCACCAAGGAATCCTGTAACATCCCAGCCTGCAAACACAGGTCACCCACGTGTTTCCTCATCCGGCCTTGACAACGCTTCTTATAGTGTCTGCAAAATAAAAGGGACAATTTACAGTATTTGCAGGACATGCTTAATGGAAGTAACAAGCATCTAAAGTCAATTTTCTTTCCTCCTTACTAGCAGATAAATTTATTCTGTTTCTCTGAGCAAACATCCAGCATGAATTCTAGCCAGCATAATATGAAAAACCCCAATATTTTGAGGAGATATTGGAAAAAAACCTAATACATCACATATTTTGGCTACACAGCATTTACGCAGCGAGAGTCACAAGGTTAAAAGGCTGCACTGCAGAGCACTTTTAACAGCCTTGTCACAGATGAAATAAAATGGAATCACAGAACTGCTCAGCTTGGAAGGGACCTCAAAAGACCACGTGGCCCAACCTTTCATGGGAAAAGGAGCCTGCATGAGGTTACAGAATCATAGAACACATTGGGTTGGAAGGGACCTTCAAAGGTCATCTAGTCCAACCTGCAGTCAGCAGGGACATCTCTAACTAGGGCAGGTTGCTCACAGCCCCACCAAGCCTGACCTTGAATGTCTCCAGGGATGGGGCCTCCACCACCTCCCTGGGCAACTTGTTCCAGTGATCAACCACCCTCATATTAAAGAGCTTCTTCGTAATGTCCAATCTAGATCTACCCTTTTCTACACTGTCCCTTGTCCTATCACTACATGCCCTCGTAAACAGTCCCTCCCCGGCTTTCTTGTAGACTGTCTTCAGATACTGGAAGGCCACTACAAGGTCTTCTCTTCTCCAGGCTGAACAACCCTAGCTCACTCAGCCTTCACAGTAATGGCACTCCAGCCCTCTGATCATCTTTATGACTCCCCTCTGGAGCCACTCCATCAGATCTTGTGTTGAGGGCTCCAGAGCTGGACACGGGGCTCCAGGTGGGGTCTCACCAGAGCAGAGGGGCAGAATCACCTCTCTCAATCTGATGGCCACACTTCTTTTGATGCAGCCCAGGATACAACCGACCTTCTGAGCTGCAAATCTGCATTGTTGGCTCATGTCCAGCTTTTCATCCACCAGTACCCCCAGGTCCTTTCCACAGGGCTGCTCTCAATCCCTTAATGCCCCACTCTGTATTGATAGCAAGAATTGTTCCAACCCAGATGCAGGACCTTGCACTTGGCCTTGTTGAACCTCATGAGGTTCACATGGGCCCACTTCTCAAGCTTGTTTAGGTCCCTCTGGATGGCATCCTGTGACTCTGGTGTGTCAACTGCACAAGCTTGGTGTCATCTGCAAACTTGCTGAGGATGCACTCAATCCCACTGTCTGATGAAGATGTTAAACAGCACCGGTCCCAGTATGGACTCCTGAGGGACAACGCTTGTCATCCATCTCCATCTGGACATCGATCCACTGGTCACTGCCTTCTGGTAGTGAGTGCTGTCCTCTATCAAGGTGTGATATCTGTTGCTGGTTGGTACATACAAGGAAGGGGAGTGAAACAATAGCCTGTTCCTATGGGTCATCAGAGACCTCGGTGCCTCTTGCTCCCAAGGTGCTGTCAGTTCATTGTTGAAGCTTTTTGTCAGGTAGTCTCTGGATGTCAGTGCCATGGGGCTCTAATATTTCTTCTTGCTAAGTCTCAAACAATACTCTCTCTCTTATTCATCCTCCCCAATACAGCATACCTTGTCCTCCACCTGTCCAGCAGTGCCCTGATCCCCAGCTCTATCTGGGCAGCTGCCTCCACTCACCCCAGGCCAGCCTGGCAAGGTGGCTGATTCCTGCCTGCTGCAGAGCCCAGCCCTTGCCTGGTCTCTACCACCACGTCCTGCCAACCCGAAAGCACTGCCTAATGAGCCTTTCCAGTTCCCTGGTGACCTCAAACTGCTGTGTGGGCTTGCACTGCACCAGCCACTGGGGGACTGCAGAAGACTCGAGGAGGAGCAGAGCAAGAGGCGGCAGAGAGCGCAGCCCTTCCCGGGCCACCTCAGGCTGCGCTCCCCGAAACCCGCCCGCGCTGCTCCCTCGGGCTGCGCTCCCNCTGGGCAACTTGTTCCAGTGATCAACCACCCTCATATTAAAGAGCTTCTTCGTAATGTCCAATCTAGATCTACCCTTTTCTACACTGTCCCTTGTCCTATCACTACATGCCCTCGTAAACAGTCCCTCCCCGGCTTTCTTGTAGACTGTCTTCAGATACTGGAAGGCCACTACAAGGTCTTCTCTTCTCCAGGCTGAACAACCCTAGCTCACTCAGCCTTCACAGTAATGGCACTCCAGCCCTCTGATCATCTTTATGACTCCCCTCTGGAGCCACTCCATCAGATCTTGTGTTGAGGGCTCCAGAGCTGGACACGGGGCTCCAGGTGGGGTCTCACCAGAGCAGAGGGGCAGAATCACCTCTCTCAATCTGATGGCCACACTTCTTTTGATGCAGCCCAGGATACAACCGACCTTCTGAGCTGCAAATCTGCATTGTTGGCTCATGTCCAGCTTTTCATCCACCAGTACCCCCAGGTCCTTTCCACAGGGCTGCTCTCAATCCCTTAATGCCCCACTCTGTATTGATAGCAAGAATTGTTCCAACCCAGATGCAGGACCTTGCACTTGGCCTTGTTGAACCTCATGAGGTTCACATGGGCCCACTTCTCAAGCTTGTTTAGGTCCCTCTGGATGGCATCCTGTGACTCTGGTGTGTCAACTGCACAAGCTTGGTGTCATCTGCAAACTTGCTGAGGATGCACTCAATCCCACTGTCTGATGAAGATGTTAAACAGCACCGGTCCCAGTATGGACTCCTGAGGGACAACGCTTGTCATCCATCTCCATCTGGACATCGATCCACTGGTCACTGCCTTCTGGTAGTGAGTGCTGTCCTCTATCAAGGTGTGATATCTGTTGCTGGTTGGTACATACAAGGAAGGGGAGTGAAACAATAGCCTGTTCCTATGGGTCATCAGAGACCTCGGTGCCTCTTGCTCCCAAGGTGCTGTCAGTTCATTGTTGAAGCTTTTTGTCAGGTAGTCTCTGGATGTCAGTGCCATGGGGCTCTAATATTTCTTCTTGCTAAGTCTCAAACAATACTCTCTCTCTTATTCATCCTCCCCAATACAGCATACCTTGTCCTCCACCTGTCCAGCAGTGCCCTGATCCCCAGCTCTATCTGGGCAGCTGCCTCCACTCACCCCAGGCCAGCCTGGCAAGGTGGCTGATTCCTGCCTGCTGCAGAGCCCAGCCCTTGCCTGGTCTCTACCACCACGTCCTGCCAACCCGAAAGCACTGCCTAATGAGCCTTTCCAGTTCCCTGGTGACCTCAAACTGCNCCCCGCTACCTCTCCACACCCCGTCCAGGAGGGTGGTGGGCCCAGAACCCCCCTCAGGCTCCCGGCGGGGGCCTCACAAGCCTCGCCCCGCTCTCAGCCCGCAGCAACAGCTGCTCCTGCGGCCACCGTCGGCTCCCCATGGTTTGCAACGAGTTTGTGCTTGTGAAGGAACATGAGATTTTTAGGAATGCCGTGGTCCTGAAACAGGAACGTTTATCTTTACAAGGATGATTAGTCAACCATCACTTCAGACAACAACTGACAGTTTCTCTGGCTACTCCTTTTACATATTAACATAAACGCTGAAGTTTTTCTTTCTGTCTACATCCAGCCCAAACCCAGGACTAACTACAGCAGCTGCTCTATCACCCCATGAACCCTCACCAGCCGAGAGGCAGGATCAGGAAAAGGAGAGGAGACTCATGGGTCAAAATGAAAACAGATGTAATGAACCAGTGAAACTAACACCAGTGCCAGGATAAAGTAAATAAAGTTATACTCAGCCCAGCAAATGTACAGTGGTCACAACCAAGAAGGCAGTCCTCAGGAGCTGGGTCAGGAGACTCCAAGCAGGAGACCCCAACAGAAGACAAGAGCACCACCACCTCATAGAATCATAGAATAGTCTCGGCTGGAAGAGACCTTCAAGATCATCAAGTCCAACCTTAGTTCTAGCCCTATCAACACCACTAAACCATGTCCCTAAGCACAACATCTACCCATCTCTTAAACACCTCCAGGGATGGTGACTCCCCCTCCTCCCTGGGCAGCCTGGTCCAACGCCTCAGCAAACCTCCCCCTTATACTGAGTGTGACATTTATGATCTGGGATACACCTGCAGCCAACTCAGCTCAGCTGCCCTGGATGACTCCAAACCACTAATGGCCAGCAGACCATGGCAGATTCTGTCCCAGCAAAACCAGGACACTTTCCCAAACAACGTTAATAGCCAAGTCCTATTGAAAGAACACTAAAAGGCACTTTGGTACACCTGCAAAGGCAACCTGGGCACAAATCACGCAATAACAGCACTAACCTTGCTATTTAAATGCAAAAGCAAGACAAGAGATTTTCAAAGCACCACACGATTTAAGTTACAATTCAGAAGAATGCTGCTCTCCCAAGTCCATCAACAATTCTCCTGTTCTCCCTCCTGCAAAAGCAGCAAGAATGTCCTTGCTCTAGCTCATAAAATAATTTTCTTAGGGAAAAATTACATGTCAGCTAAGATTTTATCCATTTATCTGCATGGACCCAGTAGTATATCCTTTTGTTCTATATACTGGCTTCCAAGTACGTAAATATATGGAGGGGCAGACAATTTCACTGTCCAAGCTTCACACCCAGGGAAAACCCAACTTTTCTTCCTTGGATGGTTTAAACTTAATTAAAATTCCATTTTCAGGTAACTTTTATTTTAAAGAATAGCTGTAGATGTCATTTTTCACTATATACTTGAAATGTCTCCAAATAATCTGGTTAAAAGCAGCTTCCAAAAATAGACAAGAGTCATCTCTGACTCTGATAGTTCTACGTTTTTAGCTTTTAGTAGATATAATGATACTTTTTCAATTAAATCAAGTCCAAGAGAATCTCTTTTTTAAAATTACCTAGCATATTCAAACATAACAAAAAATAACAGAAAATAAACCCCACCAGGGTAACAGCCATTCTCCAGATGCTGCCCTCTCATACCCCTCACCCAGATTTTCCACATTGCATATGATTAAGTTGATAAATAAGTCAGGGAAAGAGATGGTGCCAGACTCCTCAACCAGAACCTCACACCAGAGTCATTTCAATCACACTGCCCCACCAGCAGCTCTGCCTAACCAATATTTATGCATATGTGTCAACGTATGCAAAGTTTGAATGCATTTATTCATTTAGATGTCAATAAACATTGTTCACACAAAACACTTCTCTTTTAGAAACTTTCCTTATTTATAAGCAAACAGATAATTTATTCCTGGTGATGAAGAATTTTACTATTTATTATTCAAAGACTGAAATCATTGTACCTACTTTTAGGCCAAAATAAGATATATTTCCTCCAGTCTCTGCAAGGCTTCACCTGCCTCCTGGAAAACATTCTCTAACTAAACATAGAGTAAGTTTGCACCATACAAATGTATAAACTGTGTCTTAATTTAGTAATCAATTAATTACAATGAATTCAGGTGCTTTTAACCAAATTACTGTGTGTCCAAAAATACAAAATGCAAAGATTTTACTGAAGCAAAACCCGTTCTCCAAAGACAGCAAAAGTTAATTTACTTCCTATTTGGGAAGTCTGTTTTGAAAAATATCTAATCTCTACAATATCAGGTCATTAAAAGCACATACAAGTGACATATAAGTTTCTTCAATGCACAGTGGGGTGTAAGTTTAATGGAAAAATCATACACGCATATATATCAGCATAGTGATTATTCATTTTAATATCTTGCTAGTTTTACTTCACAGCTTTACCTGAAGAATCTGGCCACAAAGCTGAAAGTGACAAGCTTATAGATATCTTCTAATTTATTTTTGATTAAAACACTGTTTAATTATTTTGTCTCTCTACTGTTTAACCCTAATCTATTTGGTGACAGGAAGTCCACGCAAATTAACTGCTATTTTTTCTAGGATAAAATGACATTTTTCTAGGTCAGCTCCTTGTAGTACCCTACTGCTAAGAGCTCTTTCTATTTATTTTTCCTCTAGAAGATTATTTAAGACATTAGGTTTCAAAGACACACCCAAGTGTCCCCCAAAGACACACCACAAACCCCTTACAGGGCATGACACACTCAAAAAGATCCTCAAGAAAAGCAGGACCACCATGGAATACTCCACAGCACCAATCATCCAGACTCCTCTTCAGAAGGTCCTCTCCTCAACACACGTACACATACAGTTGACTACAAAACTAGTTTAAAAATCTTATTCTCTAGTTGTGTTAATTTGGTACCTAACACACTCTATGTTCTCTTTAGAATAATTACCATCAGTGAGCACTACTACTACATCAAACTGGAGGACACCAAACCTGTTCCAGGAACCAAAAAACACCACTCGACCCCATTTCCATTTCTATCTCATTTGCTGTGTAGGATACAGGCTTCACCCCTTCATCCCCAACTCTTTTCTAGGATTCCAGGATAATTTTGTGGAAAATTCAGAGCAACAATATTGAATTTCAAGACAGAATTGATTTTCACTACAAACCATCCAGCAACAGGTTTGAAGGGATTTCTGGATCCTCAAAATCTCAAAAGAAACATGCAAAATTAATTTACAAAAGTATTCATGCAAAATGCTTCAACAGAAATGTCCATCAAATTCCACTAGTTCCAACTAGCATGCAGAACTATAGGTATCACCAATCATAACATTACCCAGACTTAAAAAAGACACAGCTACGGCATTTGATCGACTGCCAGAACTTGAATTTGGAAACCAAACACAGGCAGCAACAGCTTCATGGCTTTGGAGTTTAAAAAATAAAGCAAATTCCAGAGGCCAGCAGCCGCCTAAGCAAATTATGTGTGTCCTACAAAAAAACTCAGCATTGCTACCAAATATAATTGCCAGATGTGCCAAAAGGGGTCAACCACAGTGGTAAGGCTCCAGGCAGCAATTATTTTTGTGTGTACTGGAAAATAAATAGAAAAAGCAACACTAAAATATGCAATGAAGGCGGGGTGGAAAGGCAGGACATGGAAGGAAGCTAACTACTTGTAAAGATACGCAGTCACAGCCTACCTTTTTAGACCCAACAACAAACTCACAGGGCAGTATGAGAGAAGAGGAAAAGAAAAAAAAAAAGGAACAAAAAAATTAGAAGGACAGAGAACAGAAAGAAAATTAACAGCCACATACACATACTGAGATATCACAAATTTTGATAACCAGTGAGCAAATCCTATCTATGATATTGGGTAGAGAAAGACACATCTATAAATCCAGTCCTACTTTCTCATCCCTCAATAGTATTAAATGGATGCCTTAGCAGGATTAAAAAAGAACCCGAGACACAAACTGATGTAAACAACATTAAAATGAGCTTATCCAAGTAGATTATAATCATACATGAGTATGTTTATTTCAGAAATAAAATAGAAAAATTAAAACAAATGGGATTTCTGGTATTTCTGGCAAGTATGTTTCCTGGTTTCAAGTTTGTAGGTACCATCAGGAGAATGTGCATTTCCATTCTTCTCAATCAGCCTCCTGGCCTCTACAAATATCTATCAAGTGCAACTGGTTTCAGAAACCTTTTCAATTATCCCCAGCAGCCCTATGACCACATAAATATTTTACCTAATTTACAGATGAAGAAACAGAAAGAAAAATTAACAGATTTGCTAAGATTACCTGTTGACTGAGTGCTCTAGGAATTAAACCAAGGTCAGACATCCAGTGCTACAACTTCTAGAGACTTAATCCCACTATTTTTCATACATAAAGTTTTCTACCAGTCACAAGAAATTCTTCTATGCAAATAATATAGTGGGGTTGTGTAGACTGTCAACTCAGTGAGAGTTCTGGAAATGTTGTGTCTTGTGCTCGTTATACAAGCAACTTGCAAAGGACAAAGATCAGCCTCACTTCTTCTGAGAACTACCTTATTTGAAATGCAGCATAATAATCATTATCATCATCATCCATCTTCCTAATTTACTAACTCTACATCTTAAAATAAGCCAATCATGTTGCAGTTATTATGCTACAAAATTAATAGGTGAGAAAGAAGATCCATTCTGTTTCTAGTCCTGATCATAAGATAAGCATTAATCTTAATAGGCTACAATAAACTGCTTGCAGAAAAATCTCTTTTAAGATACAAAAAAAGTTCAGTAGTCTTAATTCCTTTTCAAATCACATGATCATAATTACTATGTCTGGTGTAACTTAACATATTTTGACTCAATATATCAAGCCAGTTCATTAGCTCAAGGCTACAGCTGCACTTTACAGCTGATAAGACCTTTCCTACACACTGTGAAATTTAACTTCAGTTTTAGAAGTTACAAGGAAAGTTATGTGTGTTTATCCTAAACAGACACCTGCACCTACAGCAGCAAAGACACACACTCTGTTATAAGCACAGTAGAGAATATTTGTGCTTTTAACCAGTTGCACTCTGACTGGGAAGTCAGGATACGTTATATCCAAAAAAAAAAAAAAACCCAAGAAAAGACAGGACAGAGTGTATATAAAAAAGAGTAATGGGATACTCTTTGCCTCTAACCCTTTAGAAAACTCCACCTATTCTAGAAAAACGTTTCATTTGCGTCAATACCTCAATAACATCATTTTTTTTATTTCATTCTCTAAACTCCCTAGGCTGACAGACTCCAAATCAACAAAGCAATAGTTATTCTACCAGATGTTCTCACAGACACTGGGTGTATTCACACAACCTTCACTCCTCCCTGTACAGTATCATATCTTGCAAAAACAGAAGCTGGACTCTGTTGATGAAGGTCCTTTCTAGCTCTATATCTCCTCATTAGGACTCAGTACAGTGCTTTTCCCTTAATTAGGGAATCTGTCACTGCACAAGAGAACATGCTACAATAAAAATCTTTTCTTGCAACCCAGGTAACAAAATGCAATATACTGCCACTTCACATTTACAGATATGGGCTTGAAAGTGTAGGTTAGTTTAATAAACTGATCTTAGTTTAGCTACATTTCACTGTCCTGAATTTTGGCTAAGAACCGTTCCATAATTCAGGTTGGAAGAGACCTTCAGGATCACCTAGTTCCAACTGCCCTGTCATGGGCAGGGACACCTCCCACTAGACCAGGCTCCTCAAAGCCCCATCCAACCTGGCCTTGAACACCTCCAGGGATGGGACATCCACAACTTCTCCAGGCAAGCTGTGCCAGTGTCTCACCACCTCCACAGTGAAGAACTTCTTCCTAATATCTAATCTAAATCTACCCTCTTTCAGTTTAAAACTGTTATTCCTCATCCTATCACTCCCTGATAAAGAATCCCTCCTCATCTTGGCTGTAGGCCCCCTTGAAGTACTGAAAGGTCACTATAACGTCTCCCTGGAGCCTTCTCTTCTCCAGGCTGAACAAGCCCTATCAGCCTGTCCTCACAGGGGAGGTGCTCCAGCCACCCCAGTAGAACACAGAACCAGAGATGCATCATGCGACCTCAAAAGTACCTTGAAAGGTCCCTGTGCAGAGAAGCCCAGGTACACTATGCAGATGCATTTTTGTCTCAATCAAGGACAATTCCTTTTCTGACATAGACTTGGGATTACATAAATTTCTCCTTTCTCTTACAAAATTCAAATATATATAAAGAGTCCAGGCATTTAGAGCATTTTCTTACTCATCCACACAAACCCCTGAACTGAATATAAAGATCTTTTAATTCAACTTTCTTATGCTGTCCATATAGAATACCTAAGTTTTAAAACAATCAGAAGTACTAACCCCACAGCAACATAAAGCTGAAAAACTTTCTTACTGTTGAACTGAAAGAGGAAAAACGTAGAATATTTAACACCTTTGTTTTGAGGAGTTAAGTGCAGCAAACTTTAAAGTACATCCATTGATCTAGACTGCAGCTCCCCACCAGTTCTGAACTTCCCAGGAAATATTTAGGCATGAGCTCCAACACAGCCACTACTTGTAAGTAATTTATGTAAGGAACTGTCTTCCCAAGTGCAATTTGGGAGCACACTATTTAGAAGACACAACTGAAAAGCATAATTAATTCTGATTTTTAGATTCTTGGCCAAAACTCATTGTTTTCTTAGTAACTGGAACAGGAAATCTTGGTGATTAAGTTCAACCAAAATTCATTCAAACTTGGTAATTAAAGCCGAGATTCTAAAAGAGCTCATCAAATCTACAAAACTTTACTGCCCATGCAGAGTACAAAAACCAGTAACAATTTTTACTGCTAATAATTGAATAGTGCAGGCACTAACCAGCACACCAAAGAGTAGCTCAAGCAGGAAACAGCACTGGGTAAGCAAATCAGAGCAAGTTCAACTGCTCACCAGCAAAGAGGACCAGAAGCAGGGGAGAAAGGTACTGTTGGTCCTTCAAACAGCCAGAGATAATCATCTAATGGAGGGCTTCAAACTAGTTAGAAACTTACAATACTTTCCTTCAGTATATCACAATCTTAGAGGTTCTAAGGCTAGGACTAACTATGCACACTTGATTAACATGATCAGAAGGTTTTGCAAAGCTGCCTGGACGGCTCTGGACAACCCTGCCTGGATACCTCTGAGCTTTACACACACCAACCACTGCTGGCATCCCTAGTAGTATAAGACAGATGTGAAAGATACTGTTCCCATCCATACTCTGTATTTTGATAGGGCTTCCACACCTGTCTTTTCCAAGACAAGAGGAAGAAGCTGTTTCCATCCTTTGGATTTGACTGTGAACAGCAGAATCAAACAGATTTTGCACTTGCCTGTAGCCAGCAAGCCAGAATTACTAATCCCTAATACAAGAACTATGTAACATTCAAATCTGAAAGCTGAGCATGCAAATGATTGAGAAAGAAAAGATGTGAGGAAAAAAAAAACATACCAAAATAAAATCCACTCTGTAACACACACAAAACCAAAGAGAACAGTTGAGAGATGAATGGTAGCAAAACAAGACAGGTCAAGAATATCAAATAATTAAATAAAAATGAGAGATGCTGGACTTAATCACCAAAACACATGGTCACTGTTTCATGGGATGAAAAAGTGGACAAAGGCTTAAAGAAAAAAAACACAGTAAGTAGGATTAGTCAAATACTACACAATGGAATATAAAATTATTTTTCATCAACATTAATTTATCAATACTGTAAATCTATAAACTATTTGAAGCTTTCCAGCAAAAAGTCTCTTTGTAGCAGAACCTGTCAAACCTTTCCTGTGACTTCTACTATTTGATTAGCCTCAGAAATTAAATACATATAAACTCACAACATCAAATAAACTCAGACTACAAATTAAATTCTCTTAAATGACAGCAGAGGTACACAGACAGGGTCATGACCCCTGTTGTAACAAAGTAACCTTTGTCCTTTCTAATAGGCTTATTCTAAAGGCTAGAAATTGTCACAGATGTTTATTCAAGACCTGGGAAATGACAAAAATAGCTGCTTACCTACTATCCGTGTCCAGACCTACAAAATCCTTCTTCTCAAAGGGAACACAGAGGAGCGGGATCTTGTCTCCTGACTTATCAGTGGCTCTGTCAAGCCGCTTAGACTCCAGCACTATGAAAAGGGATTCAATGAAATCTTCTATTCTCTTCTCCACGGTTTCACATTCATCGTAGCTGGGATAAAACGCCACATCTGTGCGGGGCTGCTCCGCAATCTCTCCTTGGAGCCCAAAGACAAACAACCGGGAATCATAGAGAGTAGAACCGTACATTTCCTTTTGGAGATGGAACTTCTCAAAAGTCTGGGGCCAGTCCTTGGCAGAAGAACAGTCCGTAATAGTTATCAGCCCCACAACCTTCCGGTGTGTCTGAAAATCCCCCCACTCATTGTTCTCAGGGGGATAATGGTGCCTGTATCGGATGTAGAGCACCCGCTGAGAGTCGCGCACGTTGACTTGGCTCACTGCTGAAATTCGCTTGTAGATCCTGAAAAAACTCTCTTCAGGTACAATGCCAATCGGCTGGACCACAACCAGGAGAGTCTGATGGTCCTCAGCACACTGCATGTAGTCAGGAACGCTCATTTCGCACCAACTGCAGGCTAGTAAAAGAAAAATGGATATTATTTTTTAACATTCAGAAGTACACGTAGTTGCTGAATCAAGCCAGGACTTTAACGCTGACTTTAACACTTTAACTTTCATCCTGCATATCTGTGCTTCAGTACTAACACTTTGACCATTTCACTAGATCTACAGCCACACAGCCCACTGACACACAGTGCACAAGGAATGTTCAGTCACATATCCCTATGGCCACAAACAAAAAAATCCCTGAATTAGGTTTTTCCAACCGTTTCTCAGCTGCACAAGTCAACCTAACACACGGGGCACCAGAGTCTCACCCTCCCACAGCCACAGAGCAGATGCTTCCTGAAGCACCACCTCAGAAGGGACGTCCTTTAAGACCCAAGCTCTCCAGTCTCCACAACACACCTTGGGGGAAATACGGAAAACCGGGTGAGGTGGGATGTAAACCGACACTAAACAGGAACGAGCAACTTTACAGGGCTGTCAGTGCTCGCACACTGCCTGGCAGAGGAAAACCAGGTCCAGAACGTTTATTTTTGAGAAAAAGTGAAGTCATTCTTTTCTCAAAATACATACATGTTCATCAGAAGGACCAGGCAATGTTTTCGGCTTTTATAGTTAAATATTTAGCATTCCTCCTCCCTTGAGATATCCAGAATTGATCACTGTACCGCCACTGAACGAAGACGTGCCAAGCTAACCCCTCACATCTCTGAGACCTCCCGAACCACACGGATCCCTTGGCGGATTTCAGCACCAAAGCACCCTCTAAAACGTACGTACAACCAAAAAACCCCCAACCACCCCCCCAAAAAACCCCAACTACCAAAACCAAACAACCCCCCGCCCATGCAGCACAGCTTTACAGATACTATTGCATTTACCAAAGAGAACGAAGAAAAAAGAGTTTTAAGCCAGGGAGCACAGGTGGCAGAAAAGTAGTTCGAGGAGGGGGGGGCTCCTCATAACTCCTGCGAAGACCCTATAATACAAATCCCCTCTTCCCCACCCCGCTGCTGCCCCGCGGTCCCGGCAGCGGCAGAGCCCGGTCCCCGCTGCCCGTCCCGCCGCTTCCCGCTCCCGCTCCGCCGCAGCGGGCGGGAAGGGGAGGGAGGCTGGGAGGGTTTCGCCCCTCACGGCCGCTTCGCCTCCCCCGCTCCCCGGGCAGAGCCCCCACGTTGGGCGCGGCGAAGTTTAGGAGGGGAAAAGAAATAAATGGTAAAAGCAAGAGATGAGCTCAAAGGCGACGCGGCTGCACAACAGCCCCGGCAGCTCCGCACCCTCTACGGAAGGGGGGCTGAGGGGCAGCGAGAGGAGACCCAGGGGAGCCGCTGCGGGGGCAACGGGAGAGGCAGGGGCTCTGAGGAAAGGGAGAGCGGCCGCCCCGGAGCCAGGCGGGCTCTGGGGTGGGTAACGCGAAGGTGGGGGGGGAACTCACAGCCGGGACAGGAACCGCCCCCGCCTCCCTCCTCCTGCTGCCGGACGCGCGGGGCGGGGCGGAACTGACGGCAATGGGCGCCCCCAGCCCCGCCCCGCCGGGGGAGCGCGGCGCGTGCGCAAAGGGGCGGGGGGAAATGGCGGGCTCGGTGTGGGGAGAGGGGAGCGGGTTCGCTCCGGGTGTTTCAGGGAATCGTTTAGGTTGGAAAACGACTTTAAGATCATGGAGTTCAACCGTTAACCCAGCACCGCCAAGCCCGCCACTAAACCATGTCCCTCAGTGCCACATCTACACGGCTTTTAAGTACCTCCACAGATGGTGACTCTACCGCTGCCCTGGGCAGCCTGTTCCAGGGCTTCAGAACACTCTCAGGGAAGAAGTTTTTCGTAATGTCCAACCGAAACCTCCCCTGGCTCAACCTGGGGCTGTTTCCTCTTGTCCTATCACTTTTTATTTGAGAGAAGAGACCAACACCCACTTCTCTACAGCCTCCTTTCAGGGAGTTGTTGAGAGTGAGGTCTCCCCTCAGCCTAAACAACCCCAGGTCCCTCAGCTGCTCCTCGTGAGACTTATTCTCTAGACCCTTCACCAGCTTTGTTGACTTTCTCTGGACACACTCAAAATCTTTCATGTAGTGAGGGGCCCAAAACTGAACCTGGCATTTGAGATGTGGCCTCACCAGTGCCCAGTACTGGGGGACGATCCCTGCCCTAGTCCTGCTGGCCACACCATTTCTGATCCAAGCCAGGATGCTGGTGGCCTTCTTGGCCCCTGGGCACACACTGGCTCATATTCCTCCAGCTGGCAACCAATACCAACAGGTCCTTTTTCTCCTGGCAGCTTTCCAGCTGCAGAAGTGATTGCTGCATTTATTTCTACAATATTGATGTGAGCACTAACTGGGTGGCAAATGCTGACAGTGCTGATACCAAAATACATTAAAGATCTGGTCTCATCTGGACACAGCCAATCCCCAGCATTATTGTTGTGGCTTAATCCCAGCTGGCAACTAAGCCCCACACAGGTGCTTGCTTGCTCTGGTGGGATGGGGGAGAGAATCAGAAAGGTAAAAGTGAGATAAAGACAGTTTAATAGGTAAAGCAAAAGCCATGCACACAAGCAAAGCAAAACAAGGAATTAATTCACCTCTTCCCATCGGCGGACAGGAGTTCAGCCATCTCCAGGACAGCAGGTTTCCATCCTAACAGTTACTTGGCATGACAAGCACCCCACTTTCCTTCTTCCCCTAGCTTTTACAGAAGGGTGAGAAGCAGAAAAGGCCTTGACTCTGTGTGATGCCATAGAAGAGATTATATTGTACAAAGAAGAGCTGTTATAGTTGATTCTCTCTGAATAGTCTCATTTAGCTTTAGTGACTCAGCATTAGCAGCTGAAGCCTTAAGCCTCAGGAGCTGCCCAAGTGTAAACTTTCTGATTAAACTAATGCTGCTAACAAAGAACTCGCTAAATTCAGAAGAGTGGAATGAAGAAGATAAGGACCAAGGAGACAATTCCAAGAGCATGAGGTAACTTCAGAAAAAGGCCAGCGCAGTGACAGTGAAAACCAGTAAGAAACAAGATACCACTGACAAGAAGTGATTTGACTTGTGGTTGAGCTTGGGTATTAGGTGATGGGTGATATGGGCATAGCTGAGACATGTGAATTGGGGTAGGGGTCCCTCTCCAGAAACACACAGCTCATAACCTAAGAACTAATAAAACACTAATTGGAAACCCTCACTCAGATTTTGCATTCTCAACAGGATCCTAACATCAGACCCTGTTATGGTGGCCAGCTGTGTAGATCCATAACAGCAAGTACTGCTCAGCAATAACAAAAACATCCCTGTGTTATCAACAGTGTTTTCAGCACAAATCCAAAACATAACCCCACACCAGCTACTGTGGAGAAAATTAACTCTGTCTCAGCCAAAAAGTTCCCAGTTGTTCATAAATCTACCCTCTAGAATTAGTTGGAGAGGGCTTTAGAAGCATGTCTTGACATTGTTTATCTCAGGAGTTTATTTTTGTTAACATATAATTTACCAACTGCTCAGATTCATCTCTTATTTTGAATGTAATGTGACCTTATCCCCACAAAATAATACTTCATCAAAACAGCTTTATTTGCATTGTACAGGAAATATTTCTGCTTTGTTATGAACTTGTGTTTTCACTGTTGATAAATGCTGCTTTTATAATACCCTATTGTAAATTTAGAGAATGCTACTCTAAAAAAAGAAGTTAATTTCTTGTGTTACAGTAAGCATCTTTTGCTTTCTTTTAATATAACCTGACATTTATTATTCTCAGTGCCAACTACTTATTCACATAGTGTTTCACTTTGCCAGATTGACTTCAGCTCCTTCCCTTGTTTGCTGACACAGGCAGATTTTTCCCTTGTGCAGCACTTATCCACTGTTCTTTACACACTAATGGTGAATTTCATTATTTTTTGTGTGATTACAGATCATAATTAATGAAACCTCTAATTAGTCTTTTAACTTCTTAAACGTCTCTGAATTGGTTTTAAGATGGCACTTGGCAACATAACAGCCAATCCTTTTAGCTATACTGGTTTTGTGTATTCGTCAGAGATTTTTTTTTGCTTTGCCAAGCAATTTACAGTCCTCATATTCTCTCTAGAATGAATGTAGGATCTTCAGTACAACTAGAATTGCCTCATGCTTTTTCTAAAATAGGACCATAGAATACCTCAAGTTGGATGGGACCCATAAGGATCATTGAGTCCAGCTCCTTCTCCTCACAGAACTACCCAAAACTAAACCATATAACTCTGAAAGCATCATCTAGACACTCCTTGAACTCTGACAGTTGACACATATTCAACTTGCCTACACAATGAAGTAAAAACTGAGATTGCTGTGATGAAGCTCACAAGCCAACAAGAAACATTTCTTCACTATGGGACAAGAATAACATTTCTGGTCACTCCTTTGTTAGACCTGATTTAGTTAGAGAGCTCAAAAATACCTGCACAGGGCAGTTTTTCACTCAGCTCTACAAAGCACAGCAAAAAGGACTCCTCTAGCATAGACTGGTGAGTCCAGTGAGAGTAGAAAAATGAGAGACTGAGATGTGCTGCTGCTCTGCACTTTGGAATGAGTACAAATAGTCCCTGTACTGAATAAGGCATATTAGTTCCTAAACAAACTGTTATTTTGCATTTACCAGAGGATTCGTTTATTTTATCTGTGCTCCCAGTCAGGTTTAACAAAGAATTCTTAATAACAATACCAACTTGGTTCTGATTCAAGGGAAGTAATTCTAGTATGAACTGCTCTGTGAGTTTGTTTGTTGGTTTTCATTAGGAACAGGATTGGTTTCATTACTAATGCAACATTAATTTTGCAATTTAAAAATACACTAAAAAAGTTAAGCTATTCAATATCAATAATACTGCAATACTGTTGTATTCTCAGAGTGTGTGCACATCCACCTGATGCTATACAGCTCTACTGTGAGTCTGTCTCCTCCAAACAAAAGCTATGTTAGCAGCATGGAGAGATGCCTTACATTTGCTGTGCTCCTGCTCCTATTCTCTACCTGTCGAAAGCCACCATCTGCCCAGCCTGGCACTGAAGAAAAAAAGAGTTGTCCCACATGTGGCCTTTCAGAGAGCATAGCACAGGAAAAGAGGAAAGGTCTGATAATGAGGTAGGACCTAGAAGAGAAGAGTTGAGTCCTGGATTGCCCAGACCACCTCAAACAGCATTGTCCACAGTTGAGTAAAATTACTACAGGCAGGTCCCTAGATCCTATAGGATCTATATAGATCCTAAATCTGTATCCAAATGGCTCAATACCCTCGGAAATCTTGGTAGTTTGATGGGGGTTTATGTATATGTTGAAATAATGAAAGACTCCAGTAGTATTTATACAAAATTCACTGTCATAGTAATGTCAGCTGTTTCCACAAGATGTCACAAGACAATAAGGATCGAGAAGGAAACTCAGCCTGCTGGATATCCCTATAACTTCATAGGATGCTTCACTTCAGATAAAGTTTGCACAGAACAGCCTCACAGAAGTTGTAACCTCAAGGGAATTATGCAGCCTAAGAGATGTAGATTATCTGCAATAGCTAACTGAAAAGATGTCTCCCAATACAGTAATGTTGGAACTGATGCCAGTGAACACACCACTGTACTATCCTTGCAGTAAGTGCTTACAACTGCTTAAGGTGCTCTCCTTTATTAATAAATCAGTAAAATCTGTAGGAAAGCCTTGTCCTTATATAGTGGGCAAATTGTATAAACTAGTAATAGTCAGTTACCAATCTCTCTGTGTTTTCCAGTTAACATGATTCTTTATGGGTACATCCCTTTCTGCCCTAAATTCTATGTGAACTGTTACTGTGTGCTACAGAAAAGCTCCCCTTCTTCCCTCTCATGCTCAGTGATCAAATTAGCAGCCTTAGCAGACTTCTTACCAATACAAATGGTCAGACGTATTGTTTCTAAAGCACACTGGAGACTTTTTATTTAAGCCATTAATGAAATGTAAACAATGCATCATCATTTCTGGACGTGCTCCCTCACTCCCAGTGGTGATACAGCAGCTCTTGCCCAAACAGCCACAGATGAACTCCTGGAGCCAATGGTACCAGTAGCAAAACCCCTGTTGCCTTCTGCAGGCTTAGGCCAACACATCATCCATGGGCATCTCACAAGCTACCTACACAGCAGACACACAGGGTATTTACTCCATGGGGAATGTGTTAATAATAAAGACACAGCCCCATAATCACTTAATAGTTTACGTGTGCCCTCAACATACCTCCGACAAGCGCCAGGATTACCAGGCAGCATTCCCTTTTGCTGTACTACAGCAGCAAGAGCTATTTAGCAGCCTGTAATTACAGCTTGAGCTTACCATCCTGTAGCCACTGGCCTGTAATTGGAATTTATACCGGATCAGCCGATTTGTAATTACAAACAAGTTCCCCAAACTCAGCTGCTGGCCCAGGGCTAAAGCCCGCACCGAGGGGCTGAGCAAGGGGAGCCCTGAGGCCCCCTCCCACCTGTGCTGGGGCCCGCAGGGAGACGCCGCGTACCTGAGGGAGCCACGGGCCCCGCCACCAAGAGGACGAGAGGGCGGGCGGGGGGCGAGGCGCACCCTGGGGCTTGTAGTTCCCCCGCCGCGGGGCCGGTGGGAGTTGTAGTCCCGCCGGCAGGAGCCGCCGGCAGCGCAGGGTCCCGGTGGCCGCCGGGGACTGCAGCTCCCAGCGGGCCGTGCGCAACGCCCGCCCTTTCCCGCCCGCTGCCGGGGGTGAGTGAGGCTTTGGAGCCGCCCGGGTGGGGGGGGCAAGATGGCGGCGAGGCCGAGCAGCGGCGAGAACCGGCTGGTGTCGCTGCCCCTGTCGCGCATCCGCGTCATCATGAAGAGCTCGCCGGAGGTCTCCAGCATCAACCAGGACGCGCTGTTCCTCACCGCCAAGGCCACGGTACCGGCTCCCTCTTCCCTCCCCTCTCGGCCGGCCCCCGGCCTGTGCCTCCCTGGGCTGCCGCTGCCTCCGCGCTGGACGCTCCCGCCGCTCCCCTCAGCGCGGCTGGGGCGGCCCGGCGCAGCCGCCCTGGGTCAGTGCCGGGCTCGGCCCCGGGAAGCGTCTCTTCCTTCTCCTCCTCTCCTACCTCTGTCAGAGCATCAGGCTTCAGGCTCCCGGTGGGCAAAAGGGGGTCCTGGCGTCGTCCCGTCCTGCGGAGTGAGCTCCCAGAGCTTCTGAGCGATGTGGGAAGTTCTTAACTTCCCCCACTGTTAATTAGTACAAATTAACCCGTGTGGAAATGACATCCCGCTGCTTTCTGATCCCGAGTGTCATTTTCTGGGCTGTGGGAAGTTGAGGAGCAGCACAAATTAAGTTATATACCAGAACTCAAGCCTGCAGTCAGTGCTCCCAGGAGATGCAACCTTAACCTGACCTTAAAGTTTTCATAAATTAGGGAGTCTCTGCAGAGCACCCAGTTAAATGTGTTTCTGCCTTCAAATAGGGATTAAAGAAAACTGCTGCCAACTATATATGTGAATTCATAATTTGACTATTCACTTTTAATTTTTTAGGAGCTTTTTGTTCAGTATTTGGCTACATACTCCTACAAACATGGCAGAGGCAAGGAGAAGAATGCTCTAACTTACAGTGACCTGTCACATACTGCAGAAGAGTGTGAGACGTTTCAGTTCCTTGCAGGTATCTATACCATGATAGTAAACCCAGTATGGCATTTGGAAAATGAAATCTTGCTCTTACTGAATTGTTCTGTGAGGACACAGTTCTCCTACTGGTCATTAATCTCCTCAATGATATTCAGCTGGAACACAAAGTACATCACTGAAAACGTGTCTTTGTGAATGGGGGTTTTCCAGGTGCTTCAAAATTACCCAAGAGTAATTAGTTCTCAGCATATGGCCTTAAGCATTTTTTAAATTCCAGCAGCTCCACCTGAAAGCTTTCAGCTTTTAAATCTGCAAGTCTTGTTTCTCAAAGTGAATCTTCCTGTGGTTCCTTTCTCCTTTTATATAGATGTGTGAACACATACATGTGTGTATTTTTACAGATACTTGGCTATTTGTTTTAACACTTAGCTCAGAAAAAAGTAGGAGCATAGGATATAGGTTGAGAAGAAGATATTTCTAGCGCAGTCTTTCTCTGTGTTCCCCATGGATGTACTTTCAGCACACGCAGTTCTGCTTTGTCTCAGGTCCATCATTATTGCCCTGAACAAATATCTTCCCTTAATGCAGAAAACCCATTTCTACAGGACATGAATGTTTTAGCTGGCTTGTTGGATCTCTCTAAGGCACTTAAGTAGTTGAGCACTCTACCTGACATCAAATAAATAATGTACACAAGCAGATAGTAAAGACAGTTGCCAGTAATCAGTCATAAAATATGTTGTTTATCTTCAGTTACTTCTACCACAAGTGGGTAATTCTGTCAACAGCTCTGTAGTTCAGACTGACTTACCTGCTTATTCATTTAAATAATGTTTTTACCTGAGCCTCTTTTCAACTTCATTGCTGGTATAGAACCAACAGTACTAATGAGGAAATGTAAGTGTTCAAACTGACTATAAAAGAAACAATTCTACCTTCTAGATATCTTGCCGAAGAAGATCCTAGCTAGCAAATACCTAAAAATGCTTGAAAAGGAGAAGCGAGAGGGAGAAGGGGGGGAAGATGAGGAAGAGGATGAGGAAGAGAATGAAGATGAAACTGTTCGTGAAGACGCTGGATCTTAAGACCAACAGCGGATTGCTTAATGATCCATTTTGTGTTGTATAAAGGATGTTATTTTTGTGACTGAGAATCCAGATGCTGGATGTATTTATACACTGAGCCACGCGCTTTTGCTTTAAGAAGTTTAGAAACTGAACTTGCTGAAGAATGGGATTCTTCCCTCAGAAATGTGGCAGGGTAAGAAGAGCTAATAAACATCTGATAGCAGAACTTGCTCAGGTGGTTTAAAAGGGCATCTTCAGACAATCGTTACCCAAATTTAAAATTCCTTAAGGGCAGCTTTCAGTCCAGAAGCTATTTCACCCTCTAACTAGAAGATGATCCTTCCCCAGTTTTTCTCCTGAAGTGGAAGATGAGGTGAGGGAGGTGTTTTATACATAGGTGTCTACTGTCCTCAGCTTTCTCCTCCTTGGGGAGCCAATAACCAATCAAACCTTCCCTCAGTTTTCTGGAACAGTGCTAGGGCATTAGCAGTGGACCAAGCCCATTAAAAAAAACTGTAAAAACAGCTACTTGTGTAATGCAGCCTTAAACAGCCGTGTCGGCAGAGAAACAGGGTAGAGGAGACCCAGCCCAAGAGTGAATGTGGTTCCATGGTGGTCATGGTAAAAAGTACACGTGTCAGGTACATATGTAAATATGTACATCTAAAACCATTTTCTTGAGTGAACTCTACTTCTGCAGGTTGTGTTCTACCAAAATGCACGTTGAAGTTTGGATTGTTGAGAATGAGCAGCCATTTGAGTGACAGAACTGGATCTTACACTTGGTTTTGGTTTGGTTTTTTTATACTCTAGAACTGGTAACCGTCCTGTGTAGAACTTTATACTCAACTTTTTAAAATAAAAAGTTTTGTATGAAAAATGACAATTGCTGCAGAGACTTTCTCTAGTTCTTTCCAGCTTCAGTCACACACTTGGTCAGTGTACAAGCCTAGCAAGCATGTCTTTCCAGGAAGGCAGCAGGAGACAAAAGGTTAAGTTTTTTTCCTTCCTGCCAACCTTTCGGGCAAGGAGCTTATTGCTCACAGACCATGCATCAAGAACTTCCAGCCACCATGGTCAAGCTGCCACAGGGTGGACACAGGGCCTACACCCATGGGAGGAACAGGCAAATCCACAATGCCAAGGACAACATTCCTTCAGGTACTGGAAAGCTGTGACCAAGTCCCTGTCTTATTTGTATCTAGTATGGAAAACTTCACTAGCAATGACTAAGTCAGAATTACAGGCATCCTAAGCGGGGCTGCAGTGGAGAGCAGCCAACTTTGCTTTGCTTTTTTTAGGCTTCAAAGGTTGCAGTTGCTCAATGCTCCTGCACTGCATGGAAGCCAGCTGTGAGGCTGGTGGGACTACAAGGGGTATCTTGGTCTGTTTAAGACGTTCAGGGATTTCAGACAGTGGTGCACAGACCAGGGGCCACTTTCCAGGATGAATCTATTTTATATATTTTAATTTTTTTCTTCCCCTACAATTACTAGCTTGTGAGATCCTTCCCCACCAGCCAAGGCTGCTCAAAGGACTTGAAGCTTTCTAAGCTTGCAAAAATGACAAAAGAACTGTAGTTACTAAGTATAAATTACCATATTTCATCCCTCTTAGAAGTTTCCTGCGGGATGATGAACATACTCTGTCAATTAGTGAGGCCACAAGAACTTGGATACCCTTCTGGATTCACTCAGCCAGAGTCCTCAATGGGGACTTCAGAGCTGCCAGAATTCACCACAGCCATCTCCAAAGCCTTGCATCTGCTGAGCTTGTTGCCATCAAAACCAGTTAAGTGACATTTGTTTTCCCCAAGAGCCTGACACAGGACAAAACCATGTCCAATTCAAAGCAGTATTTCAAAAACAAGGGAAAAAAATAAAGCTCTGCCTGGCGTGGAAGAGACAGCTGAGACTTTAGTTCATATTACTGAGTAAAACTGATCTGAGGTTGCAGGGTTGGGCTCCCAAGAGCTCCTCAACATACTTGCAATTCCTTTTGAGATCTCCCTTCACTCGATGCTTTACACTAAACACCAAGTGCTTACTTCTATTTAATCATTCATCACTAAGTATTCACTCAGAAAACAACGGAAGGGAGGATTTCAAGCAAGTGGCTTCCAAAATCATGACATGCCATGAATAATTTCAGAAGTATAACCCATAAGACAGTTAAAGCAGCACATAATGGTTCTGGGAATCTGGGCACAGAGCAGGTGAGTGCCCACAGAAACCATCTGAAATGTACCCAAGTGGTGGAATGCAGGAGAGGGCAATGGGACCAGGAGGACCTTTCCCTCTCAGGCAACAGAAATCATCTCTTGTCACAAAAAAAGGCTCCAGACCAGCATATTTAAATGTAGATTATGATTTGACTGAGCAAAATTTGGTGCAGCATAAGGATGTCTGCTCCAGTACAATCTCCAGTTTGCCACTGGGACCTTTAACAACTGTTTCAGAGCTAGAGTGAAGTGATAAAATAATTTTAGATTCAATTCCAACCTCTGGCAGCAAGAAAAACAGCACCAATAATTGCAAGGTACCTGCTGCTTACACAGCACACAGGGACTTCTTACCCACATCCTGGGATCTCTGTTCAGTGGCTTCAGCAGCTCTCAGCTCATGAGAGGTCCTCCCACCACTCCTCTGGACTTACCAGGGAATACGATTTAGGCCATGAATGTCTCCTTGGTGCTCATGGAAGAAAAGCCTCATAGTGCCCAAGGGACTGCAGAAAATGACCAAGTTAAACCAAAAGACACCAAACAAGAACTTGTAAAGATGAGGAATTTTATTTTATTGACATACTATGAGGCAAAACAAAATTGACACCATACAAAATAACTTTATAAAATATCATTCACATCATTATTTTGTCAGGAATTACAGCATTCGGAGCTTGTTACAAGTCTTCTGTTTTGAGGTGAAAAACACTACGCTAAGTCTTTAGTATTAGTTGGATATATACAGTAAGAAACCAGAACAGAAACTGTCAGGTTTTTCATGAGTTTATTGCAAAAGTAGTGCAAACTATTTTACCTTGCAAGCTGTAAAACAAACTTGGAAAAGGACCCACCTAAGCTTAAAAACATGACAATAATGCTCAATTTCACAGCCTTTGAAGCTTCCTTCAACAGTTCTCAACAAAGAAATTCCCCATCTCTGAATGTTTTGGAAAGTTTTACTGACTCTGAAATGAAGCAGATGATGCAGCCGCAGGACGGAGCAGCCGGAGAGCAGGACTCTGCTCGACACAGGGCACAGCTCTCAGCAACGGTTGGGGCATCCCACCACTTCTCCAGCATCACCCCCAGCGTGGGGGCATCCCACCACTTCTCCACCACCCCCAAACCACCAACCAACAGGGCAGGTTTGGTTCCCCCCATTACCAAGCTGCCCCTCTCCACATTCGTGTTTGAGAAAAGAGTCAAGAAAGCCGTACGAGCAAAATAAACTAACCTAAAATGAAGAATGAGGAACATGTATTGTCTGTTTTAGAACGATAGTATCCTTTTCCTGAAGTCTATGGAAAGTGGATTTCCTCGTGGCCTCCCTCCCTCCCCCCAAAACCCCATCCCAGCTACTGCCTGAACCCAAGGAAGGACACTACATTCTACGAGATCAAGAGAAAACAACGCTCTGAAGCGCTACCGGGGTCCCCCAACCCAAAACAGGTAGCTAGAAATCTACTAAAAAAAAAAAAAATCCAAAATAAAAGCAAACAAATGCTACATGAAAAATGTTAAAGGAACAAAATGCAGCATATTCAGGCTCTTTTTTTTTTTCTTGAGGTACCTATATAAATATTACCTTCTGCCCAAAGTACTATTGGTTTTGTTAAAAAACTAAAGTCCTTACCACGAGCCAATTGCAGGGCAAACATTATTACTGAGAAAGTGCAACCATGCTGATCATTTCTATGCAGCATATTAAAGGATGATTAGGCTTTAGAAAATATAGCTTAAGTATAGACCTGATGGAGCAGTTTTATAAAAACATTTAACAGAGGCATCTTCCTTTCGTTCGAGTCTCTCTGCAGCAGAAAGCCTTAGGAAAGAGCTTTGAAGTCCTGCCACGATGGAATGTCAGCACTTTTACAGTTATATAGATTTTTTTTTTCTTTAATATTTAAACTAAATACAATTTTACAGAAAAAGATTCCCCCTCTGTATTAGGTACTGGTAAAAAGTCAATTTTTTTTTTTTTTAACTTCAAAAAAATGATAGCATATCACAACTTAACATTTCCCGCAAAGGAATTATTTGTAAGTAAAAAAGGTTCACATAGTAGAAAAACTTACATGTAGCTGTAAACTGTTACATACAAAACTGTGGAAAAGTCAATGACATTTTATTCCCTTCCCCTTACACGTGTATCTCTTCATTTTATACATATATATATATATACACACACATACACATAACTGTGTGATATGTGTGTGCGTATATATGTATATATAGATAGATACACAGGGATGAATATATCTAGGGTCAGGATTATATATTTTAATAAAAATTCTTTATTGGATATTCCTCTTAGCCTAGGTCTGCTGTGATACTGTACATTTTCTGATACATTGAAAAATACTTTTAAATTCACTAAAACTATCTCTTGTGGCTTTTTTTTTTTAAAAAAAAAACTTTGCGGTTAAAACTCATTTGCTGTTTTTAATTAAGAATCTGACTTTTGATTGTTATGCACTGGGAAAAAAAAATAATCAAAACAAAACAGAAAGGCACAAAGAATAAAACTCAAATCCAATATTGTTGTCTCTGAACAACCCGTGCAGAGTTTTGGTTCGCAGAGGCCAAGCCTCACACGCTGTTTGGTCGCTTGTTTTGCCAATCACATCAACAATTTGAGTCAATAGCACCCAACTGGTTACATGAGGTAGATCCAAATCAGAAAAAAAAAAAAAAAAAGCTGGGTCCCCAACACTTGATTTGCCTCCATTTCCAATGTTTTAAGGATTAGATGTCAGTCGTGAGGAGTGGGAAGGGTAGCACTATCTGAAGCAAGCCCAGAACTCCAAACCAGCTTTTTTTTTTTGCTGTGAATTTAAGTGTTAAATCACAATCCTCCTTCAGGCAGAGATCTCCTAGCGGGGGGAGGGAGGAGAATATGTTCAACCCCAAAAAATAAAGACAAAGCTGAGACTGGAACCAGACTGGCCAAGGAACAGAGAGCCCAGTTCTGCAGAGCCAGCTCCAGGCAGTGCCTGAAGAGCTCGGGCACAGCACAGGGATGGACGAGGTTCCCTTTCCTTCTCAGGTGAGAAGACCTCCTTTACTGGTTCAGCTTTACAGGAACCTCCTCCTCTAAGCAGAGTTTTTGCATACTCTGAGAAAAATCTGACTAACGTTAGCATTTTAAGGCTTAATTTAAAGTGGCATCGCCACCCAGCATCATGCAAACATCCAACTACCTTAGCAAGATACACACAAAGGATTTCAACTACACACGAGACCTCCTCGGTGGAGTAACAGAAAGAGACACTTGGAGCCCACGTCAGGAATTGTACAACACCACTGATGTGTTTTCAAGTCAATGGAGGGTATTTCTGTGTCTGCTTTTTGCATTACAAGTGCTACTCTTACCCCACAGCACAACATCATTTAGAGGCTGCAACCACAAGACGTTTTAATATGGACGCAATACACACAAACTACTCAACAGACATTTAGTACCACTTGAAATGAGGCCCTTTAACGTCATAGATTTCCTAATTTTTTTCTTCTTTCAAAAAAATAGTGAACTTTCAATGGTCATAAAACCACTTTGATTCAAGGGAACATTTACAACATGAAATTTCTGAAATGATTTTTGGTTCTTTTTCAGTTATTTTATAAAAATATTAAAAAAAAGAAACCGATCTGAAAATTACTAAACAAAAGGTTAAAACCTGAAGGGATGTCAATTTAAATCTGCAATGAACCAAAATTCAAGGGAAAAAAATATGTATTTCAGCAATACATTCTGGATTCCATGGCACCCACCCAAGGTCGAGTGAACCACTTTGCTGCACAGAAACCTGGGACTGGATCTTTACTGATGAATTTTGAGATTTTTTTGTGATTGTACAAATGAATGAAGTACTGTGGGAGGCAGTGACACTGTGCTTAGTAATCCCAGCAAAATCCTGCCTTGATATCTTTTAGAAACAGTCTAGAAACAGTCCCACTTTCCTTTCACTAACATGTATGTGTGTATAGACACATACACACATATGGATACACAAACACATATATATATAAAATCTACTAAGCTTTAGCAACAAATTTCAGAAGACAAGAGGTAACACTCTTCAGGATAGCACATAACTTTGCCAGACACTTCCTCATTGCACCTAGTTCAAAATTTGATATATAATTCTGAAACTTACTCCTTAATGGGGCTTTTTTTGGTGGTTGTTTTAGTTTTGGTGGTTGGTTGCTTGTTTTAACTTTTCTTTCTTTTCCTCCCCCCTGACCAAAAGCCTTGCTGTCCCTAATGGTCTACTGCCAATTATTCCTTAAGTAAACTTCCTTAAGGAAAAGCACAAAATATCTGACCCTTCCCCACCACGTGCTCAAATTATTTCTGCTGCCCAAAACCAGATAATAAAGAGGTGGAAAAATGCAACAATCTCTTGGTGGGAAATATTCAACACTGACAGACAACTGAAGAGCAGTTCAAGATTCAAGTTGATCAGGTAACTAGAGACACACTACTTTAAAATAGAATTACCAAGTTATCACTTGTAAATGAGATAAGCAATTTAAGGGCTCAGTCAAAAGTTCCATGAGAAGACATATGAGGAACAAGAAAATTGGAGTCACTATACCAGTGGGATCTGAGCAGCTCACGGCTGAAGCAGAATAAACTTTGGTGAAATCTAGAAAAATGTCTTTGTGTGATGTGTGTTACACTGAGACATGATGGGCACCATCCCACGATCAAGTGTCCACTGAATGGCTGAGATTCTGGGGTGCCCCCAGACCTGATCTCCTGTGAGCTGAGTGTAGGGCAGGCAAAAATGTGCAGTTTTATCTATACTGGCACGGGCAAAGCTTCCTCTATTCATGGATTTAAAAGCTGCTAAAACCAGAATAAAGTCCTCATTAAATGTTTTTTTCTCCTGACAGGAAATGTAACTTAACAAAGCAAAGACCCAGACACCAGCCAGGGGATGGAGCTCCCCAGCCTGCGTGCTCACTGACCTGTCCACAGTCCCTGCTTGCCAAGCACACTCAAACCACACAATGGCCAGAAAAGTCTGTTTCTAGTTCAGGAACAACTCCCAGGCTTGCTCCCAGGTTAGCTGGGATCAGTGATCCCTGCTGGTAGTTATTCCAGCAGGTATTTTAGTTGTGCTTAGAGAAGGGGCAGGGGGGGAATAGCAGAACTAAAGCAAACCAGTACAACAGCACATCCAAAGTGTGTTGGGTGGGGGAGGAAGAAAATCTGTTTACTCATCACAGCCATATAAAATTGAGTATGCACCTTACTACTGATGGATAATGCAGATACCAGGCTCTTCAAAACAACATGGGGTGGCTGGTTGGTTGAAGAGTAGCCACGGGCAGTATGAAGAAGCATCTGCTGAGGAAGCCCATGGACAAATCTGAAGCAATTACTCTTTTGGGGATGTTGAGGAGAAGAGCAGCCAGCCTTCATCGTGTGCTGTGGGTCAACCTTCCCAGCACTGCCACGTGCAAAACTCCTCAGACTAACTCTCGGCAACCTCTCACACCTCCAAATTCAGTGAGCGCTCCTGTTCTTGCTCCAAACTAGTCCAAAGCCCTTTGATATGTAGGGCTGAAACAAGAAGTCAACCTCAGGGAGCTGCCTATGAAAAGTCCCCTTTTGGGGCAGGTGCCAACAGTGGAGGGGCTGTGAGGAGCTGTGAGGGGCTGTGCCACAACATCAATAGTGTCTATGGATCCATTATACAAGATGTAGTGAAATATTTCCTGAAAAGCAGCCATTGACCCTAGAGGAAACCCTACACTGCACGATCTGGGGGAGCCTTGTAAAATTATAACTGAGAACAAACACACTGCTCAGGAATTTACCCCATTCAGTTATTGATGAGCTTAATTATTTAGTCACTCAACAAGAATTGGCTTCCAGCAAGTCAGAACTTCAGCAATCCCCCTGCCATCAATAAGCTTCATTAGTGTCTACACCCAAAGATTGAGATAATGAACATGTAGGTAGCATAGAATCCCAGAAATCTTGCTTCTGAGATGCCAACATCCATAGCACAAAGCCCAGGTACTTTTAAATAATAATAAAAAATACTCTAACACTGCTACGGACCCACACCAGCGCGTTGTGCTTCAACAGGTAGTATTTCTGTCAGCAGAGTGGTTAATTGTGAAACAAGGAAGATTGTTTGCATTCATTGTAAACAAAATATGTTGCATCAACACAAGTTTCCTACAGTTTGGGTTCAGGTCAGGGAAAGCACCTTTAGTCTGCACACTCGTATTTCACAGCTGAGCTACGGCCAAGGCTTGCACAGAACTGACACGGAATAATTGCACTATGAACATGCTCAAGTTTGGGGTTGGGTTTTGGGGTTGTTTAGGGTTTTTTCCCCCATTTTAAAGTTCATAATAATATAGCATAGGGATTATAGCATTTTCACTGTTACAGTCTCATGTCAACTTATCTAAAAAATACGGTAAAAAAATATTCCAACGCATCATTTTTGCCTCAGCTTCAAAATATATTTCAAGCACCTTCAGGCCATGTTCAGCGGAAGCATGTGACAGTTTTCGGCCAACAGCTAAAGTACAAAAACATTTTTCCTTTGGAAACAACAGGACAGAAACTCCACAAGTGATAGGATAGGCTAGAGAGAGTCACTGCTATTGAGTAACTGCCCCAAAGCCAACGCGCCAGATGTGCCATCTCCTTCACCACTTCTGGTACCCTCTGAACACTTTGAAAGGACTCAAGCCACATCCACACCTCAGGAAGACAGAAGGAGCCACAAGCAGGTGTTCAGGAGCACCATATGGCACTGCTAGTTCTCCAGCAAGACACAAACCAGTACAAGTACAGTTTGTCTGGGAGCATTTTGGCTGCTTAGTAGTAGGTTCACTTGAAAAATTAACTCATCTGCAGAGGAATACAGGAGGTAGCCTTTAACTGCATCTGCTCACTAACTATAGAGTATTGCAAAACCACCTTTTGTAGTGATTTGGCCAAGCCAGTACATTCATATTAACACTTCAGGCAAAGAAACAAGACAGAAAAACAACTGAAATGCACTAAATGAGATCAAATGGATTATGTGCTCCACCAGCACACACACCACCCCCACCCCACGTCCTTCAGATTAAAGCCATCTCCAAGGAAAGCAGCTTTCCAGCCAGGAACCCTCATGAACAGGAGGAAGAACTTGCTGCTTCACATCCCAACTGGGGCTGGAGTTTGGGTGTCTCCTGTCTCAGAGGGTTACCAGAGCAAAAGGCAGCAACTGCTGGACAGGAGAGGGATGATGGCTTTCTCATGTGGGCAGAGAGGCAACACCATTTCTTAGGTCAGAGCACTAAAACATCTACTGCACTCAACATCTGTGAAGGGACAGAGAACAAGACTTTGTATCTTGGATCCCAAATCCCTATTATTCCACTATTTCTGCCACAGACCAGTTGGTCTTCATATGACACAAGAATCAGATGCTGGAAGAAGCAAGGAAAACTACAGCTGATAGTCAGGTTATCCCATTATCAGCCACCCAAGAGTGATATCAAAGATTGGCATTTGAATGCTGCAGACAACAAGCACACTGGTAGCTTAAAAACTGTCTTTGCATCTTTATGTGTGGGAGAAATATGCATAGAGGAGAGGAGGAAGAAATATTTTATAAATACAGATGAACCCTAAATATTTCCACTGGAATAAAGCGACTGTGCCCTGGGATTCACACCCTGCTATGAACAGAAGTAGAACATTTAAAACCAAAGCTCTTATCTCAATACTGTAAAAATATGGCAGTTTTCCTAAAAATGTAAGAACAACAAGGAATGGTATCCACAGAATTTCAGTATTTGCTATATTTAGCTCTATTTACAGTATTTTCAAACAGCTACAGCAGGTGCAAAAAAGAAGTCTTACAGTAAAAAAGGGAGTTTAAAAAAAATAAATCAGTGCAATTACCTTCTACTTGAAGTTCTCCTTGGAAAAGACTGCAGGTGAGCATCAGGAAGTGTGTTATCAAATGTAATATAAAAGTAAAAAAATAATGTACTGCCCTGCTTTGGAAATTGAGGAAGCCACAACAGCAGGACAAATACATCAGAAGAGATGCTACTGTAAAAAGAGTATTAAAAATATAGGAGGAAAAACCTGATTTTATTATACTGGTGTCAGGTATGAAAAATACTGGCTGAGAACGTTTTATACATTCCTTGACTTAATGTGTTAAAGATATCTTTAAAAGAAAGAAGTACCTTAGGGGTTATTTATGTCACCAGAGATGCTTACTGAATGATGTCAAGAGGCAGGTATCTCCACCTAACTCTCCAAAAGGTCCCAGTCCTGCATTTCTAGCCCTTGTAGTCTTAAGTAGTCTTGAACCAACCTGGTCTCACTTCAAAATACCAACATTCTTCCTCAAAAAGAAAATCTGCATGTACCTTAAAAAACCCCACTAGATTTGGCTGGGGAGGTGGTAACAAGACCTTGCTCCTACCCTTGCTCTCAGTTGAACTTTAGAGATTCGCTGGCATGAGACAAGCTGGGGTGTCTACAGGGAAGATGTATGTGACCACTGTATTTGAGGAAAGTAATGAAAACATTGCTGGCAGCAACACACAAAGCCCTCCAGATCACAACCTTCTCTTTAACAGAGAGCCTTTGGGCACATACACATGAAACCTCAGATAAAAGCCTCAACACCTGATTAGAAGCTTTAGTCTTCTCAGAAAGCAACCTGAGCACACCTACACCCCACAGCCGCCCTTCAAAAGTTGAAATCTGATGTTAAAAACAGACCAAGGCTGCAGAGTTAGTGATGGAGGCAGAACTGAAGCTGGATCTTCACCACCTTTCTGCTCTTACAACCAGGGAATGCTGCCTGGGGGCCTTGATGATGATCAGAAGTATGTTATGGATTTCTTGGTTTAAGCATAAGTTTCCTGTACACTTTTCACACTGGCTCCAGCAGATGAAGACACAAAACCTTTCCCTACCAACTAAGCAACTGAACAAACTCACCCAAAACCCAACAGACCTAAAAATGCAGAAATTAATATGACAAATTTTCTGTAACCTGGAAGATCATTGATTGCAACTTGGTGAGCCAAAGAGACCTGCTGAAATATTCTAAACCAAACCCAGCCAAAATAAGAGTTCTAATAAAAGACAAGTGCTCTCACTCCACACCTCAGTGCATATACACACAATACAAGTGTTAGGGTTGCACAGGGCTACCTTGAATGCCAAAATCATGTAAGGCAGAGACAAATCCACCTACTTCTAATGTTTCACAACAGGACATCTCCTCAACTCTGCTTCCTGAGTGCCAGAAGAGGTGGAGTGGACACGTTATTCTATTCAGCCACTGGAGCAGAAATGTCCAAAACCAAGCAAACCAAATTATTGCATCATATTTTCTATGTTAAAAAACCCAAACCAAACCAAGACAACTTTGAAGTGTTTTATGTCTGTTGATACTATTTTTTCACCTCCCAACACAAGCATTTTGCACTTGCTGCTGCTGGGTTTTGGGGGTTGCTACAGAACCACGTGCTTTGGAAGGGCTCTCTGGAGATGTCTGGTCCAGACCCTGCCCAAAGAAGGTCCAGGGAGCCAGGACTGCACGAGGACCTGTCCAGCCAAGTTGGAGCCTCTCCAAAGACAGAGATTTCACAATCCTTGAATATTTGTTTCAATAGTGTTAACATTTCCATATAAAACCCTCCGAGAAAACTAATTCATGGCAGGTAACTCATTAATCCCTTCCACCTCTCAAGCACACTCCTTTAAAACAAATAAATAGTGCAGTGCTGGCACCTGCAATGTCCACCCCACTGCTCCACTCCCTGCAGTGAGAATAAGAGATTTTTGTCCCTGGGATGCAATCACCATCAATTTTCAGACTGCTGAGCACCAGGACCATCTGCACCAATGGCTGAATTCAAGCAAAAGGTCCTTGCCAGGAACACAATGGAGAGGAAGAGGAGCAAGGGATGAGGTCCTGCCCCTGCTCTTTTGCAATGGGAGGTCTGACAAACCCCCACCTGCCCAAGGGTAACGCACATTTGGTTATTGCTGACCTGAGCTGCATAGAGACTTAGTGGTTCTGTCCACCTCAACTGGAGCTTCAACAGCAGGAATGTGTGTGAGATACAGACACCTTGAGCTTGTGTAAGATACAGACACCTGGAGCTTGATTGTGTTTACCTGAGATATTGCTGTTCTTACAAGACACATGGGAGGTAAGGAAATAAAGAAGAAAGAGTAGGGGTTTAGGAAACTGTGGTAGGGTTTTCTGAGAGGAGATAGTTTTGAATATGTAATTTATTTTTAAAATATTCCCAGAAAGAGAGCTGTTGGACTTGCAGCACGCTGTACTTTTCAAAGTATATACTTAGTATTTTTTTGGAAAAATGTTTAAAATTATTCATTAATTCACCATTTACAGGGGGTGGGGAGGGAATGAAGGGAGAAACCAAGACATAAAGAACCAACAGTATTAGAGGCTTAAAAAGATCTGTTAAAAGTTAAAAATGTCCCTAGCCTGAAATGCATAAAACCATCCCAAGTTCTTCATACTCAGGGAAGGAAAGCTACACAAAAGTTCTGCTCATTCCAAGAGGATACACAGGACACACAGTGACTCAGATGAAGGGTTTGCTTAACACCCCTCACCAAAAGGAGCTGCAATGACCAGCCCAATCCAAAGAATACACCCTAAACAGGGTGATAGTGGAGCCCTACAGCCTGCTTCAGAAATGAGATTTGAGGTCAAGACTCATGCTGTCCTCCTCACCCCATCTGACCACCTAAGTCATTTCCTCCAGATCTTTGAGGAAAGAGGAGAATGAATTTCACATCCAAGAGGTCTCTGTGTAACAAACAGCAAATGAACTAAATAGCGCCTTGAAATGGTTTTCCATTTCCTATTGGATAAGAATAATTCAGATAAAAAAATAATTCTCGTATAAAACTGCCAAATTAATATCTTCACTGAAACATGAAATCTCTCAAGCAAACACAGAGAAGCACAACCAACATCCCCACCACGGGCAGGTTCTGCAGCTGAGCAGTGCTTTAGGGGAGGTCAGCCAGCCTGGATGGACACAGGCAACATGACCTGGAATTCACCTTCTCTTACACCAGCAGAATTTAAAATCCAGATTTATAAAACTACAACCAAGAAGAAAATCTGACCCAACAGCCTAATCACCCAGTTAGAATAACACAAATAAATTCATCTAGTAATAGGTTGGACACTGATATTTCACTTAACACCGACAACCAACACACTGCTACGAGGTGAAGGCCTGAACGTGACAAAGTTCTGTACCTAAAGCTCTTTTTGCAGCACAGGTTGGGCATTTTCCAGCTTCTTCAGCAGCAACTGGTTCTAGTCTATCCACTACATGGCACAGATCTGGGCTGGTTAAAGCTACTCGCCTGACTCAGTGGCTAGAGGTAAAGGAGAGACGAGGGAAGGGACGAAGCAAAACGAGTCAGTGGAAGAGAATGAAGCTTTTAAAACCTGCCTCTTAGCACGTTATTTCAGTTATCCTAAGGAAAAATCAAAATTCAGTCAGCATAAACAAGTTTCTTGGGCTTTCTCCATTTTCTGCTAAATCTGCTTGTGGCATCATCATTAGTGCAATGGTTACATGTGTATGATGGTTTTTAATGAACCCAGTGTGCAAACTAACAGAAGCGTCTGTCTCATCATTAGCAGTTTTAATTAATGCTTCTCCTAAGAGACTGGCAAAACTCTCACATTTGCTATTGACGTTACGCCTAACGAAGAGAGTTTCAGCTCCCTTCACAAGTAAACTTCAGTTTTCTAGGATTTCTCTTTACTGCATAGATTCTCTGAACAGGAACAGCGAGCCACGGGGCTCTGGCAGAGCTCCTGCCTCACCAGTATCCAGCACATAGAGCACAACTGGTCTGTGCTGGTCTGAACGTGGAACGCTGGTGTGTGCGTCTCGGGAGGGCCCAGGTCAGACCTGCTGGGCTGTGTGCTCGCCTAAAAAGCCTCTCCACAAATGCCAAGCTCTAAAACCTCCACCCTATGGCTCCCAACTCTCCCACAATTGCATATTTGTTTGCATCTGAATAGTAATGTCCTCACGATAAGGTTTTCATTCCTAACTCCAAAGCATTCTTGATATGTTAACAGAAGAATAATGAGCACTCCTTAGTAAATAAAAATAAATAATAGCATCTAGTCTATCACATTAATACTGTGAAACATATATAAAATTTACATTAACTCAAACAACAGTGAAAAAGGATTGTACTGTATTTATCACCACAGACCCGTATTCTTTAGAGACTTTGGAAAGTAAGTGTCACAGTCCTGTATGACAAATTCTAAAGTTAGCTGTCAGTATGATTTTTAAAAAATTCCTTACAAATTTTTTTTTTTTTTTTTTTTAAATGGCACATTTTCTTCTGCCAATCTAATTGGACCTACTAAAAGCTTAGGTACAAGTTCATTCTTTTTTAAAATTCTTCTTTAGTCTATGAAAAAACATTTTCAAATGCAGCACAATAAAAAACATTCAAGAACAAGCTTCAGAAAATACATTTGCCCTTAGACACACAGAGAGTAATCTGTAAAAGACAGCTGAAAACCAGAATTTTGTCACTCTTCTTCTCTTGAAAATAAAAATTTTGTAAATGCATCTAGATAATCAAGGCTTCATAAAGAGTCAAAAAATGCTTTTTTGCTTTCCTTTGTATTAAAAGCTAATTCACAGCGTTTTAGCCCATCAAAGTTTAGTCTGAATCAGATCTTCCCAAATTATCCCAAGCAATCCAATGAATAGCAAACTGAATGAGGAGTTTTGTGGGTTGGGTTTTTTTTTTTCCCCCCTCCTAAGCCCTGAGATCACAGCTCTTGATTTAATTATAAAATATGGGTCTGTTTTATACCAAGCAGCTCAGAGATTTTTGGCAAACCACGTTTCCAACAATAGTGGGGTTTGGTACAAGAATGCAGTTCACAACCAAGTCTGAAATTCTGGACGGAAGGCTTGCTTGCAATGGAAAAGAAAAAAACAACACATTAAGATGCATCCCTCATTGCTGGCTGCCACTGTAGCTTGGGCAACTGTTGGTCTAAGTGCAGCTGGTCTCTTGTGAATCCAACTCTGAATTGTACTGAGGTGCTGAACATTAAAACATGTCAAGCAAAGTACATAGTGCGCAAGGTGTCCTGGTGAACTTGAACTGCTTTAGCAAGTGCTTGGTGATCTCTGCCATTGCTCTGCCCGGACGTGTGGCTTCCTTCAGCACTGCAAGAGAAGGGAGGTGGGGGGAAAAAAGAGGTTGTGGGGGAAGATAAACCCTATTTGATCTGCCTCTCCTTGCACGGAATGGTTTTGTGAAATTTGGTCAAAAGTTTATTACTCTTTAAACACCACTGAAGTTCTGAAAGCTGAAAAAAGCACCAAAACATGCAGGAACATCTGTTTTTTTCACAGTATAATTCAGCGGTAAGACCAAATTTACCCTCAAACTGCTGACTGAGGATACAAGAGAGCCCAGGATTAACAAGCTGAATTCCTTCCTGCTTTCTCTCAAATTCTGCAATAATTCCAAACAGTGCCACTCACCTGTCATGCTCTTTATCCACCAGATGGTACCTGGCTCGGAAGGCCACCAGGTGAGCGTAGTAAGCTGGTGCAGGGATGGAGACGGAGCGCGTGCAGCGGACGTAGGTGTGACACAGCTGGTAGGTGAGGATCTGCAGCTCATCCGAGGAGAAACGATTGTCATCCCAGAGGACGTGGTAGTGAGAGGGTCTGCTTGTTCCCTGCAGGCACACCACACAGGGTGTCAGCATTTCAAAACCAGCTCTTTAAATTTCCACCTCTGCACGTGACCCGCAGTAGGACTGACCCCTTCCTCTAAAACCACCTGAGCAATTCTATGTGCTGCAACCAATTTTTCCTTTAAAAATTGGCAAACTTCCCTCCTTGTTCCCCATGTAACTAATCCCTTTGCACTTTTGCATAGGGCTGCATTTCCTAGAATTTACTCCCTGGTACTGAAATTAAATGATCTTATTGAAATGCATTTTCATCTTGTGAAACTTAGATCTGACAAAAAGCCATCACATAAAACACCTTTAGGCAAACATGAACAGCAAACAGCAACCTAACTTGTGCTCCTGTTGAATATACCTTTTTTGAGAGTATTACATTTTGACTTAATACTGGTGTGGTTTAATAGCTTCTACTTCTGTCTGGGAAGAAGAAACTAAGAAGAAAATATGAAATTACAATGATGCTATCTAAATGTATTCATTGTTTCCTAGGAACTGGATGCACATCTCAAGAGAATTTAATGCAAGAGGCAGAGTTAGATTAACGGTTGGACACAATGATCTTAAAGATTTTTTACACCCTAAATGATTCTATGATGGTCCAACTACCTTGCTGCCATCTGAAGCAGAGCACAGGCAGGAGAAGCAGGATAAACCATGCACAGGGTGTGCTTCCTAACTCCTCAGTTTCATTATTTCTTTTAGATTTTAACAACAAAAGAGCACTGGGGATGGCACAGGACGAAAAGCCAAAATACACAGATGGAAGTTGTGCTGTTTATCTCCTGTGATAAACAAGTGAAACACCAAGAGCCAGTGTCACCTCTGGAGTGACAAGCAGCTGTACCTGAATACCAGCGTGGCTGCACAGGTAGAAGTCAAACTCTGATGGGTGGGTGATCTTTGTGTCCACTGTGGTACCAGCTGGAATGTTCCCACTTTTCCCAACCTGTGTGAACAGAAAATGCAAGCACAGTAAGGCACACAAGTTGTTTTGCTGCATAGTAAGGAAAAAAACACAAGGAAAAAATCTGTGAAAAGGCAAAAAGTCAAGAAAGAATGAGCAAAACTGAAATTGTGTTCAATCAAAAATCTGGGGTGTCTCTACTAAGGAGAGAAAAAAAGACAAGCTGCAAAATCTTCTTAGAATTACCTACAAAGATTAGCTTTTCTGATTAATGTAAAAAGAACTTCCTGCAACTGATTTGTCACATTCTTTTCACCTTCCCATTCCAGGACAGGTTATTCCTCTGAAACTTTTCTTGTTTATACCTGAAAGAGGACAATCCAGAGTTGTAAGACAGAACTCGTTTTCCCTCAAAACCACTTTACTTCAAAGCAGAAATTTAAAAAACTCTCTACTTTAAAACAATCCAACAAATGGAATCACATCAATATAAAAAACCCATTCATGTCAGCATTAAAAGTTAAGTATTATTGCCTTGAAGCCTAGTGAGCTTCAAATGCTCACACAGAGAAACCTGACAGAAGGAAGAACATGAATAGCCCTGTCTGTGAGCAGAGGTTTGCCATGAGGAACTCTTCAGTTACAGCAGTGACTCTGTCCTAGAGCTGCAGGGTCTCCTTTCCACCCAGAAAGGTGGTATCAAACATTTCTACATATACTCCACAGAGATACAACAACTCTGAAGCACTCATAAAGCAATTTGAGATGTTTGGTACTACAAATGTGTTGTGATACTTGATACACCCAAACCAAACTCCATGTTCCTAAGACACAAGACACCCAAGATACCTTAAAGGTAGAGTTAATGGAAAAGAAAAATTTTCAAAGTGCAGGGTTCACCCTACTTAAGAATTTCAGTGTCTACATCTCAGCTGGTAGCTCAGGAGTCACTCTGTAGTCCATATTAACCAAGCCAGTGAACCTTCTAGCACTAGAATCAGATGAAATGTGCCTTAAGTGTGGTGGGAACACTAAACAGATCTCCATTTACACCAAAGAGCACCCGATGTAGTTTAGATGTAGACATCTAAACCCTACAGTAGTGTCCAATGTAGTTATTCCAGATGTAGACACCTACATTATAAACCTTGCACTACTCAGATCCTCAACCCTTGATGATCTTGAGGCAGTAAAAACAAAACCAACAACTGAAATATGTCTTAAAGAGTGGACAGACTTGTTGGAAGACACATCCTGCTCACATTTCATGAAATCTTCTTGCCAGTTTTTTACACAGGGCAGAAAATGAAGGTTTTCCTTTCAAGGTAGAAAGATCTCACCCACTATGTTATGCAGTTCTTCAAACAAGTCTCTTACTGCTTAAATAAGCAGTATGAGGTAACTTGGCTGCCTGCTAGACACAATCAGAACATACCCGCTCATTTTTATCCGTACAGAAGAGTCTGGTGTGATGCCTTTTCTGCACGACTATGAAGGTGATGCCAGGCTGGTAATCCTTCTCCAGTTTGATGCATGCTTCTCTGATAGCCAGCAGCTCATGATGGAGAACCTGCATCACCACCAGAAAGAGGCAGGATAAATATCAAAGATGGTTATCTCACAGATTACTCCCATTTATCATGTTCCCTCTTGCACTGTCACTCAGGGTAACGAGATGTCAAAGCACCCAGGATCAAACCTTCATTTCTCCACTTAATGAGAACAAATTAGATCAGCACTTTCCTGAGCCAGGCAAGAGCTGATTCCATATTTGTTCAGCTCCAAGCATGAGGCTCAGACTAATAAGCTGCATGTCAAAATCTTTCTAGCTGCCAAATACAAATGAACATTTAATTAGGCTGATGAATATACAACAGTCTAATTATTTTTCAGAGTAGTTCAAGGGATAAACTCCAGAACTGCTCAACTGCATGCTCCTTCCAAGCTGTGTGAAGTCTCATGCAGGCATCAGTAAAAACTGAGAGGGAAGTGTAAGAAAACAAAAAGCAGTGATTTGGGTTCATTATAAATAATTTTTAAAAACAGCAGTGAAAACCAGTGATAAATGGGGGGAAAAAAGTCCATACAAAGATTATTTTATTAACTTGTTTACTAAGAGAGATCTTTATTCTCTTCCCCTTGGATTTTGAGAAGTTGACTAAATTCTGTATCTTTTAAGTTGCATATAAAAATGTATGTACATATCGTTAAAATATATAGAAAAAACATTTCATAAAACATGGTATCTGTAAGCAAAAAATAAATGCAAGAAAGTATTTGTTGAATTTTACCAGAAATAAATTAAGAGTGAAGTGGGAAAATGCAGCATTTATTAATCCTGGTGAAAAAAAAAGCTAGAAAATGAGCTTATAATTAAGTTTATCTTTACTGTCCCAGTTCTATGGGATACAGTTTGACTAATAATGTATCTTGAATAAGTCACAGGTGTTGAACATAACTTGAGTGCTAAAACTATACTTTTATCATTTATAAGTTTACAAAGGGAAGTATTTTAAAAGAGAAAAGTATTTTTAAAAGCTCATGAAAAATATGAAAACACTTTCTCTGCTCTGCTTGGTTAGAACCCAAGAATTTGTTGAAGGAAGATGAGTTGAGGGTAGATTTCTTTTCATAACTCCAACTACCCAAAACTACATTATTACCAGAAAATGACATAATCAAAATCTCAAAAAGAAAAATATTACCTGCTGAAACTGCCCCTCGGAAACACCATCTCTGTAGAAGATGATACGAGTTGGTTTAAACCTCGTTGATTTGTAGAACTGAATAAGCAGCTCCCTGACCATGGCAGCCAAATCTTGGATGATTTCTTGGCGGTGCTGCTGGACCCGAACCGTGGCACAGTATCGATTGGGATGAGCATCCATGCTTCCCACAACCTGGGGAAGAAATGCCCACTATCAAACCAAACCTAAAGCACTTTAATACAGGTTTTTCATGATAATAACTGTACTATCCTTTTACCAGCATCTTGTAAACTAAGGGGTTGACCTGGCAAAGATGGAGTCAAAAATCATAATGGAAAGAGCTGAGTTTAGCCTGCCTGTGGTAACACACCCTGCTGAAACTGAAAACTTATTTTACCTCTAAAAGGCTAATTTCTTATTTGCAACTAAATACAGCTAAAAAACACAAATATAATTGGGAGCACTGCTACCATGAAACCAGATTCAGTTAGGACTGCAGCATGGGAATCTGAATTCCTGAAGACTGAGCACCTTGCTGGGACACTGTGGATGAATCCATAACTGAAATAATGAGGCACCACAGAAATATCCAGAGCAAACAGACCCCACTCACCAAGGGAAGGGATTCCTCTCTTTATGAAAACATCGAAATTCATATAGTGTAAAAGGTACATGGGACTTAAAAGCAAACAAACAGAAAAATCCAAATTCCATATGTCAAAAATCACAGCTATGCACATCTCCATCTGTTTTTTTGTTTTAAAACCAGTATTTTATTTAGCACCACAGGCTAGGACACTGCACGTACTGTCACCAAAGATCTCCATTATAAACAAGCCAGAGCAGCCCTTACAGGCTCAGAGTCAAACCCTTCCCAGTATTTAAAGAGTTTTTCAAGAGAACTGCACATTTTGTTTTGTCAGGAAGCTTGAATTCCCCAAAACCACAACTGAGCCAGCCTAGTTCTCTATCAGTAATGGATAAATTCTTAACATTTTTAGCTGCTGAAAAAGCAGATTTAAACATGCACCAGCTTATTACAAGTTGCTGATAAATATCAGGTAATAGAAAAGCTCCTCTGTGTATTAGCAGCTCAGGCATTTCACTGAAGTAATTAGTATCAGAGCAAGCTCTCCAAAGTTTCATTAGATTCCTGTGGAAAAATAATTTATAATACTATAATTAGACAATTAGAAGAAATGGACCACAGAAGAATTGGAAGTAATCAAATGCATCAGAGCTGAGCAGCAGGAGGGAGCAGGGGCTGAAGGACACGATTCACTCACTGCAGCAATGGAAGGCTTCTTCCCATCTCCAGCTGGGGGATGAGTGACATCTGCACCCAGGAATATGACAGGCTGCTGAAATACTGGGGGTCTGATAAAGAGAAAGCAGGATTTGTAAAAGCAGCAAGGCTTATGCTTAATAAAGCACATTATAACACAAGTAAATTAACACTCTACTCTTGCAGTGAATTCATCATCAATTTGTACTTGATCTGCGCTGGTCCCTTGGACTGTGAGAGAGATTAGAAGTCCTGATTAGGGGTTCTCATCCTAAATACTCATCCTAAATACTTAAGCATATTTTTAAAGTACAGCTAATTGTTATTTTTCAGTAAAAAAAAAGTCTTCATTAATTAGACCATAGAAAAGAATAAAACTTGATTCCTTAGCATCAACAGCATCTGAGAAATTTAAAGGGCTGTGCACATTTACAGATGGTGTCATTTTGGTTCTTGAATGAAAAAGCAGCATTGGTAAGAAAGTACAAAAATTGTGGATATTGTAGGTATTATTTTAAAAGTAGCTTATTTTTTTTTAAGACTATGCTTCAAAGTTTTAAAGAAACCTTTCAGTTAAGATATTAATCCACTGCATAAAGAGCAGAATACCAAAACACTACACTGGAATTTCTAAGCTTCAAATCTATTCCTTAATAAAACAATTTCACACAGGAATTCTTAGGCCACCAGAATTGTTTTTTGTGCATATGTGGGTGTGGGGGGGGTGGTTATGTAGATGCAGGTGTTTTCAAGCCATCTCTACAAAGGAATTTGAAGGTGATGATAACAAGGTAACTTACAATTCAATTATACAAATAAAAAATTGCTCTATTCCCATTCCCTCAACCAATAGAAAATAATAATTCAAGAGTTCTGTTTTAAACACCCAAACCCTGCTCTTTTCCAGAATGCTCAGGTGTTGTCTGTGGTTGTGCCTTATTTTCTTCCTCTTTACTCAATTCCATGCACACTTTATCAGTATAATGAGCAGAATTCAACTTTCTGGCCACATTATTGTTGTCAACACAGGCCACTTAACAAGAGACCTTATGTTTATGAATCCAGCACAAAACTACTTCTGTGATGTCTTTCTGTTTGGTTTCCACAGCAGCAACTTTAATTTCTTTTTGAAAAACAAAACCAACCCCACTGCACTTTCTGAAATGTCTGCTCTGAAATATAATGATATTTAATCACTTTAATAGGAGTCTCCAACAAGCACATTACACAGGCTGAGTATATTTAGTTCAATAAACAGAATTTACCAAGACACACAAAATGTAAATCCCTTCTGATAATGTCTTTTTTTTTTCTCTCCCTAAGTACTCAGGTTATTTTTCAGCAGCTGCCTGACTAGCCTAAATATGTCAAAGTGAAAATTTGCTTATCTCTGCAAACCAGAACCTTGACTTCTGTGAAACAGGCTCCCAGGAATGACGTAGCAGGTTATTCCCTGAGCACTCTACAGCTTGAGATGCAATGATTGGAAAACCTTCATCTTTTTACTGACATAGAAACCTAGTTATTCATTTTGATTAAAATCTCTATCCTGCACAGGTAAGACTAAACAAGCTGTATCCTGTTCATTCTTCCATTGGAATTTCTTGTCATTGATTTTTCAATAAAACTGATGAAAAGTTTCAATTTAAGAATATTTGTTTTAAGATGGTGCACAAGCCAAGTTTAGTCTTTAACAGCAGGGTCTCTCCTTTATTACAAATAAGAAGCTCCTTCTTTCACTCCCACTGAACTATCCACAGGATTTCAGTGTCATGTCAAATGTGGAATTCAACAGTATCAAAGTAACTTCACAGAATATAGTCACACCCTACCTAAAATTTACCAATGTAAGACTAGTAAGAAATAGCAAGGTAAACTGGACCTGGAAACCAGTGAAGAGTTTTCTGCTCCCAGCCTCTGCTTTCTTAAATGTCTATGTAAGTTAAGGCATGCAATCAAATGAATACTCTTGACCCTAATTAAACTACAAAGGAAAAGGCACTGCTGTTCAAGATGGTCTCTATTTGCTTCTGAAAACTCAAGACAAATAAAATCTTAAATTTTTTATTCAATTGAAAGTTTTGTCCTTCAATGGTCAGACTACCATAATATTTTTATTCTAAATTTTACTGGAACAAGTATTCCCATCTAGTCTTCATAACTTTACTTTTGCAGGACTATTTATGAGAAGCCAAAAGAGTTCATCTGAAGAGTCACTTCGACCACAGCACCATGACTACAGAAAAAAGCATCTAGTTATCTTAATATGATGCATGATCCCTTTATGATACAATATCCTCTTGAAAAGAGGGCTTACCTTCCCTGTGGCAGCAAAATATTATTGACACCTCCTAATTTGACATTTATTTTCAGGCAGAGGTTGGACAGAGTTTGTGGTGTTGTTCTCTGCACGTTTTTCATCTGCACACACTGTGTGGCCATTCCCAGCACTGTGTCACCCACGCGCTTCACCTCCGCTGCAAAACAAGGGAAAAATTAAAAAATATTTGCATACTGCAAATCAAACATCATGGGAGATGCTAATTCAGTGACAACCAAGCCTCCTCCCAGTTCTGTGCTGCTCCACACGCCGACAGCACAGCTGGAACTGGGTTCTAAATGTAACTAAAGCCACCATTGGCTTATTTTAATCAAGATTTACTTGGGAAAACAAGAAGTTTAGGCTCCAAGGCAGGCTCAGAGAGGATGCAACCCCCTCTTTTGACAACAGGAGAGGGAAAGAAGCTTTTTGAGGAGTGGGGTGAGAAAAGACAAGAGTGTGGGTATATGAAGGGCAGAGTATGGAAGAGAGCAGAGAGAAAACAGAGATGATTAGAGGGGGCAGAAAGACCTATAATTAAAGATAATGACAAGGAAAGCAGATGAGGGTGGTACCACATCCTCTCAGTGGTTAAGCAGAGTCCCCTTTTAACGCCAAGCAGCAAAAGTGAAAGTGTCATTTTGCCCTGAGTTTCTACTGAACAAATCAGAGATGAGCCACTTCCTTTGCAAGGCTTAAGGTGAAAAAAAAGGTATGATTTCATTAAGGTTCCTTTCTTAACCTCTCTTTTTATCTTACACAAGATAATCTTAGGAAAAGAAAGTTAGGAATTCTTTTCTGCTATCTTAATGGGACAAAACAAATCTGCAGCTGCTTGGTAGATCTGCACCATTGAAAAAAGAGTCCATGAAGCTATGGGTGAAAAATAGTGGATGGTGCTGCAATTAAGCAAGTGAAAAATGAGCAGTCTTGCTGATATGAAGAGCTAGTTAAAACCAAAAACGTATGATTTATCTAAAACATAGCACATACAAACAGGTTTTAATATGTAAAATGCACTAATTGTCAACCTGTTTCCAAAAAACAGTTCAAGTTGCTGAGTTTTCAGCTCCCACACATCTACATCCTCCCAACCCAAGAGTTAAAAACTGAAAGAGGAAAAATCCATTGGCAGAAATCTTCCTCTTCAATTTCTTTTGCCAATTGCTGATGGTGTGAGCAAGCAAAGATGTTCTAAAAGCTACATCAGTCTCGAGGTCCTTGCTTCTTCAATCATTTGGGATTTTTAGCACACAAGTAGATTTTAATTCACTGCGTATCAATGGCATCAATTTGACAAAAGCCCTGGTTTTGCTTTCTCTCTCATAAACCACATCTCAAACACGCCCAACAGCAATAATGTGGAAAAGCAAATTAAAAACAGAGAAAAATAATGAAAATCATTAAGATCTTAATATAAAACCTCATGCAGCACAAGAACAATAAAACTGATTTATTACCCATCCCCTAAATGGAATTTTTCTAGTTAAACCAGAATTAAACTTCTCACATTTTGATACTTCATGAAAAACACCTGAAATTGGGACTGCACAGACTCACGGTTTGCACTTACTGACCATAGACTGGTGTTTTCCCTGGCAGAATGACCACAACGAGCTGCAGCCCCGTGTAGCTGTTCTTGAGGTGTCTGAACATGGGCTCCACGCTGTCCGCTCCCTGCGCGTACTTACAGAAGCAGGGCTGCCCCTGGATGGGCATTCCTGCATCCCTGGAAATCTTCCTCAGCTGTTCTGTGAAGGTCCTACAGGATGTAAATCAATACATCAGATTCTCAGGCAGCAGAATACATCTTGAGTATTCGAGCTTTCACTCTTGACAAATATTTAGTGACAAACACCATCATTACATCAGTTTGGTCATTTTAAACTTGGCCCCAAGGCCTCACTGGCCAGAAACCTGCCATGTAGTTTAAAGAGCTTTGGTAAGTCTGACTTGGGAGGATTTCATGATGCTACCACTGAAATCACACTAGCATCATTCAAAACACAGAGACAGAACTCCAAAAGCACCATTAAAGATGTATTGCCATACATTAAACTACCTACCAAAATATATATTCTAAATAATTAAGTGAAATGATGTTATTTCCATACATAATAAATAACAAAATCATCTCATGAACCACTTACTTCAGATGAACCTCAGTGCACTGACGCTGGGGAGCAAAACATGCAATTGCCCAAACCTTGATTTCAATTCCAGTGTGAAACTGTTTATTCCTCATGTCCCAGACTCCTTGGACTGGTGTAGCAATTGCTTTATTCTGTAAGTGGAAGGGAAAAAAACCAACAAAACACTAATGCAAAAATTGATTCATGCTCTCAAAACTCACTTATGCTTCTGCTCCCCTCCAGCCAGCAGCCTACTGATTTTCTCAGGTCTTTCTCTCCACTGTTCAAACATCTCTTCTATCTTATATTCTATCACTGCAGCAAGACAGCTTGCTAGCCAGATGAAAAATGAAGCTCATAAAGTTCATATTGTTCATTTTTATTGTTGATGGTTTCCTTTGGTTGTATAAATCAGCAGCAGACAGACATTACACATGGATAAGTCAGATCCATGCTTGGGGTGTGATGGTAACAAGAAGGTACATTTCTGCAGGGACTTTACAACCCCTCAGTGAACTTTCCATGAGCAACTTAAATTTATCAGTATTTTACACATCACTAAGTGGAGGCAAATAGTGATTTGATGCCACTCACAGCTGTAGAAAAATATGAACAAGCTATCAAAAGATGATCAGTTATTCACCTTTGACCTGTGCAATACTTTTTTTTCCCCCATCAAGCAGACATTACTGGGTGGATTATCTGGAGGACAAGGGATATAATAAGATGACTAAAGTAATTCTGGTGGTGTTAATTACCTTAATAAGTATTAGCATCCTGCAGATGCTTTAGACAAGTTACCACCACGATGTCTGCCTTCTCATTTAGCAGCAACAGCTGAAATTTATGGGAGTTTTTCAGGACACACACACAAATTTGGCAATTCATCATGCAGAGTTGTGTCTGCTGAAGGCAGTACCTCGCCCACTCCAACCTTCCATCATTCACCATTAACCTTGTGTTCCCTCCACTCCCCTCGTGCCAGAGTATTTCATGAGAAGCACTCTCCCTACTCAGGATCAGGCAAAGACCCTTGAGTTATCTTAACCTGTCAGTGAAGGAAGATTTGAGCTACTCTGCTCCATTTTGTCTGAAGAGCTCTAGGTAGATGACACAAGATCCTCTCCCACTGTGGGTTTATGGAGGTAAGAGTCTGATCTGTGCACATGGACAGAACTATCTTCAGCTGGCAATGCATGACCTAAAAGGGGTTCATTAGAAGCCTCCACAAATTAAGTTATCCCCACTACCAAAGCTTTCATCTTGTACAAAAACAAGACACGTTATATAACTGACAGAATATCCTGTTTCTCAAGCTTTTTTTGGAAGACACCACAGTAGGAAGATTATGCCAGGAAGTGCATCTGAAATGCCAGTTTGAAGAAAAAACCTGAAAGTGCTCCAAGAAGAGATGGCTCTAGAGAAAAACATGCTGATGGAGATAATACCTTAAGATAGTCAGCCTAAACACAGCTGTTCCACCCAGAACACTCAGTCAACCAGAAGTTGAAGACTTCAGAGTTAAGGGAGGAAAATACAAACAGTAATAACTGAAGTTGTCTCTGTTTTCCCCCATACTAATTGATCTGAGCCACTCTCTGGAGTTTTCCTCTTGCAACACACAACAAAGAGCGTGTGAAGGGAAAATACACATTTTTTCTCTGAAGTTTACACAAGCCTAGCTTTACTTTCAGAAACAAAGCAGCAATTGAGGGAGATGCAAAATGGCCACTACATTTAAGGACTTGCAAAATGTCTATTTATGTTCTAATCATTACAACTATGATGACTTTATCCCATCACACATAATTTTACACAGAAATTACCCCAGGTTGCACAGAGCCTGTTCCACATACCCTGCCCCCATAGAGGATGGAAGGAGGCTGGAGGACTCTCCCAGTCACATCTGTCATTTCATCCTTGACCATTATTCCAAACTCTCGAACATAGGGGTCAGTGTTAAAACTGGCACTCCGCATCTGAAAGTAAAAGGAATTAAGATATTTCTTGCAGAAAAAAGTTATTTTTATGAGATCTGAAATAACTTTGCATTTGGGGACAGAGCACTTATATTTGGGTGATGCCACACAACCAGGGCCTCTTAATTCCACTCAGATGTATGGATGCCTCAAAATCTGAAACAAAGTACTGAAAAAAAACACTTGAAAACCTTTTATGAGAATGTATTTCTCTCTGATTAATGGAGAAAAGCTTCTCTCAGGATCTTAATCTCAGGATCTGCTAGTGGTACGAGTCCATTACACTTCACTCATCCTTGACAGTCCACTCACCAGTTTGCTGATCTCCTCCTGACGGTCAGGTGCTGATCTGGCAGTTGCTCGAATCATAGTGGAAGTTTGATTGTCAGTGAGTTTCTTTATGCATCTTTGTCCTGCCACTATGTTGCACACCTAAAATATCCCCACACAAAGTAAGTTAAAAACACAATGCAACTGGGTTTTGGTTTGGGTTTTTTTTTGTTTCATTGCTGCACTACACAAGTTCTAAAGTTGGCTACTCAAAAAACAGGTTGTCAAGATTTGAGCCTTTTTTCATAGAACCATAGAATGGGTTGGGTTGGAAGGGACCTCAAAGATCATCTAGTTCCAACCCCCCTGCCATGGCAGGGACCCTCCCACTAGACCAGGTTGCTCAAAGCCCCATCCAATCTGGTCTGCAACACATCTGGTGTTGGGGCATCTACAACCTCCCTGGGCAACCTGTGCCAGTGTCTCACCATCCCCAGAGTGAAAAACTTCTACATGACTTCTAATCCAAATCTCCCCTCTTCCAATCTGAACCCATCACCCCTGGGTCTATCACTACAAGCCCTCATGAAAAGTCCCTCCCCAGCTTTCTTGTAGGCCCCCTTCAGATACTGGAAGGCTACAACGAGCCCCTTCCCCCCTCCCAGATGATGGTATTATCTCAAAGTGTACTTGCCTCAAGAGGAAGGTACGTGTGTTTCTGCTCTTGTCCAACTTGTAAACATGGAAGGTGAGGATAACGTAAAACTAATTTGTGCCTGTCCTTAAAATACTGTGCTACAGTGCATTCAACTGTCTGCCCATTCTCCTGCTGAAGTGGGAATCTATTGGAAATCAAAGAGGAAAACAAGCCATTACCTCATGCAGAACACTTGCCCACACCGGGTCAATACCCTGCCTGGCACAAGTTAAATTTACTGCAAATTGAACCACTATAATTAAGACTCCACCATTGCCACTACCCTGTGTCTTCTAATAGCACCACAGAAGGCTATTTCTCTAACACTCTTGATATCTGAAGCTATAAATTAAATTTCCTAAGAGTGGATGCCTTAGAGACAATGTTTTCTGCTTATTTTGGATATTCACAGGACTACATTTTACATTGTCATGCACAGAAAACAGCAAGCCTACTAGGAGAGTCACAAAAGCACTTACTGCTTCAGAAATGCATTTCTTTCTGTTTATTGCAAATATATTTCCATATATGCATATACATTTGCATAGACTTACATCAAGGTGGCATAAATACTATTTTTTCATTAATATAATACATCACTGTAAGAGCACGAATCAAATCCTTAACAAGAAAATACCAGATTTAGATGTTCACCAGTTATCTCCTTGTAAAAAGCTGATATCAGTTTTGTTCCTTATACTACTTTCTTAAAAATGGGAATAAATACCTCCATAGTCAAATTAATCTCTGGTTAGTGATTAAAAAACTGACATTTTTTCCAAGGAGAAATAGATGGACAATAAGCAAGATTAGGAAGCTGATCCCAACTGGCATTACTTTTCTATTTAACACTTCTGGAAAATATCACAGTACCCACAGGGCATCCTGATCATCCCATGTTGGAGAAAATCATAAATAAAATTTTTAGAAAAAACCCCAAACCAAAAAACAAACCCCAAACAAAACACCTTTACCTCAGATTTAAAACAAGCAATTGGTTCAAATGCCATGACATTCATTATAGAATAAAAACAGAACAAAAACCAGCAAAATTGGGAAAATCCTTTAAGGTGTATTTTAAATATAACTAAAGAAAGCATCATTTTTCAAGACAACCTGAAAGATATTTTTCCAGCCTGAGATTAAACATCTGCTTAAAAAGAAGGAAACTACTTTACGTTTGGTGACTTGCTGGTCGTCTGGTGACGTTGCACACTCTGTACTTTCTTTTCATTTGTCCACAGTGTGTTATCTCCACCTTTAGACCTAAGAATTGGAAAACATGCATCATCATCTTGCCAAAATCAAGGGGTCATCTCCCAAAACTGCTACACAGAGCACTTTAAAGCTGCTATAAAGCTACTATTTAGCACGTTTCTCCAAGCAAGCACCAGAGTATCCCAGACAGAATTCAAAAATAGTCCTAAAATTCAAACCCCTGAGCTTCAGCCAAAGTTCAACAAAGAATTTTGGAGACAACATAAAACCCCAAAGCCCCAGGAGTTCTCAGATGGAGCTGAAGGCTGTCTGTGAATTCCAACTCTGTACCTCTAAGGAAGTCCAGGATGGTGAAAGGACACAAAGGGCACATGACTGCCTTGAAACAAAAAGCTTGTTTATACCTGATGTCTACACATATGGTACTTGTGAGACCTCCAGCTACTGTAGCCAGCCCTGAACTAATGAATCTGTGGCGGGGAAAAGTCCCCACAGCCTCTAGGAGCCCATGGGAAGGAGGCCATGAGACCTTCCCTCCTTGGGAGGACGAACATCTGTGGCCAACGCCATTGGCACAAAATCCAAGCCCACCTGAAAATCAGTAACTTCTAGCAGAAGTTCCACCCCAAACCAGCATGGAAGAAGTGTTTCTAATTCAGCATTACCCACAAATAACCTTGAACACAGTGTTTTCATTTCTCTGACTTTCATGGTAGGCAGAACCAGATGTGTGTGGACTACTAGAGACAGGACGTTGGGAATGGGTGGGAATAGGGACAAGGGGGCTGCAGGTGGGAGTTCCTCATGTACCTGCAGGTGCAGCTAAACTCAGGCTGCTGCTGAATATTTCCTTGACCACTCAAAGCACCAATAATGTGTCAGATTAATCTTACCATGTAATTTGTAAGGGCTCAAAGTGCCACCTCTTATGAAACCTTCAATAAAGATCAAGTTTTCATAAACACCTCTGAAATCTGTATCATTAAAAGTTACCTCAATACTTCAATTCACAACTAGATTTGCTGCAAATTTGAGACAATATTTCTAGCATAAGAATGAAAATCCTCATGGAATAAATACCAACAGCAGCCAGAAATTCACTGCCTGATTATTTTTTCAAAACATTTACAACCAGTTACAAACTCAGGATTTATTTATACTTGTCTAGTTGGGCAAAGATAATTTTGTGGACATTTGGTGTAAAGAAGTAAGCTGTGTGAGAGATTTATTGGATTTTCTTTTTATGATATGCTTGATAGAAAGCAAGATAAAAGGAAGGAGCTCAATTTTCCATCAGAAACCTTCAGTGAACAACCCAGTAAGATTCTTTCCCCTACTCTATTAAGTCACTGCCTATCAGAAAAACTGTAGTTTACTTCCAGGCGAGTGCATGTAGGACATATACTTAACTATGCAAAAAACACATCCCTAAATTATTAGTAAAATCTGGAATATGTAAATCTTGACATCAGGAATTGGAAAAATTCAAGATAGGTAATTTTCTGAAATCCCAGTCTTTGTAAACATTTTGAAATCATCAGATTATGAACTGTAGTTTCATTGTCATGAGCTGGGACTGGCGCTAGGTTTCAAAAGTGAAAAATATGATTTTTTGTAATTATTTCTAACTGTTAACTTGTATTTAGTCTAGAGATGGGGCTACTTTAAGAAGAGTAAAGCACCACAGTGAATATAACTTCTCAATATGATAAAGCAATATTCATTTGGGAAGATAAATTGGTTTTAAGGAGACTGACATAATAAGGGATGCTGCTCTACATGCTGAAAAGATCTCAGCAGCACCTCTTACACCAAGATGCTGACCAAGTGGTGGTGAGGCACAAAAAACTGAAGATACGTGAAGAGAAAATACACTTAAATGTGGATTGCACAAGTCACAAGCCAGTAATAATATCAGTAAAATAAATTAGCATCCATCCATAGGAAATTTTAGTTCAGCTCATCACTTAAGAAGAAAAACATGTAAAACATATCATCTTCATGGTTTCACTAAAACACTTTCATTAAGGGCAATTAAACTACTCCATATTTGCCACAGGCAAAATGCACAAGCTTCAGTATGTGATAATTTACTTATGTGAGCCCTAAACATGGCTGGGTCAATAAATAAATAAGGTCACTTAACTTTTTGCACTAGTGATTCATTGAATCTGAAGCCCCATCCTGACCTGAACTGACCCAGCTTTGCTTATATTCACATCATGTAGTAGTAACACATCAGACAAAACGATGCAGGATTATGTAATCTAATTATTACCTTTTATTTCTTTGGTAAACTTTACCCTTTGGGAATCTGTCAGAGGTTTTTGTTGTTCTTCAATACTTTTGAAGTCCAAAACTTCACATACAAACTCAATAACTGGCTGTGCTTTGTAAAATGCGGTTGCAGATACTGGAGAGAAAAACATTAATGTTATAAATACAATTTCTGAACAACAAATGGAGCTCAATTTTTGCCTTTCTGTTGAAAGAAGGAACAAGAAAAGATTTTATAGGACCTACCATCAATATTTAACATCATTTTCCATAATGAAGGTCTGACTGATTGATGGAAGCCAAACCAAACTTCTCTGCCACCACCCAATGGATTTGAGCACCCTTCTGATGCTGTAAAAAAAGATCGCCCCACAGGAGTATATCTGCAATAAAGAAAATAAATTCAGATCATAAAACTAAAGCAAAAAAATAATTGCAATAAAGCCAGAACTAATGCAAACTTCTATTCGTGAAAGCACAGAAGTGCCAGTGTTCCAAATTACCAATAAATAACCTGAGACTCCTGTCAGGACTTGGGTTGAACCTCTCAAAATCCAGCTAGTTACAGTAACAAACTGGCTACTCCTCCTGTTCAAATTTAGTTTCAGTGTAGTCCTTAATACACCTACTAATTCAAATAAAAAGCATCAATAATTTGTTTTTGTACTCCATTAAAAATTCAGCTTCACTTCAGTAAGAGAATAATTAAACCTCTCAGCTATTAAAACAACAGTGTAATAATCTCCCCCCTTACTTGTACACAGCATCCTCTGAAATCCATGGAAACTTTGTGTGGGTAAATAACTGATCTGAGGAATATTTCTGATGCATCTTCCATTTGGTAATTCAGTACTGCACACTTTTTATCAACCTAATCAAAACCAGTGCCAATGTTTCCCTGAACAAAGACGTGTGACTAGTCTGGGCTGTTTTCTGTGTTGCAAAACCTGAATAAAGTGATTTTGCTTTTTTTTTGTCTTTAATGTGAGGATAAGTCAATGTAATATAAGGCTATTTAAAGTTATTTACATAAATTTAACCGATTTTCCCTGTTTAACCCTCCAAAATGGGAATGTTAGCCCTACTAAGCTTTGTTCTTTCCAACTGAATGTGTTTCCAACAGTGGTGTTAAGTGACTTGGTTCATGGCAGCAGAATTAAACCCAGTATCTCCTGGATTTGGCTGTAAATGCTGTAGATCCAACTTGCTTGGAAAAAACCCAAGTAACTTTCAAGTTTTTCCTTTTATATTAAAGCAGCTCCACTGTGTGATAACACCCTCCTAGCACAGTATCCCTTCTACTGAATTCTCAGTAAACATCTGCCCAAGGACACACAGGAACAGGGTAACAAAACCACCCTTTTAAAACCACCCTTCCACATCTATCCACCTTCAACTACATTCCACAGCTTCCTCCTGAGGCCTACAGAGAAACAGGGTATGAGTGAGATGGCAGGACCCTGACCTGAGAGCACACAAACATGGGGTGAGTCTGAAGATCAGTGAGGAAAGGGACTTGTGTGCAGGCTGGAGGCTACCAGTTCCACCAGATGAGCAGAAAAGCACCATATTGCCTCTTGCCTGAGCATGCCACCTGCTAGGTAGCTATTATTTTGGTGGAGCTATGAAAGCACATCCTACCCAAAAAGCCACCGAAGCGCTTCAGAAAACAAATGCAACCTCCTAAACAAGGTCAAGGTCTTCCCCTCACCTCATGGAAGGCAAGTGCCTCATCACTACATCCAGTGCCTGGATGGTTTCAAACGGGACACTTGGCAGCCGACCAGAAAGAGCATCATGTAAAGCCTGCAAACTCACACAGGACATCCACTTTATAGCCACCTTAAATATTCTGTCCTTTCCTTCTCCTGGCAGCGTGACCTCCAGCTCCACCTGCAACAATGCCAAACAACAAACCAAGATGATTCTTTCCATTTACAGGGGGAAATGGAAGGGGCTTGGGAGGGACGATGGATTCCTCTGAACAGCGCTACAAAGCAGGGGAGGAGACAAAAAGCAGTGATGAAGAAACAACATACATCAGGTACAGCCTCTTTGCACAGCTAGATCTTCCCAAAGGTGTGTTTCAGAAAGCTGGAGTGCTTCCCAACTGGCACCTAACCTCCCTCTTTGAGGCAATGTTAGAATTTGGAAGAGCTTGCATATCATCTGGGAGGTCTCCGTGAAGATCTGATAAGTGGATTTGAAATACCTGACACATACTAATGCCTCACTGCTCATGTCAGCTCCTGCTTGCCCAAAATAAATCACGGTCTGTCACTGCCTGCCAAGACTCATGAATTTCTGGTATTTGCTCTCTGGAGCACCAGGGTGCTTTATATGCTGTTACTGTAGACATAGTTCAAGAGAAAATAAAACCCACAAGGAGCTTTTAAAAAGAAATTTAAAAACCCACCATCACCCCCAGACAAAACAAAAAATCCCCATCAAACCCACCCACACAAAAGCCTCTTATTTTTAAATACCAAAGAATCAACGATGACCCCAAGTACTAGAGATGTTATCAGGCAGGAAATGGGGGCACTCCTTTGCCACGTTAGGCTCTACTTGGAATTTTTTGCCTAAAAAACACTGGAAAACTACATTATGGTAAATTACTTTAGCTGATTACTTGTAATTACTTGTAATGCTGATTTTTCCTCTTTATTAAAACAAAGAAAGCCTGAGCAGTGAAGTTCTTAAACTGACTAAAATTAAGGCTTATCTGAAGTGACAGCAGTTCTGGGAGGACTAGAAGAAATAACAAGATCAGAGCATCCTTTATGTGAGAGGTAAACAAAAACATTGCATTTTCCTGTCCTAGGGAGCTCACAATTTAAATATAAAAGGCATCCACTTAAGAGACAAACTGCAATTAGCAGGCTAGCAAAAATACATGGGTAAGGGCAAGCTAATATATGCAATCATCTGGTCTTCTGTGACAGCTCACTTCTCCAGTCAAAAAATAGCAAGGAAAGATAAAACACAAATCATAAACCTTCCCATGTGCCAAAATAATCAGGGGATAATTTGTAGTAGGTTGTCAAAATTAATATTAGAGCCACATCCCTCCTCTAGTATAAATATGATTCTCCAGGAGACTCGAGTTGTACGAGCAACAGGAACTGGAGCAACTGGTTGCTGGTCTGGAACTGGCCCACAAGGTCAGTTCTACTGGACAGCTGGGCAAAGGAAGGGCTGGGTTTTCAGTTGACACACGTGGGAAACTTTCCATGAAGCCTTTTTTCCACTGCACCATCGAAAGGTCTCCAGTGTTTACAGCAGATGGAATGTCTGTTGTACCCAAACTGCATTTTCCTCTCAACTCCTCCTCCAAATCAAGTTTTGTAATTTCTCTTAGTCCTGATACTGTTAATACACAACTAATTTGATTATTATTAACAACTCTGATAGCCTCAATCTAAAAAAAAAAAAAAGATTTATTCTTTTCCTCCTCCTGGTTTCAATTTATGAAGCTCCTTCACCATGATGGAATGGAAAATGATGAAAACCAAGACTATCTGTGTTGCAGTATCTGTGCTCCTGGTGGAGATAAAAGACTCAGGATTGCAGAATTTCAATTCCAGTTGCTAGACTGCAAATCCTGAATAAGTTTAGCACCATGACAGAGAATTCACACTGCTGAATTCCACCCAAACAGCTCTGGCTGATGGGTCTAGACCCACTTCGAAACAGCAGAATTTGAGGCATTGCTCCAGCTTTCCAGGTTTTCTTCCTTTAATATCTCATCTGAATTACACAGTACTGTAGATTTTGTGTTCAAAAAAACCCCAAACCTAACATCATAAAAATGTTAGGACCAAAAAACTGTGTCCTTAATCCACATTCACAAGATCACACATACTTTTAGGGACTGCTATTCAGAATTTAAATATCTCAGTAATATTTTATTTATCCCATCTTGTATTTTTAAGGGCAAATGAACATGCTCATGTTTGACAGAGTAGGCAAAATAGGAAAAATTTCAAGACAAGATAGTTTACAATGGGAATTTTACCATGTACTTTACTATTGGGAATAAACTCTAATGTCAAATTTAATGTTTGATTTCCTACAGTTTCCCCAAGTGAAATCTATCCCCAGATTAAAAATTCACAATGTGAAAAGTCATTAAGCCTGTAGAAATTTCTGAAAGCTGTTCTTAAAAAGAATAGGTCTTTATAGGTCTAGAAATAGTCTGGTAGCTGCTGTAGTCTGACTGACTCATACAAATCAGCATATCACTGTTCAAAAATAATAAAATGAAACTTGACCGTGTGTCTCTGGGGAATTCTTAGTACTCCTCTATAAAATACAGCAACACTATGTGGTTATTTTATCATGTTTTGAGCACACAATGCACCTTTTCTCTATTAATCCAAGAGCTTTTCCTTCCCAAGGATTCAGAGGAAAACAGATGAAGTTTCCAATTGAATATTTGGGTGCCTACCTCCCACGGACTTGTTTGGAAATGCTGAGCTATGGATGTAGGAAAGATCTGCTTCTATCATGTAGAGGCATTAGCAATACTTCAAAGAGACAAAGTCAAGGGGAGTAAGGTGGCTGCAGACAGGATTAACACTTTCCTTCTGAAAAGGGGAACAGCACTAGGATTTCTGTACCAAACTGCAGCTCAGCTCACTCATTATTATTGTTTTTCTAATTAAAGATTAGTTAAGATGAATTTTAAGATACATTGATTGTTTTTGAATCTTGCTAGGTGAGAAAACATTCAAGTTTAGTTACAATTTAATTCTAGCTCTTAATTGTAGAAGGACATTTTAAGGAACTACAAGTAACACAGCAGTCGAGTACAAAGCCACAGTCAGAGGAGACCTGGGCTTGTAAGAACCTACCAGGAAAGCAGAGACTATTGACATCTTCATACCTTGACAGTGTCCTATGCACTTGTTTCTTCTCAATATGTACAAGTAAAAACCAAGAAAAATATTCTGTTAATATTTGCATACTCCATATTTGTTCCTAAAGGTCTAAAGAAATGAAGGAATTAAAGAGTGAAAATAAGGTGCAATAAGGAAGGGATTAAAACAGGTATGACACCCATGAAGACCAAGCAGAAAAAGTATTTATAGAATAGAAAAAGTTGTCAGCATGGACAAAAACACCACCCAAGAAACAACCACCAGCAGCAAGAGATGAGAACAGAGTGCACTGGATTAAATGAAAAAGCAAGAGGAAGGGAAAAAAAAAAATCAAAATGTTGGCAATTTGGTGTCAGCTTTCTGTTTAGCATCAGTTCTTCCACTACAAATGCAGAGGGCAAGAAAATCAAAGTCTTCTTCCACTGAGATTAAGGATTATCTTAATCATTGTTTGTTCATCAATCTGTTCAATATGATCCTAAATGTAATCAGATGTGCAGTAAACTTGCTACATTTGTTACGTACAGAACAGCTCCCAAAAAATCCCCCAAAGAAACCTAATCTAATTATGCTGGAGGAAACTCCTCATACCTACAAGCTTTATACTCGTTTAAACCATGCTTAAATCAATTTAGCACCATGTAGAAATTCCCCTCATTAAGCTAAATTTCCCCACATCCGATTTAAAGCAGGTGAAGCTTTCTGTTAGCTCTTTCCTCTAGGGTAATAACATTAATGTATGTAAGTCCTATATCCCATGGGAAATACAGAAAAAATATGAGTTTATTAAAAGCGAGCCCAAATGTGAGCCACAGATGAAACCACCTGAGCCATCTTGTGCTAAACCCCACTAAAAAAACCTCTCCTCAGTGATTAACTTTTGCAAATGATGTTCACTCTAGCTAAATAATCCTGTCCCCCCCAAAATGGTTAATAAACACTGAAGCCAGCTTTTTCCCAGGTGTTCCTCACAGCCTTTTCCTTCATTTGCAGGGACACAAAGGAAGTGGGGGGCTGAAAGCATTTCCTGCTGACACACTGTCACTAAACTTCATTTTCATCATGTATGATTTGGCTTAAGTGGGCTTTAAAATCCAAAGCACCAAGAGTCGAGCCCTACTTGGTCAGCAGGCATGAGATACAGAAGGAATATGAGGAGGAGGTCATCTCATCCAGTTCCCAAGTGGAGTAGGGTCAACCTGCATCTCACAAAGTCTTATTAGATTCAAGTATTAAATTTTATGTCAGTTTGCTTATCTCTGTAGATAAACCATCTCTCATCTATCTTTACTTGTTAAATACAAAAAGTAATACTAGCCATAAAACATGTTGTTAGTCATCCACAACTTGGCAAGTATTCTAGTTCTAAGGTAACTCTGGGTGCATCCAGAGGACTTGTCTAAACCCCAAGGAGACACTCATCAAGTATCTTTCCATCTTTGGCAAATACTTTGCAACCTTACGTGTCAAATCTGTAGGAACTGGAATATTATATGTGAAAGGGAAAAAAAAAAAGTCTCTAATAGTTTTAATGACTCATTTACAGTTTTCCCAGGTGCTACCTTATCAGTTAACAAAAAATAATTAAGACTGGGGTAGAAATGAGCTTTACTTCATGATACTCACTTAAATAGAGTTGGGGAAAATAAAAATTATACATATGAGATTTAGAGCTTGATTTAGGTAGAAATAATAATTACATTCACTGCACAGGGATACAATATGAGGCAGCAAAGGACAGTGTGAACTATTTTACAGCACCCTACTACTGATTTTCAGAAAAATCATAGCATGGTTTGGGTTGGAAGAGACTTTAAAGATCATCTAGTTCCAACCGCCCTGCCCTGGCGGGGACACCTCCCACTAGAGCAGGTTGCTCAAGGCCCCATCCAATCTGGCCTTGAACAGCTCCAGGGATGGAGCATCCACAACCCCCCTGGGCAACCTGTGCCAGTGTCTCACCACTCCCAAAATGAGTGAAGAATTCCCTTCTAATTTCCAATCTGAACCTACCCTCTAGATCTACCTGAGCTCTGGTCCCAGTTTTATCACATAAGCAATTTCCACATTCCTCTGTACTTCCCTTTCACCCTTATATTTCACTTTTGTCTACTTCAATTAACTCAACTTCTACAGGATAGGACACTCTTCCCCTGTAACTGTGCATGCCTCACCTTGCACCCACAGCAGGAGGGTAAAATTATTATTAAAAACAGGTAACAAGAATATCCTCAAGTGTAAATAAAAAAAGCCACAGAAAATTCAATCTGATATTAGCCCACAGATGCATAGGCCAAATTATTTTCCAGGGTTTGTGTGTTAGAACGTTCCAATGGAGTCCCTTCTACTTCAGCAGTGAATAGGCACAGACGTGGGTACACTTGGCAGCTACAACTAGAGTGACCAAAGAGGTCACCACCCCACCTATAGAGCTGCCAAACAGACCATACAAGTCCTCTTCAACTGTCCCTGGGCTAGGCCAGCAGGTCTGTGCAGTTTAAATTAATTTGGCTCTCACATTGTAAAGGATTAGGTTAGAGGATCCATAGAGGCAACAGAGGGATGGAGGAGCTTCTTCCAGCTAGTGAGAATGAGCTTACAGTGGGCTTTGATGAGATTAAAGGAGCTGACACAACAGCTCACTGCTACCTAGGGGGGTGCTGCTGCTGCTCTCCAAACTCAACTGAGCTTTCACTTTCTCCCTAATCCAAGGACAGAGCTTGTCCAGTGTCTTGGACAGCTGACCCAGCTCACCAACCCAGCAGAAACCACACGAGTGGGGAGGAGGAGAGGGAGGAAAGAAGAGATATAGAAAGGGGAGTGACCACTTTGGTGGCAACGAGTTCACACTTCTGTCCTGGTGAACCACATACTGAAAGTAGCAACAGGAGGAGGTATCTATTCCAGAAATAGAAAATCAGTTTCCTTCACAGTTATTAGAAAGGCTCTGCAAATATTACATTAACATCTCCAATTACAAACATTTCTATTTAAAACTTACTTTATCTCTCCCAATGGGAAGGGGCATAGCTGTATAAAGGTTTTTTCTTCCATCAAACACTGGTTTGCGATCCCCAAAAATCTGGGTTTTAAAGTGCTGAACCATATGCTCCACTATTTCTCTGAAAATACAAAAAGATGTTAATTCAACTTTTTCCTTTTAATGTTAAGTAGCAGATGAAATTCATGAACTAAAAATCATGAACAGAGGCATTAGGTAAATGAAAGGGTTGTCCACTGTTGGGTATCAAAGGCAAGATTAGTTTGATCTGAATCAAAAGCAACCTTATCACAGACTAAACTGTTTTCTTAATGCAGCTATTTTTGGCTTTTTCAGATTGAAGCTTTCCTTCCTCTTTTCTGTGATCTACTGAAAGTGGTGAAGCAAAACCTTGTGCTCTCTCAAGCTCAAAGTGAGAGGTGCTTGCTATTCTCCTGGGGCTTTTGCTCCCCTGTCCTGCAGCTCTTTCTGAGGAGGATCATGGACCAGAAGCTCAGCAACCTTGAGCAGCTTTCAAAAACAAACAAACAAAAAAAATCCCAATCCAAGCTTCCAGCCTCAGTGTAAGGACAACAGCTCCATGATGACAGTGATATGCACACTTTCTGCATCACACCCAGAAAGATTACTTTTAAATGTCATTTTTTCAAGTACATTGTAAAAATGGGATCATCCAACAAAATGAGATATGTGCATTCATTGGGACCCATGCATATTAAAAATATAATATACATTAATTAAAACACAGCTGGAATTAGGCTGCATGTTTGTATGAGGGAGGTACCCACTCAAAGTTCTTGTCAAACCACAGTGTTTATGCACTGGTCATGCAAAGCAGCTCACCAGCTGATGAGAGGTCTGCTGGAATAACAACAGCCTCTGATGCCAAAGGTCTTTGGTCCAAATGCCCCAAAGAGAAATCCCCCAAACTATCTTTACCACAAGGCTGCCAAAGATGAAATCCCCCAGTAGTCCCCAATATGCTGCCTACAAGGTCCTTCCTTAACATACAGCTTGGGGCTAAAGGGCATTAAGAAGTTAAATTGACACAGAAAAAAAACACTGCAAGCTCTTTCTCCAGCACTCAGTGAGGCTGCAGATGATTGTTTCATAGACCTCAGCACACAGATATTAAGGCACTGAAAAAGCTGAGATAAAACTCTGAATTCATTCAAGAAAAGAACAAGGACTGGTTTAACTGATGATTTCTTTTCTGTGTGCCAAAGCTTTAAGACAAGATGTGAACATTGAAAAAAAACTTGCCTGAGAAGTATAAATAAACCCCAATGCAGCAATTTCTGCCTCAGGTCTGCAATGTGTGACTGAACAAGTACCTAATTTGGAGGGTGGGAGTAAGGAGGTATTTTTCAACCTCGAGTTAAAGACTGAGCAATGGAAAACCCACTCTTTTACTGAGCAAGTTCTTCCGATTGTGAACTACTTCATATAAAAATGAACACTTCCACTTAATTAAGGTTTTCAAGCTTCAAACCACATTTAGCAATGGTGCTTCCCAGCTGTGGGTGGAGAGATCTTAATCAGAAGTTATTTTCTCCATGTGAAGTTAAAAGAAGAGTTATTTTCCAATTCACTAACTTCAGCCCCTTGGGACTACTACTCTACTGAGATCGTGCAAGCACACCAAGAACCTGGGGTCAACAAACGCAAGCAGAGTTCATCTTGAACCTTGTAGGAGCCCCAGCTGTCCTCAGGAATTAAACCAAGGGCATCCAGGGTGTGGAACCAAACTCACACTGCTCACCCTTGCCTATCTAACTATCCAAATAGGTCTGGCCTTTCTGCCACATGTGAAGAATTGCAGCCAGACTATTAATTTAGCACAGCAGCATGTTGTCTCAGCTGTGTGGCTTCCAGTCCTGCTCCAGCTCATGTCCCAGCAGCTTGGAACTTGCCTGTACCCTGCACACAAGCACACAGGGGGTCTGCAGGGTCACAGCCCAAGCTGGAGTAAGTCCTAGAATAAAACTGAAGAACAAAGTTGGGACAAATGAGGGAGTAGCATAAATGAAAAGAAAACTTCCCTCTATCCTTTCTAGAGGTTACAACATAAAAAGTCATGAGAAAAGCTATTTACTATAAATATACATCTGAATTACATAACCAAAATACTAGGAATGTGTGAGCCAGCTGAAAAAACTATCATGTTGAATTGGACTACATGTGCACCCTGCATAATCCTGTATACATACATACATACATATATGTAAGCACACACAAAAATATAGCTACACATATAGAACTGAAAGGTCAGGGCTCAGAAGAACCCAGGGGCAGGTACATCTACAGGGTAACACAGAGGAATCAGTGCTCAAAAGAAATAAAACATACACTTCATTAAGTGAAAATTAAAATTCAATTCTCAACTAGCTTCAAAATTCAATTTATAATAGATCACCGAGGAAGAAAAACAGGGCAGCAAAGTGTAGTGATGCTGCTTTACGGGAACGCTATCGTGGCTGACTCTTTACTGCAACAATTCACTCCAGTTTATTAATTCAAAATAATATGAAACGATATGAAAACTTTCACTTTGAGGGTGGCTTTTTTGACTCCACACGTCATTCATGTTCCTGACTGCATATTCCACCCATGTGATCCCTTTAAATAAGGACAGTTTTTGCTGTTGAATATACAAACAAGCGGTTCCGATCCTCCGCAGTCAAGCTGTAGGTCGCTATGATGATGATGACACTTGTGGTTTCCAGTTAGTGCCAAGGCTTGCTCTCCAGTTTCACTTCTGGCAATACCAGCCTTTTTCAAGTCAATGAGGTTGCCACACTGTGACTAATAGGGCACATATGCAAAATGTAAGACCTAATTGCTTGTTTCCTTGGCCAACAGATCCATGTTTTCACCTTGCTGTGCTTCAGGAGCAGATCTTTCCCTTATATAGAATCTACTGATGAAGAATAATTTCTTACCTAATTATTTCCTCTGTGACTCTCTTGCAGCAACACAAACAAATCAGTTCTGCCTCCCCTTTTAGGGGGAAGGTGGCAAAACAAGCTGGTGACACCAAGTCCCTGCTGAAGGACTTGTCAGCCAATTGCTCTCCAATATTTACTCAAGCAATACTAATAATCAGATTTATCAAGTTGGCTTATATTGACCTAGCTCCACTAGTTAACAGAGTTTATCCATCAGTCACCTGTGGCTTTGATCAGCAACACCTTAAGATGCTGACAAATTCAATCAAAATAAGGGATCGCTAGCACTGAAATCTTGGATTGGTACAGAAAGACTTGGAGAAAAAAAAATGCCTGTTGATGGATATGCAAAGTTAGAAGTTATCAGTATAAGCAATGACTAAAGATGGACACATCCTCCCATCTGTGACACAGCTCCAGCATTTTCAAAGGAAAAAAAGAATGTAAATAAACTGAGGAAAAGCAAAGCCCAGTATTACCTGTTAACTCTTCTAGGGCATTTTTCTGGCTTTATATCCAATTCATAATGGTAGATATCTATTTTAGGAATGTCCATTTCAAAGAAGTTGGCCTGCAGTTTGATTGTTCTCCCAGAAGTGCCAAAATCTGGTCGAGGAGGGGGTTTAAAGGCATATCCCTGTATTGGTGGTGGCAACGGTGGAGGAGGTGTAAGCACTGAAAAGAGAAAAAAAGAAAATAGCCATCAGCTACATCAAATTGACAAGTTATTTGATCAATGAAGCACAGCACATTTAAACAGTAACTTTAGATTGTCTTTAAAAAACTGAAATCAAACATTAACAGTAGTCCCTGAATTCTGTCTGTCTTCTTCCCATGCTCATTCACCATTTGCTGTTTTCAGCCCTGATTACTGAGCAAAAAAATCTTAAAATCAGTTTAATTTTCCTATACTACAAGTCAGCTGCGTAGGGATGTGGGAGGCCAAAGAGGCACTGCTGGGAATGTGAGAACTAGATCTTCACAGCAGAGAAGAACGTTGGTTTCAAAACACACATCAAAATGAATCACCAGACCATGTTTATTTGAGCAAACCCCTGTAAAACAGAGTTTCTACCACTTAAACCACCTTTGTGATCACATGTGGATGAGTTCAGGCATGTAAAGTGAATCCAACATCTGCATTTCAGCTACATACATTTTGGTCTAAGGACCACACCACACAGCACAGGAGATGTTCTCCTACATGCTGCAGCTCTCCAGAACACACAATGTATTAAACTATATTCCAGGGCTGTCTTTAAATAGAAAGCAAAGAGGGCAAATAGTCTCCTGCTGCTGTACTCTATTCTTGAGCTCAAACACCAGCTGTAGATCAGACAACGGGAAGCAGAAGCTGCTTGTAGTTGTTTCAATCTAGAAAATTCCATCAAAAATCCACAGAGAAGTGTGGAAGGTATCAAACAGAGCACTTGAAATTCCTGCAGCACCAGTACACAGGTTTTGCATGGTCTGGAGGAATAACAACATGCAGCAAAATCTTCACATGTGATAAAACCCAGGAGGCTTCTCATGACTTATGTAAGAATCCAGGTGTGGTTTCCTGGGATTACCAAAGGCAGTGCTCTGCTAGCCCCAGAACAACGCACATCCCATCATTAATACATCAGTCACCACTGTCCCACCCTCGCTTTCCCTGCTGGAGAGCTGCTCCAGAACTCTGATGCTCTAATGCTTAGAAACATCCTCCCATTCCTACTTACTGATGGTCAGGTTATACTCATGGACCTTCAGAGTAAGTAATCCTCACTGTATTTTTGTATTTAAAGCAAATTCCCATTTAATTCTTAATTCTTGACTATTTCTACTAGTCTCCGCTCATAAACCAGACTCCATTCTCATCCTTCCAGTTGTTTTTCAAGTTAACACATTTACAGCTCACCTTTCCTGAACAACACCAAGTGTTGCTCTACACAAGGTCCCACCAGGGTCCAGCAGAACCACACTGATGCTTTCATTGAGATGAAACATGGGGCTGATGAGCCCTCAACAACATCTGCCTGTTGCACCACTGCTTTGTAGCCATCCAGTGACCAGTCACTGCGTGCGTGCCTGTCGTGGTAGTTCAGGACTGATCATCTCCCAGCTCACAATTAACTCCCAGCTACGTGACCTTTAATATATATATATTTTTTAAATTCCTATCTATTACCTTGCTGCTTTCTATATGATGCTCAGGTCCTGACAATGTCTCCTGTGCTCCATGATGAAGCTTCATGTACTTATTCCTAATATTTATGCCAAGATCATTAATGAAATAATAAACAAGACCATTCCCAACTTTAGTAGCATCATTTCCCCTTTGCCCTTTCACACCCCCCATGGCCAGTTTCCCACTCATCATCTCCTTGCTTATTTTTACTATTCTACTGCCTGACTTTCGACATTGATTTCCACACACACCAGATATTTCATCAGAATTTAGATAATTTGGTTTGATGTTGAGAATATGACAGGGCTTTTTATTAGTTATTTTAATTATTTTTTAAAAATCTTGGGTTTTCTCATTTGTTTTGCATTTGGGAAGCTTGTTTCAGATCTTGTCTTCCTGAGGCATACATCCTTTTGATGTCACGTTACAGAGGTTTTATTTGCTTTTTTCCCTGCCACTAAAGTCTGTGATTCTCCAACACTAATTTGATCAATATGTTAAAGATGTTTGTTGCTAAAGATTTGCATTTCCATGATCTAAAACTTCAGGTTGATGTGAAAAATGATTACTCTGTCTCCTGAATTTAAATACACCAGCTCCTCCAGTTTCGCTTTCAGTGGAAATAGAGCAATTCTCGTTTGAATATTATTCTATTTATCCATCCTGCCTTGACAGTGTCAACATCTGAACTGAGAAATGAAGCAAAGTCTCTTCTTAGTTTCCACACAACAGCTCTAGATTCGTGTCTGTAACCCAGTCCTCCCCACCAGCAGCCCATCATCTCTGCATCTGACCCCTCCTATGTACACCCCTGAAGACAAGACAAAATCCTGAGCTGACTGATTCCATTCAACCTTTGTCAAGTTGGGTTTTTTTCATTCCTGCACATCTTGACTTCCAAGATGTGTATTTGTCATCTTTCCCCAACACTGAAGGATCTCTGCTTACTTCAGATATGTTTCTGATGATGACTAACTCAGGTCCATATCCCCTCGCTTGCTATGACCGATTCACAGTTTCCATGTCATGATGTGGAAAGAAGCCTCTGCTGTGGATGTGACAACTAACGAAGTTATTTATGTAGCACTATCACTACAGCTGGAAAGTAACATAAAAAACACTCCCACCACTATTTATACTTGTGACATGACAAAGGTTTCTATTATCTGCCTCCAAATCAGATCAGGAGGATGTGCACAAGCATCTACCTCTACTCCACCAGAATCTTGTTTACCATCTTTTTCCTAAAGAAATCTGGCTCCCATTTATGATTTCAGCTGTTCTGTTGCTTAATGCTTCACACTCAGCACTGCACGTATTTTTATTTCCATCTTTCTGTAACAGAATGTTCCCATTTGAAAACCATGTCCTAGGCATGCACGTTCTTCTATGACTTTTTGGTGTCGCTCCATGATCCCCATAGCACCACCCATTCAAAAATATTTCAAATTTTCTGCCCAAGCTCCTGGTATTTGTATTTTAATACATTTCTTTTATCCACATTCTGCATTCTGGCTGCATTAGGTATTGCCTCACCACTACCACTTGATCAACATTTATCTCATCAATATTTAGCATTTCCCTTCTCTTTGCTGCCAAGGGCGTAACAAAGATCTTCTCACAGGGGTGTAATGAAGCCACATCTATAAGTGTTCAGGGATCAACATAATCACATGTTGCTCAGAAACATCACTACATTCCTCCATTGGTATTTTAATGACAAATAGTGAAAAAAGTGAGGGCATATATTCAGTTTGGAGAATAACTTGAAGTACAGACTCCTGGCAAAAGATGTGAACACACAGTTTTACAACCTGCACGTCTGATGGAGGGGAAAAAAAAAGAACCAATGGAACCAGAAAGCAGTGCCTGAAAATAACACCCTGTATTCTCATTTTAAACATTTTTTCAATGATCCAATAAAAAAAAAAAAAAAAGAAAATAATAAAAAAAAGGAAGCTATTTCTGGCTCAACTCCCTAGGCAAACTTATTTAGGGCAGGGTGTTGCTTCAAGAAGATAAGTGCTGTTTATTCCACAGCAGCACTGACCCGATAAGCTCTCAACCTATATTTTTGCCATGTAAAACAGACACATACGTGTCAAGTATAGAACTGAGGGATGTGAACTGAACTTCAAGGAAAAAAAACAAACCCCAATTACAACTGGTGGATCTGAATTCACTTTTTGGACTACTGCCTCAAATCAAAAATGTAAAATCAAACTATCTGTGCAAAATGTATTACAGCAACCAGCTGTTGAGGTCACAAAATACTCATTTTGGTGATGATGAGAGAACGGAGCTTTATTCCTCTTTTCTATCAAAGAAAAAACCATGAGCCCCAACAGTGAAACACAACTGCTCCAAAGTGGTTCAGCTGCCCCAACTCCTGGCTGAAGGACTCCTGAGTAACTCCCATCACTTGTGGCCAATATTTCTTAGTCCTAATCAGAAGGTTGTGCAGCGTGGTGAGGTGTGACACAGAGGGTACTGCTGGACATCAGAGCTCAAAGTGACACCCTGCCCAAGGAAACTTGCCAAAATTTATACCCAAACGCACATTATTTGCTCCACTCTTGTTTTTCAGAGAATTCTTCATGAACAGAGATGATGTTTTCAGAGGCAGTATTTCAAAGTGTTGGAAAAGCTACACATGTACCTGGATGTTACTTTTAAAGTGTTGTCAAGGGAACAATGAAGCAGGAGAAAGATGAAAGACTAATAAACTTGAGCATCCCTGTGATAAGTGTGAGAAGCTCCTCGCTCCTTTGCTGGATGATAAAATGAATAATGAGAACATTTCAGCCTTGATATGATGATTGAGATCATCAAGAGCCCCATTTTGAGGGTGTGAATTAAGGTAAGCTGGGTATTGAATGAGGTGCCAGTACACTGCCTTTAGGCTTATTTTTATCATGAAAACAACAGATTTCCTATTAGAATCCAATTTACATTAACTAAATGTTCATAGTTATCAATCCTAAGAACTGTGATTTCCACCAAAAAACTCCCAGAAATCTGGAAAAAGACAGATACTAGGAAAATATCAGTCTCGTGGCAGTTTTCTGAAAGAAAATTAATAATCAAGCAAAATTCCTCTGTTGAAAGAGAGCAGCGGGGGAAAGGTGTTAGTAGAGGAACTGCACAATCCCCAAAGTGCTGGTTTTAGTACAAATCCCAGGTTTTGCAGATTGAAGATGACTGAATTCAAGGGAGCCTGTGCGTGCTCCTACTCCAGCACGTTACTGGGGATCAAAATTAGAGATAAGAGTAACTCAAGGAGCCAGCTGCCAAGACACTCCTACTATAAAATGAGCTACACTCCTACTATACAATGAGCTGCACTCCTGCATGAGCATGGCTCAGCTCAGCTCCTCCAGAACCCACACAATTCTATACTGAGAATTTTTCAGGACTGTTTCATTTCTAACCATTTCCCAGACTTGGAGCATTCACTTCTTTTGTCCTTCACCCTTCTTCATTTCTGAAAGCTGAACTGCAGCTCTGCTCAGCACCCTGGCAGCCTCACCAGGCAGCACTGAACTCACCCCTTGAAGTTTTTTTAGCAAAGAATTATGCAATTCTAATGTGCAGGCAAAGGCCTAACGAGTTACTAAATAAGAAGGGGCCAAACTAGTTGCATCTAAGGGCTTGTCGACACAGGAAATCATCTGAGCATAATTATCCTGGTGTAATTATATCAATAAGTTTCCTTGTGTGGCAAGTCCCAGCACATATTTAATAATCAGGTGAAGTTTTCACAACTCGAAACATGTTTTGGCACTGGGCTAATGCAGCCTATGCTTGTTGATGGGAAGTCTCTCAAAAAAACATTTTTTCTAAAAATATTTAGTCTCTAAATGAAACTGAGGTGAAGGAAGGAAGCCTTGTCTGGAAGCTTCACCTTTCAGTGAAGGTTTCTAATATCAGGCAGCTCTTTCCAGATGCTCACTACAGGTGTTTTCAGATACTGCTGTGCAATAACAGATGCACTTCCCAAAGGATTTTAGATATGCCGATTACTTGACACCCAAGTATTTAATAAAAGGCCAAATTTCATGTTAGTGTACAGAATGTTAATTCAATATATAATTCAATTCTCCTGCAGCACTTCATTTGATCTACCTTGCCTGCCAACCCCAGCCCTGTAGACAACATGGACTATACAACCCTCGTGCATATTTGTTGCTGCCTCCAGGTCTGTTACTGATGTCATCACACAGACAGAGAGGAGGCATCACTCCTTGGGGAAAAAGGGGGATTAATAACTTCTCCTCAACAGGCAAATAGCTATTTTGCCTCCAGAACAGCAGAAAACAAAAAAAAAGACAAATGAGTTCATCATGATGAGGTTAAAAAGAAGGAAGACTGGCAAAGGAACACACACATCTGGTGGACAAGGCTTTCCAGCAGCTGCTGCAGAGGTGCCAAGCATCATGAACATAGTAGCTTGGAAGGGAACAGGTTGACTTGTCCAGTCAAGTTTTGAGCATCTTCAAGGACAGAGTTTCCACAACATCTCTTACAACCTGTTCCAGTGTTTGATCACCCCCGTGGTAAAATAAACTTGCTTTATACACAACTGGAGCTTCCTGTGTTCCAGCTTCTGTCCATTGCCTCCTGCCACAAGTTTGGATTTGTCTTTCCATAGCTTCCCCTTAGGTGTAGAGAGCCAGATGATCATCCTTCACCTTCTTAAGGTTGAACAAGCCTAATTCTCTCAGCCTCTCTTGGGATGTCTTGTGCTCCTTTCCCCAGCCACCTTGGTGGCCCATCACTGGGCCTAAAACCAGGTCATGTCCTCCTTTGGAAGCACAGTTTGAAGTGGGAGAATAGGAGACTTGGAGACACCTCATAGCAGGGGAAACAGATGTCCACAAATAGTTACTCAAATACCATTAATAGAGGGAATTCAGGAAGAATGCTGAAAACATGTGATATGAATTCTTGACAAGATCTGTGCAGAGTTTGTATTTTATTTACATAGATATGGTCAGAGCAAGAATGGAATAGAGAGAGTTCAGCTTTTTTTTTTATTTAGGATCCAACTAAAAAAAAAGCAAATAAAAAGCTTTGGTCTGTCTTCAAGTTTCCTCACAGTCCGGGTTTTACAGAGAAGTTGAACTTTCAGGCTGGCTTTCTGTTAAGAACCGTTGGAGGGAGATAGGGGAAAGGCTGGCAGTGTTTTCAACGATAAGGAAAATTCGAAGCTGCAGCTCATGGTCCCTTGATATTACCAGGGTAGAGGAATCTAGACGGAACCCGTTCGTCTGCCTCTGCTGCTTATGAAGAGTAGTTTCCATTCTCTCAAACACAAGTTCTTCAGTCAAGCTACAGCATTGTTGGATTAGATGATACACAACAAATAAAGGTAATGGACTTATCTATCATCCCCAAGAAGTCAACAAACCTCAAGGAAAGCACTGGAGAGAATCACAGAATGGACTGGGTTGGAAGGGACCTTCAAAGGTCATCTAGTCCAACCCCCCCCGCAGTCAGTAGGGACATCTCTAACTGGATCAGGTTGCTCAGAGCCCCACCAAGCCTGGCCTTGAATGTCTCCACCACCTCTCTGGGCAACCTAATCCAGTGTTCCACCACCCTCATAGAAGGAGAAGAGATGATGTGATCAGATTTTCAGTTAAATCTAAGATCTGTTACAGCATTATCTGGGGTATTGGCTATGGAATGTTCTTTACTAAGGTGTGATGGCCAGAAGATTTAATGAGGTTTTCTGCTAGTAATGCATCCTGTAGAACAACAGTACTTGGTAGAGCCCAGCAAATAACCTGGTAAGCAACTAGAAGGAATGGAAAGAGGTAAAGAGTGAAAGGGAAAAACAATTCCTGTAAGACTACTTGGGACAACTCCTTTAACCACTCACTGAGCTCCTTGCATTCCAGGAAGTTGTTCAGCCTGCGAAGTGGTCGCCAGACACATCAGAATGAACTTGTGAAGCTGCTTGTCCTTTCACTTCGTAGCAAAGTAAACAGGTAGCTCTGCTAACGATGCTTGAGGACTTTCTATTTGTCCAGAGCCACGTTCCTGCTTTGAAAGGGGTGGCAACTCTACCTGAACACACCTACACAGCTCCAGATGGGGGATTTAAGTTGTCACTTGTGTCAATCCCTTGGAATCATCTACAGATCCCAATTTCTTTTCCTAAAGCTCAAGCTCACTCATTCCTCATTTTCCTCTCCTATGTCTGAAGGCTCCAGAAGACAGTAAAAATGCTCTAAATGATGGTACCTTCCCCCTCTCAACACGTACCTGGTAACATCTGTCTTATATTTCTCATGACGTTTCCTTGTCACGTACCACTCCATGACTGGTAAATCATTATTTTCCTGGGATGGCCCCTTAAATGCTATCCAGAGTTAGATCATTTGGGGATGGGGTGTCCCCAGTCCCCATCCCCATCACATTCAGGCTGTTCCTGTGTTTCTCTCAAGCATCTGCTCATACCAAGCTACCACATGTCTCTATTTACAAGTGGAAGCCAACCTTTAAGGACTCAGCTCAACTACCTTCCTGCAATCCTCATTTTTTCTGCACATACAACATTTTATTATTTCTTTTCTCACTCTGACCTTACACAAGTTGTGCCTGGATCCTGTCAGGATTTCATATGACACCTTTCACAGAATTTTTGATGAAGCCACTCTCTAAGGTTCTTCTGGTCTCTCAGGGAACGGCTACCACACGTTCTAGCCACAGCATGTGTATGCCAAGGTGGGCTACCAGAGCTTGGGCTGCTTCAAGACTGATGAACAAAACCAAAGGAGATGTCCTCATATCTGGTCACATTCTAAGTCCCATGTATGACTACGGAGAAGTTCAGGGATTCGACTGCCAGGCTGCTTTTAATTTCTTGATTTTGTATGAAATTAAGTACCTTAAGGAGTCCAAGTGTTAGATAAACTGTATTGCCTTCAAACCTGCAATCTCATATTCAGCAGACCTAATCTAGACATGATTTTTATTGAATAATTGTCACTTATTGCAAAAAAATTCAAACAATGTTAGCTCTCAAGTCAACCTTTTTATCTAGGGAAAGGTGTCAGGTTGGACTAGATGATCTTTAAAGGTCCTTTCCAACCCAAACCATTTGATGATTATTTTGTCTGGAATAAATAAACCTGTTACAGATCTGTAGCTCCCTTGCTTATCCTGGTCACTTTTTGAGCTCTGTAAGATAGAGAGATGATCTCTTTTCATAGTGCCAGAAATTATATGATCCACAAAAATTAGAATCACTCCCAGACACCACTGGTGCAAGCAGGTGTTGCAGTCAAGAGATGAAAGGGAGAAACAAGACATCAATCCAGCTTGCTCCAAGTTATGACCATGTTTCAACAAAGAATATGTGAAAGACTACAAGAACAAAATTCCAGAGAACCACAGAGAAAGAGATTAATGCTCCAGCAGAAAGCAGCAGGCTAGAAACCAAGAATGGTTCTTTCTAGTCCTCAAGCTTCTCCTGGACAATGTCAACTAGCAACAGACACCAAGTGTTAGTACTTCCTTTTTCCTCCCACATTCTCCTTGCAGCCTAGAACTTCAAAGTTATCCTCTAAATTTTCAAATACTACCAAGCTGGTTCTCACCACTCTACCAGCCAAGTGGCAGCAAAGCACCATCAAAGCACACATAAAACATCTGTCCCTACTGTTAACAAGCCAGTTGGCCTCATTGAGCCCTGTATGCAAAAAAGTTCTACTGAAATCCTTCTTCAGGGATGCAGAGAAGTGCTTTTAATTACAAACAGCAACAGTGAATGAAGTCATCCAAGCAGCAAGCCCCATCCAAACAATAGAGGGGATGCTTATGGCTCACCCACAAGTCAGCAGCTCACTTTAAAGTTAAATATGAATTCAAACTACAAAATAACTTCACCTTCAGGCAAACCTCTACCCGATGAAGGGGGAAATGGAGAACATTCTTAGTGCTATTTGCTGCACTTGACCATCATGATTCATTTACTTCTTCATACCCTAGAAAACAATGTGGAACTAATTCCAGATGTCTCTTCTAACAACTTGGAGAATATAACAGTATTTTCTGCATTTGTAAAGAGCAATGCCTCCATTGAAAGCAACCACTGTTCGTTGCCACCTCAAAAGGTCTATGGACTGAATATGCACATCTCCTAAGAGAAAAAAACCCCACCCACTAGCACCTCTTCCTCCTTCATGCTGCTTCTCCCCTCCAGAAGTTAAGACCAGGAATTCTGTATTTATCAACCCACATTTCCCTTCTCTTATCCCTAATCTGCTGAAACATTGCATTTAGGTTAAGAAGTGGGAGCCACATTTCTTTCCTATTACTTGACACTTGTGACTGCATAGGTGTGTAGCAAACACCGTAACTCACCCTTCAATCTCTTCTAACTAAAAAAAAAAAAAAAAAAGAAAAAATTAAAGTCACTACTTTAAGGCTGGTAAGGCACAACTTCATCCATCAGCACTGACTCTTCCAATAACATTTCCTTCAAATGAACAGACTGAAGTTTCCAGCAAACTACTGCTGTGAGTACCAGAGGAACAAGCCCTTGCATTCAGAGAGTGCCCAGAGCCTCCAGCAGTGCCAGCTGCAGAACCCAGCTCAGCCAGGGGGGCTCAGCCCCAACCCCCCACATTAAGTACATCAACACCTTCTGCACACACAAACTGCCATCAAGGAACACCACTGGCACTGTACACTCCCTGTGACACTCCATTACCTCAAGATCTCAGTATTTCACAGATTGTAGCTCAAGAGTTGACACTGGATAGATTAAGTCACTCGAACCAGAGTCAGTTCTCAGCGCAATGTTGCTATCTCCAAGATTTCTACCAACACCTTTCCCTCCCCAACATTTCCACCAACACCTTTCCCCCTCCAAGATTTCTACCAACACCTTTCCCCCCCCTTCCTTCTCCCTCCAGATGGCTTGCCATCCCATCCCATGCCTCTCCTCCAGCCCTCTATATTAATGGGCACAAGTTTCACTAAGCCTAACGAGCTCTAATGGCTTGGGCTTTCCTCTGTTGCCACTGGCACGTCTTTCTAGCGTACTGGGCCTCACCAGCTGGAAACTGGTGCCCCCAAATCCACGTTCCCTGTGGTATTCACATTTTACACAATTCAATGAAACACAGAAATTACTTGTCCTCAGCTTATTGAATTACTCAGTTAGAATGGCTGTGTTTTGTGATGTACCTTTGCAAGCACATTTGTGCCCCCCCAGACTTTGGCTAGCAATCTTTTTGTGTAAAGATCTGAAGCTGTCTTCATGCCTAAAATATTTTTTAATTTACAAAAGTCAACTGTTGAGCTGTAACTCAGAAGCAGTCATGCTTTCCTTGAAAAGGAAATCTTTCCCCATGCCCACACTGGATTAATCTACAACAATACGAGCACTCTCATGGCTTAGATTCAAAACAGAAAAGTCACAGTTAAGAGCTGAGGTCATGCTTTATTTTATCATTTTAAAGAGTGAAAGCAGCTGCAGAAGCACCTTCAACACGTGAGATCCAATAGTATCTAATGCGGTTTCAAGAGATAGGGCTGTGGTTTTCAGCATCACTCAACAGAGGGGCAAAAACCTTGGTTCATAATAATGGAATAACTGAGATATGTCAGAGTGGAGGCTTTCAACAGAACTCTCCTATGAGAATTTATTTTTTTTTTCCTATTACATCTCAGGTTTTTTTCCTCCACCTGCTTCTTGTAAGCAGCTTGAGCTCTCAGATGAGTTGATACAAACCAAAACTCAGCTGTGGCACGGTGCCACCCCAGTCACAACAGCAACAACATAGGAGGAGACAACAAATAATCACATCTTACTATATATAAAATCCCCACAGATTTTTTCCTCTGGAAATAACTAATTTTCTCCACAGTGTCATTATCAAAACCCTTCTCCATGTCACATCTAGTCCTGTAAATTTTTGGTTTTGGTCTGTGCATTGTTTTAAGGATTCTGTGAAAGGTAAGTTTAAAAAAAAAGACATATAAAAGTTTCCTCCAGAGAGGAATTTCTCCACAGGGATTTTACATTAAAAGGGATTTGCAAGTCAGAAACAAAACCAAAGAAAATTCCACTACTGTATTCTAATCACATAACGAGACATAAACAATAAAGCTTCACTTCCTTGCCCCAGTGGGAAGCTTCCTCCTTCCAAATGAAGCTCTCACTTTTTAAACAACATACCCTTATGCAAATATTTGGAATCCATACAAATTATTCCTAAACGTTCCCTCATTAAACACTGAAGCTCTTCCCAAAAAGAAACACACTGCTTCTCAGAGACATTCATTCTTCTGTATTGTCATTTCTACCTGAACTTGTGCTTCTTCTCGATTTCATTTTTGTTCTGTTTGTGGTTTGGAGGCTTGGTGGTTTTGCATTTAAATCTGTGTCTCTCATTAGCTTTCTCCACAGAAATCTTGAAGTCAAAAGAGCTGAAGTGGACAAGTACTATTGTTTGAGAAACCTCATATTTCACCAGCAGTTAAAAAGCACGAAGAAAACCCCAGCTCTCCCCACAAAGTCTTGTCCTCCACACGGGAGCAACCGTTTCAGAGGTGATGGAAGAGTATGATGAGGCAAGAAAGCGTAACCAACAGAGACTGATAAAAAAAACAGCAGAAAGGGAGCATTCACTGCAAACCACAAGCTGTATGAAAGGACAATGAAGTAAGTTTATTATCAAAGGATAAGCCAAGCCAAGAACACAGCAACATTTAGATAGGAATGCACCCTCCATATGAATAGACGCCTCTCCTTTAATAGCAAACACTTGCTAAACAAGTTTCAGACAGTACATAAGAGGCCCCAGTAATAATTATGCTTTAAAGCCTTATTCATCTACATGACAAGTTTAACTTCAAACAATTTCAAGCAATTTTTAGATTGATCTGGCTAAGCCAGTGAAACCTCCCCTCTTGGGAATTCTTCTAAAATTGGCTTATTTAAAATAAATTTAAACTAGCACAACCACACACACTTCCTCTTACTAAATTAAAATTCAAATTTCATTATTTTCTCACATTAATAAGTTCAAACATGAATTTCACGACTGAACTAAGAACACAAAAAAACCCCCACCACTAAGACAAAAAGATCTAAAGCTCCAATCTGCGCTATTAGCAGCTCAAACAGAGCCACCCACAGTATCTACCAGTGCCTGCCAAGTCAGCTCCTCATCTGGCCACAGAAATTACAATTAACTATTTTTTTTTTCTTAGACTATACACAAAAATCATCAACTTGGTTGCCTACAGTACCTGTCCTGTAACACAAATAGAGTTTCAAGAGTGTATTTTCATGCTCCCCAAGGTGACAAGCTGAGATTAGTTTTTCCTCAAAAGCCTGAGGACGATTTCTGCTCTGCAGCCCCACATCCCAACACAGGTCAGAAGTGACATAAAATTCACATGCTGTTTAAACACCCAGTCTTCAGACTCAGACATATTTTATGGAATTATATAGAATGTGATTTCATTCTTCACATGAGTGAAGTGTTAACATTGAGCATATTCTCCACGTTCCAACTATAAAGTGACTCGTACAAGGGAACGCCATCAGGCTGCTGCCAGAACTGTCAGGAAAGCCATGTGAGGCCCAACACTGCACAGACATATGTAGCTATTCTGTATCTCCAAAAAAGTTAAGTATTTTAACACTTCTCTCAAAGATAGAGACCTTCAGGACTGCAGAGCTATAGTGACATATATTAACACTGGCACCCAAGCCTTGACAACTTCAGTTCAGGCTGTAATAAGCTCACAACTTAAGCTGGTAAAAGACAGAACTAGTACCAAGTCTCGCAGCTCTTCAGTCTGCCCAAAAATCCCCAAACTTGTGTTATGACGAGTGTTCCTGCAGCAAAGCAGCTAAAATTAACCATGTGAAGGCATGAAGGCAAGGAATGAAAGGGACTTGGTTTCAGTTGGGCCCAACAGTGCACAAGGCAGCCTCCCCCACTAATGCCTCTGCATGACCTTTTCTTTCTACATCACTTGGACTTGATGATCTTAAAGGTCTTTTCCAACCTAAGCAATTCTGACTCTGCAGCAGGGCTCCATCAGGCTCATTTAAGATGAATGTAAAACCAGAGGCTGACGCACTGACAGCTTTTAAATCTACTTTCAGCAATGAAGGGTTTTATTTTTCAGTTGCCTGTTTAATGAAGGTTGAAGAGAGACTAAAACTACAATAAAGACAAAACACAACTGAGCAGCACTGGCAATAAAATAGAAGAGGAGAAACTGATTACAACAAGAGAAAATTAACAACTCTCACCACATCTGTGATTAAAAAAACATATCAGTTTCACAACTCACAAACAAAATCTGGCAGCACTGTGGACAGCTCAATGAGAACCCATTCAAAAGACAACACTGATGGCAGCAAGAAAGAAAAACATCAAAGCAAGCTTTGGACTGACTTGATTATGTCATTATCTACAGTTCTCTCCCATCTAAATCAATGTTTTTCTTCTGCTTTGGCTGTGTCCAGGTTTGTGAAGTCATATGGCTTAAAAAAAAAATAATTTAAAAATCTGCATTTTTCTTTACAGAAAAAGCCTGGTCACCAGGCATCACACGGCTTCACAGCTGCAAAGCCATAAAGGCATTTACAGAAGCATTTCTCTGCAAAAACAGCTGAAATAACAGTTACACTACAACTTTATTTAAAAGCACTGTTTACTCTGAAAAGGGAATAGTAAAAGCAAAACAAATTAAGACAGAGAAGGTAAAATTAATTGCACTAACCCATGGTTCTCACTCAACCCACTGAAAGACACCGCCTATTAAAACAGCCAGGAGTATATAAAAACACAGGCATCAGCTCAGCCTGAGCATTAAAAAACAAACAAACCAAAGCCAAACCACACTTCCTGGACAGTACTAAAAAGCCTCTTTGCAGCACTACTTCTTAGAAATGTCTACCAAAGAGAACCATGTACTAACAAATTACAGCTCTCGAGATGAACTGGACTGGTCTGGTGTGTCCAGGGATGATGCTACTCGGGCCTGTCTTCTACCTTTCCCACTTTTGATAGCATAAAATGTACAAGAAATGTTTAAGTTCAACTTTGCATATTACAATGAATGTGAAAGGAAAAGAAAAAACCCCCTTGCACTGAGTGTGAAGTGCAGCAGGCCGCTAGTCAATAGGGTAAGAGGTATTTTACATTCTAGTGGGGTGCTCTGTGTATGCACCAGAAAGGATGCATGATACTAAAGCAAATTAATTGGACAATGCATGGAACAGATCCCTACCCACAGCCACGCCAGTTAAAAACACATAATATTTTCCACCAGCTATTTTTTTCCAGTTCATAACTTACCAAAAATAAGATGCTGGAGGTTGACTTTTCTTAATATTCAAATTTAGTAATATTTTCTGGTAGTCTGAGTGTTAGAAATTCCGTCACTAGAAATACAATCAAGCACTCTGCTAAAACCTGAAATAAGGAAGGCAATCTGCAACAGAATTTTGACAAGTCTTACAAGTTTGGTAAAGCTGCTGTCAGCACACGCTCAGCTGACACAACCAAAACTTTCATTAGGCATCTGAAGTTCCTAATTAGTGAGAACTGCCTATGTTAGCAAAGTCAATTTAGCAGTTAGAAGTTCACTGCCTTCATCAACTTGATCCCTGCAATTTCTGGAAGGCCAAAATTATTTAGAAGGGCTGATTTCTGGAAAGGAAAAATCCCTCTTATACTGTGTGAAGTGGGTAAAAGAACAGACCATCACATGATAATCTAAGGCATATTTTCCTCTTACAGAGTTAAAGCTTTTAACTCCCTTCTGTGAAATAGAGGAAGACCAGTGGTGAGAGCAGTGCAGGAGTGGGCAGACAGATTGTGAAAGTGGTGCTCTCCTGGAGGTCAGGAAGGTTTGGCTGCTCCTCTATGCTCTTTCTACATATGTTACAACACACCAGTATATAGGAGTGCACCACAATTCTGCAAAAGAGAAACATTTTAAGACAGAGGAAAAATAAATGCACAAAAACTCCATGTAACTGTAGAGTCAGTAAGAGAATCCTGCTAAAAACTTTCACCCCTCATATAGAAAATTGCGTATTTGAGTTCACAAAGGAAAGGAGAAAGTTTAGTTCACACGTATGACAACATCAATTATCTTTTCATCAAATGACTACCTCATCCTTAAGTCACCTTAAGACTACACAGCCAGCTGAAGCCACATAATAACACGGAGCCTTTTTCTTCCTTAGGAAAATATACTGACCATGGCAACACATCTGCAAAGGTTACACAGTGTTCTGTAGGTTGTAATGTTATCAAACGTCATTTAAATTTAAGGAAAAATTCTCAGCAAACAGGAGGAGAGCTGAAGTCACACATTACGTTCTCATTTCCTCTTCTACATATGGTGGCATGAATTTCCACATAATCTAATGTCTAAAATTAAGCCAAAGAAAATGGGCAACTCTGATACCAGCAGAGCTAGCTGGAAGAGAAGGTTCAGACCCATCCCCAGAAGAAGACAAAAAGCCTTCCTAAGAAGACCCTTGACAGGAGGTACATAAGAGTTCTTGCTGCTACTGGGGCATGAGCTAAGAGGACGCTGGTGTAGTTAAATTCCACAAGATGATGATGTTGCCATTTCTATCACCCCAAGTAAGGTATGAGCACACCCCTCCCTGCATTACACTGCAGGACTAGAGTCCTAAATAGAATCAACATTCAACCATCACCTATCTTCAAAAAAAATATAACAAAAACAAGTCAAAAACAAGTACACGCACTGAGAAGCGCCAAGAAAGACTTAAAAGTTTCAACAGCCTATTAACAATTTTGAAGAGTAACTTACACTGAAGTGACAAGTCAGATAATATTTTGATAGAGGGCTCAAAGTCCAGTTGTGCCAGGAGGAAAAAGGTTGTATTTTATATGCAAAGCCATAACCCCCTTCATGAAGACATTCTTTTTCAGACAACTGCTGCTGCAACAATAAATTAAGATCCTGAGTAGCAGGCAAAAATCAAATATCCTTTCAGAGAATAAAAAGAATTTCCTAGTGTGCAAGTTTAGAATTCATAAACACATGAATACCAAGCATCACAAGTTGCAGAAGTTTACACAAGTTTTAATCTATTCTTTAAAGTGAACGATGGTGGTTTTATTATGCTACTTGGACATTTTTCTGTCCTTCTAGAAAAAGATATACTAAAAGGTAGGTGTATTAAACTTTTTTTTCTTAAAAAAAAAGTTCTCTCTGTATTTTCAGGTCTTTTTACTTCTCACAGTTTCCTGAAGTCATAAAAAGTGTATGGCTGCAGCATTTCAGCAAATTCAACAGCAAGACAAGAACTCAAATTGGATTTGGGATAAAGGAGCAGGGATCACAGGTTTCCTAGCCATGAAAAGTGATTTCATGATGTCCCCCCCTCGTATAAAAAACCCATCTGCCTCCCAATGTAACAGCATGTTTGAACAAAGCTTCCACGTTCAGCAGCAAAATTTTTTCAAATTAGTCAGATACAGCCTCCTAACTTGCTTTATACTGTTTCCAGAAAAAGAATTAAGATTAAAATAGCAAACCCTGGGGCAAAGGGAGCGATTACACCGGCAGGAGGCCAGCACCACAGGCACCCTCCGAGTGGGGCTGGCTGCGGTGTCCAGTTTGGCAACAGGAGCTGGAAGAGCAAAGTGTCTTGTAGGCACCAGTAACATTTGGAGAAGCAAACGCCAGCAAGATCTAAGTTACAGAAGATATGAATGAAGCATTTAAGCAGTGTCAAGGATGTGCTGACAGACATGGAGAGGCTGGAGCTCTTGTGCTTTCGCAGCAGTCACGGCTCCCTGAGTGGCTGTAAAACACACTTGTTGCTCACTCCTCTGAGCAGTATTTCAGTGTACATTCATTTTATAGATAAAGGATTAGCAGAGGGGACTTCCACTGGCAGCTTGCAGGCCACACGTAGCCTTGCATAAGACAATGAAACAACCTGCTGACAGCCCCTGTTTCCAGAGTGGTTCCCAGCACAGCCATGCTCTCTTAAAAAAGCTCTACTCAAATGTCCTGGTTTATGATTTGGTGTGGAGCAGGAAGCTGCTTGGATGCTAGAAGCCACAGTGCTGCTAAGGCTCTCTGTGGATGATTTCACAGGAAGGAAATGGAGAGCCTCATGATGCGGAGAATAACTCAGAGCTCATAGCCCAGAACAGCCACCAGCACTGCCCAGCTCTGCACGGGGGGAAAGGGCTGAGCCACAGAGATAAACTAGGAAGTAAACAAGACAGAAGATGAGCTTGGCTGGAGGGAGCAGAACAGCAGGAGCCCGAGACACACACCAGTGACATGGAGCAACCTGGGACTCAGTAGAAGTATAGTGATCGTTCTATCAGAAGCCTGAGGTTAAGACAGGGTTGTTCTGGTATGAGGAAAATAACCTTATACACTGAACATGTCCCTGATGGCAAACAGCAGCCACCAGAGCTGGTGCTGTGGAAGTAATATCATTCTGAGTGAGAGGGAAAGTGGCAGAATCAGACAGAGAGCAAATAAAGGAACATAAAGAGACTTCCACATGTAAAACTGCTCTCAGCCCATGCTCTGGTAATATTTTCAATGATTTGAAAATATTGTTCCTTAGGTATAACTTCAAAAAAGATTTATTATTAGGAGATGAACATAACAGTCCTAGCAACAACAGCACAATCTGAGCACCATGAATACCTGTACCTGAGCAAGAGAACCTGACACTAGAAGCCACCAAATTATTACATCAAGAGTTATACACAGTTACTGGTACTGAAATGTACAAATGACATTACACATGAAAGTAAAATCTGGAACATCAGTCTGGAGACACACAGCTGCAGAGACCTATCTTCCTGGGGTGTCTAGTGAAAGTCTTCATGGACTGTAGGAAAAAAAGCAAGAAAATAAAAACAGAGAAGCTGTACTCTCAAAGGAAAGCAATAATCCTGATTCCTCTCTTGATTCTTGGCCCTTCAAGAGAATCAAATTAGAGGAAAAAAAGAAACCAGCACATAACTGTGGATCCTCAGAGAAGTAGTAAAAGACATCTCAGCTACAGGTTCTATATTTCACTATGCAATTCTTTGCTAGATTATCCCTCTAAGGGAAAAAGATTATATGTAAAACTCTTGAGAATAGTAATATAAAATGAAGTTCCATGTACTGTAAAACTTTTCTAGAAGAAAACTAGGTGCCAGTCACCCAGACATCACCATTTCTACATAGGAATTCTCACCATGGGAACAGTCTAACATTAAAGAAAAAACACTGTCCCATATTAACTGCACAAACTCCCATAGTATTAACCTAAATAATATTAAATGTCCCTGAGCTAGTAATCGTTCTTCTCTCCACATTCATCTTTTCCTTTGCTCCTAGATTTCACTACACGACGGAGCCTGAAGACATCTAACGAAGCCGATAACCTCCGACATCTGGCTACGCTTTACCTACATCTAAACAAGACAAAACTAGCGCAGCACAGCCGCTGACAAACACGCTGGCAGAGGAACACGGCCACAGCGGCCCGAACTCCCGTGCGGGGCGAGGCGGGGATCCCCGGGCAGCCCGGGAGGACGCAGCCGCTGCCAGGCTCCGGGAGGGAGGAAATGGAGACCCCAGTCCCCGCCGAGCTGCCAGCAGGAGGCCGAGCTGGCAGGCACAGCCAAGCGCTGGCCTGGGGCAGGCGGCACGTAGCGCACAGCCGAGGGGACACCCCGGGATCTCCGCCGTCTGCCACCGCCCCCAGCAGGAACCGTAGGGGCTACTAGAGCCCTGTGAGGGGACCTCTGGCCCAGCACTGGGGAGCAGCCCCGCCGCCTCGCCCCCCTTCCCGCCCGCCTGCCCCTCCTTCCCCGCCGCCTCGGGTCTCGCCTTCCCCCCTCCTCAGGCCGGGGCCAGCCTCCCGCCGCGGCAGAGGGAGGGGAGAAGAGGGCAGGGGAAGGCGACCCTCCCCTAAAAGGGGCCTCCGGACACGCAGGCTCGCTCCCCGAGGTGGCGGCAGCGGCCTGACCCCTCCTTCCCCGGGGCGAGCGCGGCCGGCCGCGGCCTCAGCCTCAGCCAGGCCCGAGCCGGAGCGGGAGGCGGCGGCAGAGCCGGGGGGGGGGGGGGGGGNNGAGGGCCGGGCGGACGCCGGGAAACCAGGTTACTCGGCGGCACTGAGGAGCGGGGAGGTGGGTGGGGAGAAGGGAGGAGCCGCAGGGTCACGGGGAGCAGACGCCCCGCCCGCTGCCGGCTCCTCCGCCCGCCTCCCGCGGCGGGAGGGCGGGAAGCGGGGCGGCTGGTCCGCCCGAGGGGTCCCGCTCCTCGCAGCGCGGGGGGCCCGGGCCGGGCTGTCTGCCAGTTGGAGACGACCACGTTTCTGCCACCTGCTTATCCAGCCCAGCGCGAATTTAATCAGCTGGATCTGAACGGCTCTTCCCCAGCCCCGCCGCCAGTACCCAAAGCATGTTGTGCTTTGCTCTTCTTACAGGCTGCCAATGTGGCTAATGAGACACGAACCGTTTGTAGCAGGAGCCTTTCTAGGCCCTGGAGTCACCCACCGAGATGAACCATGGCTCCCTTTTAACAAGACTCTGCCTTTGGCAGGTGAAACATCAACATTCAAACTAAAAGTCTATGCTGCAACCAGGACTGCTAGAGACTTGTTCTTTCAATGAGACTTTGGAAAACAACTGTCTCTAGCTCTCTCTCCACTACCTCTCCTTCAAGTCAGTTTGCCTAGTTATGCATGTTTAAAAGGGATGCTGGAATAGCATCAATAGTACATGTACTGCTTGATCTTGAATGCCCTGTTTACTTGAAAATTAGATTTGATTGTTCCACTTCTTTCATTCCTCTCCAACACCCTATGAGACAAAGGCAGCACTGCTGGGAAAACCTCTGATCAGTCACCTCATGGACCTCACACCTCCAGACCACATCCACATCTTTCTGTAGCTATGAAACCTAGCTGTGATGTGGTACCTTATTGTCTCGTACATTCAGATAATCTCTGACCATATGTATGTAAAGTTTAGTACTGGGGAATACCAACTAGCAACAATGTGAAAGAAGCATAGTATTGGTCGGTATGATGCACTGAGACCCAGGAGATATCAGTGATGATGATTCCTACAAGAACTGTCATCCTCTTTCAATCACCTCATTGGTGATTAACTTGCCCTTCCTTTCAGGGGGGCAAAGTAAGAAAAACTATCTTAAACCTGATAAGGAAGTAAAGAGCAAGTTAATGATGCTTGGTTCCACCACGAAGTGTTACCTACAGAATTACAGTAGTGTCCTGGGTTCAGCTTTTGCACTTTTCTCCCTATTCTCCTTCCCATTTTGGGTGGGGGTGAGGGAAGGGGGTGAGTTAATGGCCTCATGGAGCTCTGCTCCCAGCTGAGTCTAAACCATGACAAGTATAAGCAGCTATGAGCCATACTTTCATTCACCTGCTCCATCTCAATGTGGAAGCCTTTACAAACAATAATGAAGTTCTTATCCCAGAACAGTCAAACCCCTTCAAAGTCAACAGAATTCCTTCAGTAATATTATCTGCCAAAGGACAAGGCAAACATACAGCTTGTATGGTTCATCAAACCAATTAATATCCTCCTTCATTAGTTCATATTTAAAGTGATAAAAGCATCTCACAGTTCCAATTATATTTTTACTCTTCCCTTTGGGTCATACTTGTAGACATTCAGGGCTTGCTATTAACAGCTCAGCTTCCACCTAAAGTGTACTGTTCCTGAAACCATTCTCATCACCACTGCAGTGATTCTGGATTTGTCTGCATTCCAAGCTCCTCAAGTTGCTGGAAAATAAAGATTTACCAGTAACTATAAACAAATAAAGAACAAAATCATGGGTCAACTTTAGTTCTAGAGTAAAGCCAAATAGCTCTAGCAAAATTATAAAGATAAACAAGGGAGCTGGCAAAGGAGTCGCTGTTTTCTTCTCTGTCAGAAATTGGGTAACATTTTTGCACAACCACCAGTGATTTCTGGTTTATGCTATATAACCTCACTGAGGCTGAAAACAGGAGGGGGGGGAGAGAAATCTCTCTGCCCTATAGATGGACCAACCTCAAATTGACTGATTGTTGGACGCTTAATACAGATAATTCTGTCTTAGCTTTTCTACCTTATTCTTGTGAAATCCTGTCCTGTAAGCAAGAGTCAATGGAGCTTAAATGCTGAAGGGATGTACCCACACAGAACTTCACAAGATACCTCACACAACTGGAGGAGACTAAAAAACCCCTAGATCCTGGTACTCTGCTAGCAGTCTACAATAACAACCCGACAAGCAACAGGAGATAGGTGAAATATAAGGGGAGGTTTCATAAAACAATAAACTTGGGCTCCACAGGATACTCTGCAATTGATTTCAGAAATTCCCTGGAAAACAGAAACCCCAGAAACCAGCAATTAATACCTGGAACATCCTAGAGCGCAATATGCTCGTATTGATTTGAAGCTGATTTTTGTGGATTTAGCACTCCATAAGCAAAGGGCTTATCTTTGTGTATACAGGACTGCAGACTTGCACAATCAGTTCAATAAGAAGTTGGTCAAACAGTTTTATTTAAGCACTGTTTTTCCATGGAGAAGCTCTGCTGTTCCTGGAGGCTATTTCCATGCTGCTGCACACTTCAGCAGCGTTTCTGTGCTGCTGAGGGGAGGAGAGGCTCAGCTTCCTTCTACCTCTCTTCTTGAAGTTACAGGATGCTCATTTGGGGGCCCGTCACTTGCTCTAGTTCTAATGCTTTCTGTCACTGACAGTTGATATTTTGGAGCACAGTGAAACCTAATTATGTCTTACCAGGCAAATTCACCCAAAAAAGACCTGAGCTTTTGAAAAGGTTTGGTTCAAAAGAATGGCTTGAAAGGTCTATCAAAGCTTTCTCTTATGCATGCTCTTTATATGCTACATTAACAATTATATAGTACTAAGAAGAACTGCTTAAACATTTGCCTCAAAGAAGGAATTATTAGGTTTGGGAAAACTGAGCATTTTCTAATAATTTTGGAAACAAGATTGTATTTAGCAACGGCTTTTAAACATCATTTATATCAGCAGGAGCAATCTAGGAAAATATTTTATATACAAGTAAGTTAGTGACAAATTATATGGTTTTTATTTTGATGAGAAAACATATTGATCTCACTAAGTAACAACACTTCCCTTTTAAAACTGAATTAATAAGCTTGCAGCTTGTAAATGTCTTTTAGTCATTGATAACGATACAGTGGGAAAAATTTTTACTCAGAGCAGAAAGATGTAAATTTTATTATTGACTCTGAGGGGATTTAAGTTTACATTTTCCAGCTCTCCAACTGGCCTAACTTTTAAGATCATAGAGTACCAGGTTGGAAAGGACCTCAAGGATCCAACCTTTCTTGGCAAAAGCAGAGTCTAGACAAGCTGGCCCAGCTCCTGTCCAGCTGAATCTTTAAAGGATCCAATGGTGGGGACTCCACCTCTTCCCTGGGGGGATTATTCCAATGGCTGATTGTTCTCACTGTGAAAAATTTTCCTCCTGTGTCCAGTCAGAACTTGTACCCATTACCTTTTGTCTTTTCCATGGGACTCCTTGTAAAAAAGGAGTCTCTATCTTTGTAGTCACCCTTTAAATACTGGAAGATGGTGAGAAGGTCTCCCCTGAGCCTTCTTTTCTTAAGGCTGAACAAACTCAGTTCTCTCAGCCAGGGACCAAAACTGAACCCAGTATTCCAGGTGTGGCCTGACAAGCACTGAGTGGGATAGTGACTCTTTACCTCTGCTGGTGATGCCCTTGTTGAGCCAACCCAGTATCCTGTTGGCTTGCTTGGCTGCTGCAGCACACTGTTCACCCATGCTGAGCTTGTTGTCCAGCAGGACACCCAGGTCCCTTCCACAGAGCTGCTCCCCAGCTGGGTAGATCCCAGCCTGTGCTGCACTCCTGGGTTCTGCTATCCCAGGTGCAAGACCTCACACTTGTCCTTGTTGAACCTCATAAGGTTCTTGTCAGCCCCACTCTTCCAGCCTAGCCAAGAGACAGGTTGCCAGTTTGAAAAGGAGCTATTTACCACCACCCTCTGGGTGCAGCCCAGTCCCCACCCACACACAGGCCACTTGGCTGGACTGTAACAGCCCTTCTTGAGGAGGAGGCTGTGGGGAACTGCATTGAAAGCCTTGGAGAAAGATGTTATCCTGGAGGGCCTGCATTAGACTTCTCACATACTCTGTGTTCTGCTTTGCATAAGAATATAAAATGAGTAAGATCAGAACAAAAGAAAAAAGACCAAGACTTTATGATTTAATGTGTTCACATGGTTACAAAGACTTTGAGGGCTCTGGTCCCCTCCCCAGGGACTGTTTATTATTTTAGAATTGCTGATTTAATCACAATTAAACCATGGTAGAGGGACCAAAACCTCATTCTTGTCTTTCTACAACCAGATGACTGTCCTAATTACTGAGCTACAAAGCCACAGTTGATTTCTGTTGCCAAATGAATTGCAATACTTATTTATTAAAAAAAAACCCCAAAGTATTTATTATTATTAGATTACTAACCTCAGTTCATTCAAGAAAGATTTAACTTTTCTAGGTGATCAGGACCAACAATACAATGAAACACTCTGAAAAAGATGCAGCACCACCTATTGGGGATATGTCAGGTGTGCTGATTATTTGTTTTAAGCAGTAAAATAATTCTGTTCTTTGTTGTAACAACCTAGCAATTAGGGGGAAAAAAATCAAACCACAACAACAGAAACCCAGCTAGGGAGAAAAGTAGTTTCTAAAAAGAAGATAAGGGAAGCAAACACTGTACCTGAGACTGTTTGTGAACAAACTTGGAGAAAACAACTTGGTGTGCAGCTCTTTTGCCAAATTCCAAAAGAAACCCACCAGCTGGGGTATGGCACAGAGGCACAACTGCAAAGAACAGTGGAAAGCGGCTGCAGGAGGGGATGACTCTTCTGGTTAACAGCACACAAACAGTGGCTCAAACAGTACCAGGGCAACCTGGTTATCTACCAACACCTTCCCACCCCTGAGAGTCAGAAACACTTTCACCTGTTGCCTTTAGGTGAAGATGTTGGCATGAATCATGGAATCATTTAGGTTGGAAAAGACCATTAAGATCATCAAGCCCAACCATTAACCCAGCACTGCCAAGTCCACCACTAAACCATGTCCCTCAGCATCACATCCAGCAATGGTGTCTCCACCACTTCCCTGGGTAGCCTGTTCCACGGCTTGATGATCCTTTCAGGGAAGAAATTTTTCCTAATATCCAACCTAAACCTCACCTGGTGCAACTTGAAGCTGTTTCCTCCTGTCCTATTGCTTGCTACTTAGGAGAAGAGACCAATACCCACATTGCTACAACCTCCTTTCAGGCAGCTGTAGAGAGTGAGGTCTCTCCTGAGCCGCCTTTTCTCCAGGCTAAATACTCCCAGTTTCCTCAATCGCTCCTCACAAGACCTGTGCTCTAGACCCTTCACCAGCTTTGTTGCTCTTCTTTGGACACACTCAAGCACCTCAATATCATTCTTGTAGTGAGGGGCCCAAAACTGGACACAGTATTTGAGGTGTGGCCTCACCAGTGCCGAATACAGGGGGACAATCCCTGCCCTAGTCCTGCTGGTCACACCATTTCTGATAGAAGCCAGGATGCTGGTGGCCTTCTTGGCCCCTGGGCACACACTGGCTCATATTCAGCCAGCTGTTAACCAGCACCCCCAGATCCTTTTCTGTTGGGCACTTTCCAGCCACTCTTCCCCAAGCCTGTAGGTTCCCAAGCATGAGGTTTTTGTTACCTGAATGCAAGACCTGGTACTTGGCCTTGGCCCATTGATCCGGCCTGTCCAGGTCCCTCTGTAGAGCCTTTCTACCCTAGTGATGATGATCAACAATCTGAAGTTAATTAGTGTGGCTAACTGCTAAAACCAGGAGATACAGGCTTGTATGGCCAAATTAGGATCCTCCCAGGGCCAATGAACTATTTGACCAATTGAACAGTTTAAACAAGAAAAAAATAATGAACTACTAGAGAAAAAAAGGGAACTGTGGTGAGATTAAGGTGAACTATAGTAAAAAAGACAACTTAAAATGGCTTATGTACTTTCAAGTCCTCTCACTGCCATACAATGATTGCTTTTAGGAGCCCATGGTGTCTGTACAGAAGATGTAAGTGATTCCAGGCAACACAAAGCCCATTGGAGGCTAAGGGAATCTTGCCTTTTGTTTTGTTTTTTTTTTTTCCCCATCAAGCAGTCCTATCTTTTCTCCTTTTGAGGCATGCAGATGACTTCCCTACCCACTGGTCTTACACCTTTGCCATTTCACCTCCCCTTGTTCTTGCCTCCTTAGTATCAAGTCACAATATGATGTGATATTTCTGGAACCACAGAATAGTCACTATGCAGACGTTAATGCTAACTTGCTTTGAACCCAATCTAAGCAATCCCATCCCCAAAGTCTGGTGAAAATGCTACTGTCCTGCTATTAACAGACCATAGGCCTTGTACTAACTCCAGAAGGCCCCAATCCTGGTTTGTCAGACCTGTTACCAACTTGTGTGAGAATTTACTCTGTGACCCGAAATCGTGATCCCAGGTGTCTCAGGCTGTGCTGTTTAAGTGTGGGGGTAACAGCAATAGCCCTAAAACTAGGGGTACAGGCAGAAGGCAGAGGCCCCCAAACCATCAATAACTCCCTCATGGTCAATTATTGGTCACTGAAAAAATGCAGCCCTGAGAGCTGGGAAAAGCCTCTTTAAAGAAGGAAAGGCTCACCTCAGTTCATCTGCACCTTGCTAACGGTTGCCTTTCTTGGTAAGTAAAGCACAAGTATATCCAGCCAAATCTCTGCTGCTGCTCTCATCCATCCTCCAGGTGTAAAATACCCACCTCAGGGACATTTCATACCCAAGTCATTTTGTTTGTCCTGCAGACACTCCTGTGCTATCCTAGAACAGCTTGATAACAATGCAGTGTGGTTACCATCCTACACCAGAACATTGCTTTTCTGGACCAAGTCCCAGTAACTCCTCACCCTGGAAATAACTCACTACTCTGGAATTGCAGAATACACAGACACATGTACACTTTTTTATAAGCTCCCACCTATTCACTATAGACTCATCTAGAGCAGACACTCTCCTCTCCAAAGGGAAGGCAATGATGTGTTAAATTGACTGTACAATGTATAGACAGTTACAGGATCGGACGTGAAAAGCACAAACCACTGCAAAGTTCTAGACATTAGCCCTTAGTCTGCCTCAGAATTAACCAGCAATCCTGGCTGGACAGCCAGGCTTCACAAAGCCTGGGAAGCAGAAAAAAACAGGGGTTACCTTCCTTATTACACAGTGAGTTGTTTTCAGCATAACTTTATTCAGAGCCTCCACAGAGCAGCCTTATCAAGTGTCACTCGATAGATGCAGCAAGACAGCCATGAAGCAAGGATGCAGGCAAATCTCCCTTCATTAACAGCTTCATCCACCAAAGCCTAAGCTTTTGTGAGTGTCACATTTAAATTTGAGGTCTTCATATTTTTTAAACAATGCATCAGCATTTTTAACCATTTTTGGTTTAAGGACTGATGTATCAGAACCATTACCAGTGTTCCTCCTCCCTCTGTTAGGGCTAACACAGATCTCATAGAATCATAGAATGCCAGGTTGGAAGGGACCTCAAAGATCATCTAGTCCAACCTTTCAAGGCAAAAAAGTATAGTTTAAGTGAGCTGGCCCAGCACCCTGTCAAGCTGAGTCTTAAAACTGCCCAGTGTAGGGGAATCCACCACTTCCCCTGGGAGACTATTCCAATGTTTAATTGTTCTCATTGTGAAGAATTTTCTTCCATTCCTACTTTGACCACTAAAGCAGAATTAGAAACAGCTGGGCCCCATCATTCACCTTTTTCCATATCCCCAACAGCACTAAAGATGCTGATCATTGCAGAAAGAACTGCTGCAATATGGAGAACCTGCAAGTTCAGACCTCCTCTGCTCTCTACAGAGAGCAATGATACACAGCCACTATTTAAATCCTCCAAAATCAATTATTTTCCATTTATAGTGGGATGTTTTCAGTGGAGTAGACATTTCGGATGCTGAATCTAACCTAGTTGGGTTTCTTAGCCTTTAGACATAAAGCAATAGCTATCTGAGCAGCTCCTTACATGGGCTGGTCTAACCTTCAGTTCCTTCCTCACATCTGTAAATGTAATCTGGTGATTCCCTCCACTTAGGAGGGAACCTTTCTTATCTGAACAGCTCGAGTCTCCTGCTGGTTTAGCCTGTTGACAAGCTGTACATTTCCAGAGATGCTGTAGTAGGGGTTACTCTGAGATCCTGGTGCCCTTGAACAAACTCGTTTCTGCTTCCTGGTATCTAGAATATGATTATACATTATACACGAACATGCTTCATAAGCAAATTACGACTGGTCTCTATTAAGCCTACAGACAAGATGAGGGACACTCATCAGGAAGTGATAAGATGGGAGGTAACAGTTTCAAACTGAAAAAGGGTCGACTTAGATAAGTTATTAGGAAGAAATTCTTCACTGAGGGCGGTGAGACACCAACAGGTTGCCCTGAGAAGTTGTGGATGTCCCCTCCCTGGAAGTGTTCCACACTAGGTTACTAAGGGCTTTGAGCAACCTGGTCTAGTGGGAGGTGTCCCTGCCATGGCAGGGGGGTGGAACTAAATTATCTTTAAGTTCCCTTCCAACCCAAATCATTCTATGATTCTCTGACTCCCGCAGCACTGCTGCGGAGCGCCTACACCCGCCGCGAAGCCGGCAGCGCCCCTGCCCGCCCGGAAGGGCCTTTCCCCAGGGCCGGGCGGGGCCGGTCTGCCCCTGACACAGGCAGGACCCGGCTCCACGCCCACGGCGGCCCCAACGGGAGGGAGGGAGCAGGGGAGCCCCAGGGCCGCCCCAAGCTTGGACGAGGCCGCCAAGGCCAGGCCGCGCCACGGCCGCCGTGACGCAGCTGCGCCCCTCGACGCTCCCAGCATGCCCCAACACGCTGCGATTGGCGGAGCACTCCCCTGCCCGCCCCGGGTTGGGCAGCCGCGCTGACGTCTCTGCTAAGTCTCGGCTCCGCGGGGCTGCCATTGGCTCGGGGCGCCATTATAAAGGTCCCTCAGAAACACGCGCCCCCTTTCCTCTCTGGCGGCTCAAGGTGCTGTGTCCTTCAGCTGAAGCTAAGGCCGACTCACCCCGGCGACTAGCACCGCGCCCCCCCCATGGCCTCCGTCTCCGAGCTCGCCTGCATCTACTCCGCCCTCATCCTGCACGATGACGAGGTCACCGTCACGGTGAGTGTGGGCCCGGGCCCTGGCCCCGCCGGCACAAGATGGCGGCGAGCCGCGGCATGGCGGGGCGGGAGGCGGCCGGGCCGGGGCCGGGCTGGCCACTGAGCGCTGCTGTCGTTGCAGGAGGACAAGATCAACGCACTCATCAAGGCGGCAGGAGTGAACGTGGAGCCGTTCTGGCCGGGACTCTTCGCGAAGGTGGGCGAGAGGGAGCGACGGGCCGGGCTGGCCGGGGCCTTGGGCATCCCGGGGTTGTGAGGGGAGGGGGCGGGGTCGACGGGAAGCGTGTGGGGATGGCGGGTTTCGGGGCGCTGCCGGGTCCAGATCACAACCGAGCAACGGTTCCGACTCAGACAGCGCTCCCCTGCGTGTTCAGCTTGGATGTGCTGAGTGAAGGGGTGCAGCGGCCGCGGGCTTGTCATGGTGCGGCTCCATCCCCGCACCCCGCCGTGACCGGGCAGGGGCACAGGCAGCACTGAGGCAGAGCTGCCCACACCCCCGCGTTAACGAGGCTTCCCTGCCGCTTGTTCTCCCCAGGCTCTCGCCAACATCGACATCGGCAGCCTCATCTGTAACGTCGGAGCCGGCGGAGGGGGGGCTCCAGCTGCTGCCGCTCCTGCCGGTGGGGCTGCGCCTGCGGGCGGGGCTGCCCCGGGTAAGTGGCGTTCGAGAAATACTGGGTTAAAAAACTGCTCGTTACCAGCTTGAGACTCACCTTAGTTGCTTCATGTTGCAACTTTAACGTACTTTGTGCTTTGTAGTGTGCGTGTGGGTGTTCTAGAGCAACAGAGCCCCACCTTCAGAAGGGCTGTGACTGCTCTTTGGGTCAGTGTGTGGTGTTAGTGTTACTCAGAATTAAGGCTGATCTTCCTGTATATCACCAGGATCTCATTTTGGTGGCTAAAGGGAGAGCACTTGATCTGTGAAGTTTGTTAGATCTGATAGGAATTAATTTCAAAGGCCCAAACCCACTTTCCTAGCAGTGGAAACAGGAGTCTCCAGGGGGTGTTAGCTTGTTAGGATGGCTCAGGTCTTGCTTGTCGATGTTACAGTCTCTGTATGGGAAGTGTTTAATGAATGGGTAAAAGGGGAAAACTCTGATTCCTTTCTCTTTTTCTAGCTGAGGAGAAGAAAGAAGAGGAAAAGAAAGAAGAGTCAGAGGAATCTGATGATGACATGGGCTTTGGTCTTTTTGACTAAATAGTTTTGTACCCATCTGTAATAAAGAACATTTAATTGTACCCTTGTCTGTTACATGGATGCATGTGAAGGGGGGTGGATGAAGGATGGCCAGGTCACCTGCAGGTACCAAAACTGCTGTTGTCACATGTTGCTCTGTGGTTCTACAAGTCTTTGCTCTTCACCCCTAGCATAGGCACAGCACAGTGAGAGTTACAGCTCTGAACTGCCTTTAGTATATGGACAAAGGGAGATGTAATCACAGCCAGCATGGGCTGTGGTAACAGGTGGCAGGTACAGGATGTGGGCACATACAGCAAAAGTGCTGTGGCTGGGTTGGTGCTGCAGCTTCACTGTGCCAGTGCTTTAGCAGCAGCACAGCTGCCATCGGGCAGGTTCTAGCAGCAGGCAATTGAACCTGTGCAGGGGCACATGGCACAGCCTGGATCGTGTGCATTACACAGTGGAGGATGGGTGTTGAGCTGGAGAGTGGGGGAATGCTGCAGGTCTCGGGTAAAGGCTCTTTTTGGAGATCATTTATTATTTGGCCACTGATTATTCATGAGTAGGTAGAATGTAAAAGATTGAGGCTTGCAGTGCTGGGCACCAAACCTGGCTTGTGTAAGCTGTGTCTTTTTTTTTGCCTTTCTAGAAAAAAGCATCTCTGAAAACTTTTGAAGGGTGGAAAAGTGTTTCACTTTGCCTATGAAAGGAGTGACTTAAATGTTTCTAAACTAACTTTTGAATAGGACTTTTCCAGAGCAACTGATCAAGGTAAGGGCCCTTTCAAATGTGTGTTCTAACATATTCAATGAAAATTACATGCTAGAAAAATGTTTTGAAGTGTCTAAGGTGGACTCTGAAGTTGTGTAGGAGGGTTCCACATCTGGAGCCACAGTGGAAGCATCTTGCACTGTCCCATCTTCCCACAAAACTGGAGCAGGCACCTCTGGAAGATCTTGGTCCATGCAACCCCTGCTGCTGCCAAGAACTCTACCGAGCTCCAAGAAGGAGTTCCTGTAAACCACTCACCTGCTGCATCCCCCCACCCCTTTTTAAGGAAACCTTCCGCTAGGAAAATGGATTTTAGAAGTCCAAAGGAGCATAAGGAGTGACAGCAAGTAACTGCAAGTCCCTTAGATGATAACACTGACTTGTTCCCTGTGCTCCACAGCTGGAGGAAAAAACACTTTCTGGAAAACTACTTAAATCTTGGATTTCCCCCTCGAATGCTTAAATCCTGCCCAAGTGAATTTTTCAAAGCTTGTGGATTAGGGTGGGGAAAAAAAAAATCCAAGGAAAGGAAACTGGTTTCTTCTGCAGTACACACAAAATAAAAACAGCCAGAATTTCACTGGTAACACCTTTTTAATAGGTCAAAGTAACTGTACAGTTCATTATATTCTTCCTGAGAATAATTTATATCCCTCAACAGCAAAAAGGGAGTGTGGTTTTTATTTTAACAGAACAGATGGCGTAACTGGAAAAACCAAGGAAAATCTAATTACACTGCTCTACTGTAACTCCTCCCAGGCAAGATCGACAAAAGGATGGGTTAGTTAACTACAGTTGGGTTTAAAATATTCAACATGGCTTTAATCTGTCTTTATAAATTATATAAAAATGGGGGACATGAATGGTTACAGAACTCCTCTAAATGCAGCTCTGAATTGCTCTGGTACAAAGCAGCATTTTTCGCTTCCAAGGAAAACAACATTGCTACAAAAGAACTGGCACGTTATTCTGGTGAAAAAGGAGGGGTTTCAGTCAGGTCCTACAGCTAGTTCCAAACAAATGCTTCACACATTCACATAAAAGTAAAAGGCAGGAAGATGAAGAGGGCTTTAGTTTGTCTTGAAATGACTGAAGTCTTGAAAATATAGCTTTTTATTCTTTCTCTGTAAATTGTGATTAGCATATTGCGACGTAAGTGTTCTAATAAAAAAATTCCAGTCTGGATAGTTCATACACTGTGGGCAAGAATTCTCAGCCCTGAGGTTTCCCCGAATTCTTCACTTCACAATATCTTTCTCCCATCTGCTGCGTGGACAGTCTGGGCTCTGAGCCCGAGGCCCTGTGGCAGCTCCAGGCCCAGCGTGCCCCGTGCGATGGGGCAGGACCCAGCTCCACAGCCGTGACTTCCCGAGGACTCTGGACAAACTTCATCTCGTGCTAATGCCACTTTTGGGATCCCAGACCAGCTTGGCTTTGTGATAAAAACTCGGTTAAACTTTTGTCAGGAGAGAGAACCAACAGCGGTCAGTCAGGTCTGCTGAAGCAAGAGGCGCTGGAAAGCCAGGACTACTCTGGGTTAATCCTCACTGCTGGTGGAAGGTGAAGGAACATCCTTTCATGAGCAGAATTCGTAGACCGATGAAACTCTTCCCTCAGTGCTTAGTGCGGCCGGGACTGACTGATCATCTTCAGCCTGGCCTGATCAATAACATCCAGCAAGTTTTTGGCATCCACCGCCAGGGCGTGCGCGGCCGTCAGCATCTGCTTTTTGTACTCCTGCTGCAGGCTGGTCATGACGTACTGCTGGGCCAGCTTCATCTTGTTGATGAGCTCGGCCAGGTCTGAGTTCAGCAGCTTCTGCGCCATCTCGATCTGCAACGAGAAGGCTCCGTCAACTGGGTGAGTTGTTAGAGGCACTGGGCCCACAGCAGTGACCACAGAGCAAGAGCACCATCCACCCTCCCACAACAGCCCCGATGAGATTGATGCTTGAAGCTGGTGCTGCTTCTGTGCGCACCACGTGGAGCAGATGGAGTTCTGGCACCTGGGTGGAGGTCAAGAGCAGCCTTGTCAGCTGCTGAGCTGCCCAGTTAAACAGCACCAAGACCCAAATCACCAGGAGTGGATTTTAACTCGTGTCTTAGAGTTAACACCTTGTTACAGGTTTCCAGCTCCTCAGTGTCATCATCATCATGCTTTTTATTGCTGTTATTAAAGTGGCTCTAAAGGTAAAAGGAGCTCTAAAAAATAAAACAGGTCAAGAAGCCAGATCCAGGTTACTTAGCATAGCTAAGTTAGGATGATTCTCTAAGATGGCACTTAAAAGAAACATTCTCTGGCTTTCTCATTATCACCCTCATTCAAGGTTTTTGAAGAAATGGTTTTACTCATGAACTTCACTGGAAGCTCTCTGTCACGTCTCATCCAGGACTAGGTTACTACAGGGCATCTCCTCATCAAAACCTTCCAGCTGCACCAAGCCATGCTCAATTACCTGTTTCATGACTTTGTGTGCAAGCTGTAGTTTAATGAATTACACCTGCACTGGGAATTCACTCCCAGATGGTCTCCCTGCATTGAATACTGGTTTCCTGTAAGCACTAACAGCTTCACATCAACTTCCCATGGGTGCATGTGGTATGTTCTTCAGCTATATCCATTTGAGCATCTTCACTTAAGTCAATACAAGACCTGTACAGCAATTCTATCATGTTGAATTATAACCAAAGAATTCAGGTTGCTCAGTGAACCAAAATGTACATATATGCAAAATGGAGAGAGCCAACCCGTGTCCAGGCAGCTTCTGGCTGAGGCTAACTGGAGATGTCTGGATGAGCAGCAGGTGAGCAGAGCTTTACCTACCTCTCTGTGGGTGCTTGCAGGAAGCACTGGGAGGCTCTCATCTACTGTTGCCAGTAAGGTTCTTAGTGCCAAACCAACCTCCTAAGAAAAAAAAACAAAAAACAAAATAATAAACTTTAAAAACTTGGAATGAACAGATAAGAGAATTGTAGGAGTGCAGGAAGCAGCAGATGCACTTGACTCCTCATCTGGGTAAGAAGGGAGTTAGAACATGACTGAGAGACTTCAAAATCCCACCTGCAATTCTGTGTTTTACCATCAAAACAAGATGCCAAAGGGTTCATTAATAAAAAAAGATTTTCTTCAAAAGAGTTGCCTCCATACCTTTACCATGGGCACATACTCCTCTGGTGGAGCTGGCTGTATTTTACTGGACATCTCTATGACCGCCTTCACCAGCCCAGTGACGTTCTCGTAGACCTTGTCGTTGGAGCGGTCCAAGTTGGCCGTAGGAGGAGGGCTGATCTCCTGCGGCTGAATCTGGAAGGAGAGAGCAGTTGTTCAACCTCCTGTCCCCAGCAGAGGGGGCTCAACAACTTCCCAGTCTCTGAAGACCTCCAGGAAGGTCTCATATTAACAACACCCCACACCCAGTCCCGCTGGGTCCCCTGTCCTGGACCTGAAGGAAATTTCCTTTTGTTCTTCTGCCTGAAGAACACCTGATCTGTGAAATGACACTGGGGAGCTTTCACCAGGATTTCCCTGAAGAGCTTCTAGTCTAACTCCCACAACAGAGAAGAAATTTGAGGAGTGAGGACTACAGTGCCCTTGACACATCCAAGTGGGTCACTACTGATGGACAAGGCAACAGGTCTCAGGTCCTTCCAAAAGGGTGTTTTTGTGCTCCACACCAATGTCAGAGCACACAGTTAATGTACTGATACACTAAAGAGAAAATATTGCAGCACATAATAAATTCTTGTTTTGCTAGTAAAAATTCACAGCAGATTAACAAAAATGGTGTCACCAGGCCAGGTGTGAAACACCAAATGTTTTCATACAGTTTGTTTCCAACAGATCAGAAAAAAAAATAATTAAAAATCCTGTAGTCCTCACTCATGCAAGACTTCCATTGAGTCAGGTCTGTCTGGAGTTAAAACCAAGACAGATCAAAATAATCCTGGGTCAGAAAAGAAACAAACTTTGGACACTTCCTCTGTATCTCTGCTCCTGAACATACAACTACCAGCTTTTCCCTGCTGTGGGATGTCCAAGCAACCGCTCAGTGGGAGCAGCAGGTTAAAAAATAGCTTATTTGAGACAGTGGCCACCCACCCCGTTGAGCTGAGATGGCTCATGGCACTGGGTGAGTAGTAACCCATCACTTCTTCTGACTGGTCCTAACTACAGAGGTGTTTCACTGGAAGCACCTGAGATACTACCCTGATGAAACAGAAAGTACGTGGATGGAGCTTTGCCTACGGAAGGAGCGCAGGATTTAGTGCAGGGTGATTGATTTTGTTGTATTCAACTAAGTGACAATCAGTACACAGAGATTCAGGCTGGGGTATTGATCAGAAAACACGTTAGGAAGAGGAGCTTTGGAGTTGCCTCAATCACCAGGGAGAGGTTGTGATCCTCCTGGGGGTCAGCAATTGAGAAGTTAAATGGGCCAAGGAACATGCAAAGACCTGGTGGCACAGGGCACGGACCCGCGCTCGCGCACTGCTTACCCTCCATGGCTATGGTTGAGCAGAGTGTGGGGGGAGGTTAAAGAAATTTACCAAAAGAAGGGAAAAAAGAAAAACAATATTAATAAAATTCAGCAGGAAAAAAAAACAACCAACCAAACCAAACCCAAACCACGCACAGCAATAAGAGACCAGTTAAGAAGCCTGCAACAACAAGGCGCCCTCAGCAGTGCCCTGGGTTAGCTCTGGGGCCACGTGTGATGGGAGCACCAGGGGCTGAGGAGCTCCTGTGTGCCCGTGTGGCCAGGGGAAGGGTTTGCCATGCACCCGTGCTGAGCTTTTACCAGGACATGGGGGAGAGATCATGCAAAGCTCGACAGGAGCAAGCCAGTCTGGGGAGCAGCAAAGTGGTGACCAGAGGGGCCTCTGTGGAGGGAAATGTGTCCTGGGCAAGCCTGGTCCCTTGGCACAATCAATGGAGTTAAGAAAAGGTTGTAGTCATCTTTCTGAAACTTTGTGTTCTTCAGGGAAGTCATGATAGGGAACAGGTGGTCATCTAACTCTGCAGCTCCTGCTGGTGATGACCAATTGCAGTTGTGGTTAAGAACTACCAAGAGCCCACTTCTAGATGGATTATACCCAATCTGCTTAATTCCTACAGCCAGGCCCTAATGCTTCAAGAGAACAGACATTTGTGTTTATAACCCAACATCAACACCCTGCTCTGCAGACTGTGCCCTCAGGAGCTCCTCTGTGTGGACTGTTGGACTTTGCACAAGCCCCTGCAGTTCTGGTGCCCCAAAAGTTCCTGGGTTCAGATACTCTCAATTTGTGTATTCTGCAGAAAAGGAAAGTGAAATGGGAATCCAAAATGGGTGTGCAGGAAAGGGAGCCTGAAATGAACCCCAGAAGTGTCTTCAGCTTAGGACTGCATACACTAACAATGCTACACACTATTTAAAAATAATGGGCTGTTTTCTTGAGGACATAAACCAACCCAATTCCAAGAAACTCTCCAAAGTTTCTTTTCTGCTGAAGATGCTGTTTAGTACCCGACTCTTGTTCTTATTACCCATGGCTTGGGCTGCTCGGGTTTGTTTGTTGTCAAAAGGATGTTATTTCAAACATTTGTCATGTTCCAGTATCAGCATTTGGAAAGGGAATTTTAGAGAAGTCCAGTTTAGTAACACATCTGTTACTGGCACCAGTTTATAATAAATAATCCTGCTCAGCTTCACCGCTGCTGGGTCTATTTATGCTGAGTCTTAAAATTTCTGATCATCTCAGAACAAAGAGCAAGAGGGAGAGAGGCAGTGGCTGGGACTGACTGGGGCTGAGCACACTGCTCTGGTGACAAGCTTTGAATTTCGTGGTCAGATGAACTCAATTTTTTCTGTATGTTTTTAAGCCACCTAAAAGGTGGATGTGGACCTGATGGAGCAGGTCCAGAGGAGGGCTACAAAAATGATCAGAGGGCTGGAGCACATCTCCTGTGAAGACAGGCCGAGAGAGTTGGGGTTGCTCAGCCTGGAAAAGAGAAGGCTCCAAGGAGACCTTATAGCGACCTTCCAGTATCTGAAGAGGGTCTACAAGAGAGCTGGGGAGGGGCTGATTATGAGGGCATGTAGTGACAGGACAAGGGGCAATGGTTTTAAACTAGAGAAGGGTACATTTAGATTGGGCATTAGGAAGAAGTTCTTTACTGTGAGGGTGGCTGATCACTGGCACAGGTTGCCCAGAGAGGTGGTGGAGGCCCCATCCCTGGAGACATTCAAGGCCAGGCTTGATGGGGCTCTGAGCAACCTGACCTAGTTAGAGACGTCCCTGCTGACTGCAGGGGGGATGGACTAGATGACCTTGGAAAGTCCCTTCCAACCCAATGCATTCCATGATTCTAAGTGTTGCTCATCACAGTAGCTGTGTCCACCACCACATGGATTCCTGAGCTTCACTACAGGCTTGGCAGGGCTTCCTTTAGCCAGAGGTTCTTCTTCCACGAGGAGCTGTGTTGTTAGCTCCAGCTGCTGTATTGCAGCAGGGATTGCCCCAGGGCCCATCCTTCTCTTGGGAAACAGCTGGAGCATAAATACATCATCACCACCTCTCTGGTGGCATCAACTGACAGAATGGGAGCAGCAGGAGTGATCCTGCTTGAACACCTGGGTCAGTGACACCTGCAGTTGTGGAGCTGTCTATGTGTAGATCTGCTGTGTTTCTGTTAAGAGTACTACTGACAGAGCTCCCAACTGCTGCTAGATCTAGATGCTGGAATCTGCCAGCATCAAAACCAGCTCCACTGGATCCCCTGGGGAGACCCTGAGGTCCCTCAGGTTTCTGTGTCCTCAAGATTAGAGAGGTAATGGAGTTCCACTATTTCCAAAGTGACTGACACACTAAGAACCAGTTCCACTGACACCTGCAACAGGGGCCAGGACATTGTGTTTCCCAGCACCCTGCAGCATCTCTGCTGGAAAACTGTAACCGTTCAGGTTTGGCTTTACTGCCTGTCTACTGGAGATGGAACAACACGTTGGGAAGTATCCCAGTCACAGGTCAGCCCATTTCCCCCACTCCCTTGCTCCCCAGGGCTAGGAGGGCTTTAGGAGCCTTGGTGCTGCAGCAAAGAGCTTTTTGGAGCACCACAGTTCAGACATGTCTCACTTCTGTGTGACCCAGGAGACTTTGGTACTACTGAGTAAGTGAGAACCTTGGGTGTGCTCCTTCCTCCTTAACAAACCTGCTGAGCAGGGAGTCTGAGTCCATAAAGGAGACCTCATATGCCCCTCAAACTCAAAATAAGCTCACCTGGGAAAGGTGAGGAACATGCTGAATCACAGTAATGGAGGTATGAGCCTACCAGCCAACTCCCCACTTCCCTGGAGACCTGCTAGTGCATGTCTGCCCCATGACAACATTTACTTGGAAAGTTTAGTTGCTTTTGCTTTCCACACTCTCTACTTCAGGACCAGCAAAATATCTCAAGAGTAGTAAAAGTTTAAACTTCTGAAGAGTATTTTGTGTGATGCTGAGCAAGGTACCTTCAGGCCTTCGTTGTAGCTGTCCACGGGGCTGCTGAGGCTGGCCAGGCTGCCCAAGTGGCTGGGGGCTCCAGGGCGGGGAGGTTTCTTTGGTGGAGCTGCATGATCTGGTTAAAAAAAAATTGTATTTTACAAAGAGCAACATGTCAGATGTACCTGAGTAATTCTGGGCTGTCAACACTGCAAAGGCTACACGTGATTTACTGTAGTAGCAGTGGAGAACTTTGTGTGTCTTACAGTATATCCCCTGTTTGGAGCTACACTGAAGAAATGCAGACAGAAAAGGTTGTGGAATTCATCAGGTTTTCCTGCAATTATGAGAATATGGATGTTTTAGTGTGATACTTTGAAAATCCCTTGGTGGGGCAACTGCTGCTCATCTTAGACACCTACCCCAGAGCTGGAGGTACTCACCCCTTCATACTACAGCTGAGGGCCACACATGCTGCACAGGTCTGGGAAAATGGGACTTTTTCAGGGCAGAAATCCTGGGGGTGATTCACTTTGAGATCGAGAAAACCAAATTTAGGTGTCTACTTTTGTTCTGCATGTCTGAACTGCACACACGGTGAAGTCCTACACAGTGACTCAGCTTCCTCTAGATACTTCCCCCTGTTGATGAACACGTTCTTGCTTTGCTGACTCCATCTCTGGGGACTTCACGGGGAATTTAAACATGTAACACACTGAAACAACCCTGTGCAGAAATCTGGAATTGAATCCACCCCCTGTATGAAAGCACTGGCATAAATCTTTGTTCATTACGCTGCTGGAAGATTTGTGATCAAGGATTCAAGATGACAGTATATGAATTTTCTGCTTACCTGGTTTACCCACAGGCTGATATATGTGCTGGTTACCAGCCTGTAAAAGAAAACACACATTTAGATTAGTTGTTGCAGGGCTCACAACTTCCATCAGCACAATCTCCAGCACAAAGCAACCAGTTCTCAGCACATTTCCCCACGGTTATAAATAGATCCCTATTTGCCATCTCTAGCTCCTAACTACAGGTTTATTATTTATAAAGTAAGAAAAGCAATTTTAATCTATTTTGTATCACTCACAACAGCCCTGGCCTCTATATTACAGTTTATCCTTTATTATTAATTGAATATGGTGATATATTGATAATCATGTTTAGTCTGTATTGAGGAGACCAAACTGCAGAAGTCACGATGGTGAAGAAGAAATGAAGACAGACATTTCTGCACTGATGGTTTCCATGATGGCAACAGATTCCTAAGCTGTTTTTTTGGTTTTCTTACAAAGCTTAGTCAAGGTCAACTTGCTTATTCGTCTGGAAGTATTTAATACAGGCTGAAGTGACTTTCCTTTGTAATTATATTTATACAACCTTCAAGCCAACCCCACTCTCCTCAGGAGCAGCTCTGGGGCTGGCACGATCCACACCGAGAAGAGAAACCTCTGAGGAGTGCAAGCAACTTCTGAAGGAATCCTGCTGCCTACCTGGGGCTGGGTTCAAGAGGTGATGAGAAAAAGTCCTACTCTGGTATGGCCCTTGGATCTCTTCTAGAATTTAGGTGGATAAATATATGGACATTGGAAGCAGGGACAGGTGACAGGGGAGGACTACAGAGATGCTGTTTGCCACTCTAGAGAGAGAACTGGTGTGGCCAAAGCTCCATCAGAGTTCAATCTGGACAGAAAAAGGGGGTTTTTAAAATATGGTAACAGCAAGAGGAGAATCAGAGATAACACTGGTCTGTTGCTTGATGTGGTTGGTCACCTCCCAAATAGGGACACAGACAAAGCAGGAACATTTCATGCCTTCTTTACCTCTGTCTTCAACACCAACAATGGACCCCTGGATCTCTGTGTTAGAAGACCACGACTAGGGGGATGAAGAACTCCCAGCTGACTCTGAACTGTTTGAGACTTGCTGCTCTAGCTGGATGCACCTAAGTCTATGGGGCCTGATGGGATTCATCCCAGGATACTGAAAGGACTGGCTGATGTTATTGCAGGACCTCTCCATTATTTTTCAAGGGGCTTGGGAGCCTGGAGATGTCCCAGTCAACTGGAAGCTGGCAAACATCCCAGTTTTCAAGAAGGGCAAGAAGGAGGACCTAGGTCATCACAGGCCTGTCAGTCCCACACCAGTGTCTGGTAAAATTCTGGAGAAAGTTATTCTGGGAATTACTGAAAAAACACTTGAGAGACACCACAGTCACTGGTCACAGCCAACAGAGGCTCATGAGGGGAAAGTTCTGCTTAAATAACTTAATTTCTTTTTATGACAAGGTCATCTATCTAGTTGACCAAGTACATGTGGTTGGTTTTGTACTTTAACAAAGCTTTTGAAACTCTCTCAAAGTATCCTTCTGGACAAAATGTCCAGAACAGAGCTTGATTAGTCCATAACATGTTGGGTGAGCAACTGGCTGAGGGGTTGGACCCAGAGTTTTAGTAAATGGGGTAACAACAGGCTGGTGGCCAGTCACCAGTGGGGTTCCTCAGGGCTCAGTTTTAGGGCCAGTGCTTTTTGATGCTTTTATAAATGATCTGGATACAGGAACCAAGATGTACATTAAGTTTGATGGTGATATAAACTAGGAGGAGCTGTGGACTCCTTTGAGGTAGAGAGGCCTTACAGAGAGATCTGGATAGACCAAGAGGGCTGGGCAATCACCAACTGTAGGAAATTTAACAAGAGCAAGTGCCAGGTTCTCCAGCTGGAACAGGGTAATCCTGGTTACAAACCAGAGGACCAGAGGCTGGAGAGCAGCCTCCAGGAAAGAGATCTGGCAAGTTGAATATGAGCCAACAGTGTGCCCTGGCAGCCAAAAGGGTCAACTGTGTCCTGGGGTGCACCAAGCACAGCACAGTGAGCTGGCTGAGGGAGGTGACTGTCCCACTCTACACTGCACTGGTGCAGCTCCACCTCAAGTTCTGTGTGCAGTTTAGGGCACCTCAATAGAAGAACAACATGAAACCATTAGAGTGTGTCCAGAGGAGGGTGACTAAGATGGTGAAAGGTCTCGAGGGCAAGATTTAGAAGCAGCAGCTGGGGTCATTTGATCAGCTGAGAAGAGAAGGCTGAGGGGTGACCTCATCACAGCCTACAACTGCCTCCAGGAGGGCAGCAGAGAGGGAGGTGCTGATCTCCTCTCTCTGGTGACCAGAGGCAGGACACAAGGAAATGGAATGAAGCTGCACCAGGGGAAGCTAAGACTGGATATTAGGAAAAGGTTCTTCACTGAGAGAGTGGTTGGTCACTGGAAGAGGCTCCCTGGGGAAGTGGTCACGACACCAAACCCATCAGAGTTAAGGAGCCACATGATGCTAAACAGTTTTAGGTAGCCCTGTGAGAAACAAGGAGTTGGACTCAATGATCCTTATGGGTCTCATTTAACTCAAGATATTCTATCACTCTAGGAAAGAAGACAATCTGCTTGGCCACAACCAGACTAATACTCCACACCCGACTTGCAGCTGTCATGTCATAGGAAGCATGACAATCCCCACACAGTCACGTTTCATGCAAGCAAATCTGTTTAAAGGAGTTTCCACTGCAAAGTAAACACTGAAGGCAGTTAGACTATAATAGGTCTAGTATGGAAAGATCCCCAAAAGGTGTTTATTTATAAAATAAAGACAATTTTCTGCCAAGTCAGAATCCTCCTTTGCATCAGACCCAAGGAAGCTGCTTTTTCAACACTTGGAGGAAGACATTCAGCCTGCTCCAGGTTCACTTTTAATGGTACAAAACCACAGTATTTGCTTCAGTTCACCCTCAGCTCTGGATGACGCCATCAGAAACCACCACCTAAGAACCTTCATCCATTCACTTTCTTTTCTGACCTTTTAAGCAACTCTTTTCAAACATCTCACATTCTGTGTTCAGAAACACCCAGGTACCAGGGACACCAGCAGGACTCAACTGAGCAGCTCATGCCTTGACAACTCACTATTTTTCCACTAACAAACTGGAGGCACAGGCACAATCATGCATTTATTCATAGAATCACAGAATGGTTTGGGTTGGAAGGGACCTTAAAGACCACCTCGTTCCAATCCCCCTGCCATGGGCAGGGACGCCCCGGCCTAGACCAGGTTGCTCAAGGCCCCATCCAGCCTGGCCTTGAACACCTCCAGTGATGGAGCATCCACAACCCCCTTGGGCAACCTGTGCCAGTGTCTCACCACCCTCATAGTGAAGAACTTCCCAATTCCTAATTTAAATCTCTCTTCTTCCAGTTTGAAGCCATCACCCCTCATCCTATCACTACAAGGCCTTGTAAGAAGTCCCTCCCCAGCTTTCCTGTAGGCCCCCTTCAGATACTGGAAGGCTGCAATTAAGTCTCCTTTTTTTCTCCAGGCTGAACAACCCCAACTCTCTCAGCCTGTGCTCGTAGGAGAGATGCTCCAGCCTTAAATGTCAGCCTGGCATTTTCAGAACTCCACGTCGTGGTTGTAAAATGCCAGCAGATCTGACCATGGCTGCTGAGGCTGCTTCGCACTTCGTGGGGCTGCTTCCAGCTGCTCAAAACTTTGCCAAATTTTAACTGCATGAGCTGAAAATTCCCACACTGACTCTGCACTTCAAGTTAACTTCTATCAGTTTATTATGGAAAAAAAAATTCCAATGTCCTGAAACTTCTGCTGTCACCATGAACCTCTGAAAGCCACTGGCCAACCATCTCACACTGTCACACAGCTTCCCTCTGCAGTTAGAAAAAACATCTGTTCTCTGCCAGCACCATCAGTCATGTCACTAACTTGGATTTGTGTTGTTAACCAGAATATTTCAAATCTGATAACCCCGAGGGAAAGAGAGGAGGAGAGTAAAGCTCCACTGAAACAATTCTTGCATTCTTTTCTTTCAGAAAAGAGTGTTTTAATAGTGTAAGTCAAAAAAATGCGCACAAAGTTAGAGAGTCACGTGGTCATCACTAAAAAGTGTGTGATAATTGTCATTTGTATCATCATATCCAAGCCCAGGATGGTGATTACCCCTCCTCCTTCCCAGCAGATGCTGCTGAGCAGGAGTTGGAGCTGCTGTGCTTCTGCTCTACACCCTCCCAAGGGCCACAACCACTAATCAAACAATCACTTCGTGGAAAAGGTGTACATGTCCTCAGTGAACTTGATTCTGCCCTCATCAGTGCCAGAGAAATCTCTGTGTAATCCTGGGCAATTCCTGGATGGCAGCTCTCCTGGAAATGCTGGCTGCCTATTTCTCATACTCTTGATGAGAAACTGAGAGTGACTCATGGAAGCATCAGACATTCCCCACTGCAAATCAACTTGGTCAGAGCCATGTTCCCAATGTATTAAGACCTATAAAAATGCAAAAACCAAATCTGGAACGAGCAGTGTGGTTATCACCAATTAGAGTCTCTTTTAAAACTCATTTTGTCAATGATCACTGAGTGTTTTCTTCACACTTTCAAATAGGGTGTGAAATTCTACTACCTGGCTGGGAAGACAGGACTTCCCCTACAAGCCGTTTGGGATCTGGGTGTTGCAATTTTTGTTCTAACCCCAGCAAATCATGATAAAACCAAGGAGAACTCAGAAAAACCAGCTGGCTCCAAGAGCTCTACTTCAGACCCACCAAGAGCCAGCTGAATCAAACCTCTGCCATGACCCAAAAATCTCCTGCTTCCCTCAAAGCATCCTCCTGACCAGCACAACATGCAGCAATTCTTCACTTGCTCTCATATAAAGATGCCACAATAGCAAAGACTTAACAATAACTAGCAAGAGTCTTTTCCAATTTCATGGAAAAAAAATTAACAGCTTCCAGACATGAAAGCTCCTACAGCCCCTGCTGCAGTGTGTCATTAACACACTCATTCATGACTGTCCTCTGGCTGCAAGTGCAGAAAGAGTCCCTGAATTCTTAGGTGGTGAAGAAATCCTGAGGTCAAAGCAGGAGTTTAACAATCGCATCCCAAGTGAACTAGGAAAGTAACTTTAAAATGCCAACTTTGACCACTTTAAAGGTGACCCCTGGGGACAAACAGCAGATGAAGCATCAGGTTTCTGTCATTAGCAGTCCCGAGCCTCAGCCCCGCTTTTAATCAGGATGATTCAGAGATTCCAATGGTAATTAAACAATTGGAGAGACATTTTTAGTTAAACAGACAGGGGTTAAGGCAGTAAGAAAGAATCCCAGAGCTGCAGCTGCTGTCTGGAAAGAAATGAATGGCTATGGGGTTTATTCCATTTGTTTCATGGTGGATCATTTACCCTAACCAGATTTCTGGGCAATACAACAGTAACATTTACATTCCTTGTAAGAAAACCCTTCAGTTATTTAAACAACTGCTCAAGTTATTTTAATTCTGCTTCCTGTTGACAGAACTTTCAGAAAACGATCCACATCTTTAAATAAAAAGGCCCAATTATACAGCACATGAACATTAAAAAATTATTGCAACATATTTGTGGAAACATTTTCATATTTGTTTCAACAGCAGCTTCAAGGGGAAGAAAAAAAAACAAACCCCAGATCCCCCAAACTGCTGCATGAACAGTTTTGCCACGGCCGCTGTTCCCACAGAAGCTGAGCCTCTTGGAAAGCTGCAGAACCATCTAATAATAGTGGAAACATTTAGCAAAAGCCTTAAATCATCCCCCATAATCACAAGAGCATACAACACGTTCTACCAGGAAACTGGAGAAAGAGCTGGGAGATGAAAAGATCCCCCACAGACTTACTGGGCCCTGGAGACCTCCATCCTCTCGGTCAATGCTGCTTCTGGAGAGCCGCACATCGGGCTTCTGGAACAAAAATGAAACATTTCAGTCTCTGCTCCTCTCACTGGTTCACACAACCTTGGCTTAAAATCAATCCAGTGCCAGGAAAGTACTGCTAGAACCCACCACCCTTCTCAGCACGTGTCAAAATGCTGGTGAGAAATATCAGTAGTACCATTTCCCTGACACAACATTGGAAAACCTGCATTTGAATTTTCTCAGCAAAATTTAAAAAAAGAGAAAGGTCTGCTTCCCAAGAGCAGGATTTGAAGCAGGGGATGGGAAAGGCTGCACATTAATTCCCACTTCCTGACCGAGCAGGGCTTATATGTACTTGGCTCCCTTTCCAAGCCTGCAAATGGGGCCAATTACTGAGCTCTTGAAACGCTGCGTTTGGGTACAGGGAGCTAATAAAGACATCCAGACACTCTGCTCTCCAAATGGGTTTCTGGATGTCTAAGTGAGATATAGGAACCCAGGGCTTGGCTGCTTTAAAAAATAAGACCACACCAATTCTTTTCACACAGAAACTGGTCATTTTCCTCATCTCCCCAGCAAACCCAGGTATATCTACTCTTTGAGGACATTAAGTACATGGAAAGACATGGGAGAGTGGGTATGAACCAAAGGTTAATACTGAGCTGAAGACTCAATTTCAGCAAAATCACAGAATCGTAAAGGTTGGAAAAGACCTCTAAGAGGTAATGGCATCAAGTTGTGCCAGGGGAGGTTTAGATTGGATATTAGGAAGAAGTTCTTTACTGAAAGAGTGGTCAGGCACTGGAAGAGGCTGCCCAGGGAGGTGGTGGAGTCACCATCCCTGGAGGGGTTCACAAGAAACAAGTAGCTGTGGTGCTTTGGGACATGGTCTAGTGGCCAGGGAGATGTTGGGATGAAGGTTGGACTTGATGATCCTAGAGGTCTTTTCCAACCTAAATGACTCTAAGACCATCAAGTCCAACTGTCAACCCAACCCTACCATGACCACCAGACCATGCCCTGAAGTGCCACATCTACAGAGCACTTTTCTAGTGTGCCAATTCTGGAACATAAAACAAAGAGGATTTATCTGACTTTTCAATTCAGTCTCTACAAGATTGGATGAGGGGTTAATAAAAATGGATAAAAAGCATTATCTACACCAGTGTAAATACAGCTTCCCTCACAGGTCTGTGTATATGGACATAAAATGGACACACAGAGCATGAGAATGAACATTTTTTATACAGAGAAGTGTAGGCGTGTGAATAGTGCCTGTAACTAAACTGACCCCTTGTTCTTTCAGGGGACAAATATATCCACGTCTTGCTAAAGCTCCTCCAGATCCCTTTCTTGTTTTATTTGAAAAGCACTAAAGAATAATTCTAACTCTCGTATCCTCCTCCATGACCCTAAAAAGCCAGCAGGACAAACTGAACTTGCAAAAATACATTAATATTGATCTTTTATCATTAAAACCACTCCAGTTGTGCTGCTCGTCTGTCAGAAGGGCTCATGCTTTGGGTTTCCATTCAGTCCTCTGCAGACAGAGCCAGGCACAGGCAGGGACAGTCATTGCCTGAAAGAACTTGCAGATTAAAAATAGACAAATCAAACCAGACAGGGAAATATTTAACCCCGTCTGAAACAGGAAGAACTGCAGCAGACACAAGCAGATGATTTCCTGATGCTTCTCCAGGAATCTGTGACAAATTTTATGATGAAACCTACCACCGACAAATCCCCAGTTTATTTTGATGAAGGAGTTTTTTTCTGATCAAGTTCTCACTTAATAGGGTAGGTCAGACACTTCTTTTATGTATCTAAAGTCAGTCATATTTTTAACTCTCCTTGTTTATCAAAGCACACGACCAACCACATTTCTATGTTCACAATTTGCCTTATTTCCATGTTCATTTCTAGCCAGGGAACTGCCCAAACTCTTTGGAAATTAAATCAAAGACTATTTTATCACAGGGGTCTTTTAACAACTTATTACTCCAGAAATGCCCCAGACTCCAAGGACAATGAAATATCCAACATTTTAAAAGATTCAAAAGCACAAAAATACACACTAGTACAAATAGCAGATTTTTAAATAGCATTAGAAGAAGTAAGTTAAATTAACAGATGTAATATCCATCTCCTCCCTCCTTGTCTTACTAACAAGGTCCTTCCTTTCAGCATCTAAACTCTCTAAGTGCTCAATTCCACAACCTCCTGTCACCACAATTCAATTACCCAAGTCACCACCAGCAGCAAACACGCAGCATATGAGTGGACTTGAGGACTTCATGTCCTCACCTAGCTACAGCCCAAGAATCATTTCACAGAAAGGCTGTAAATACAGATAAAATATCACTAAAATGGGCATTAACTGGACACACACTTGCTTCACACATTGCCAACAGAGCTATTGAGTCCTGTTGCCTGCCCCCAGGCAAGGGAGGCCATGTAAGGCCATAGTGTTCCCCAGGCATCTCCAAGAACTTCATCTAAAACCAGAAGTACCAAGAGCCAACAGGCAATGGCAACCCAGAGGGTCCATGAGCAGCCTCTAGAGCTACACCACCCACCTGCACCTTGGTGATCTCCATATTTACATCTTAGAAATAAGGACTGAAAATCTTCAGTGGCACATAAACACAAGGCCTGTCAACTTCTCCAAACACGTTCCTCCTCCTGCCCCATCCAAACTTGGATAGTTAGGAACACAGGGAACAAAGAAATACTCAACACATTTTTGTGTCCAATGACTAAGGGACCCAACTCTATTCCTAGTCTGTGTTCTAATAAATTCTATCAAGTCCAATTGTAGTAAATGATACTCTGGTTTATTCATTTGTGTACCTGTGGAACTGTCAAAAGACAAACTACTCTACTGTAAAGGTGAAATATAAGATCAATTTGAGTATATTTTTCAAGCCTTGAAGCTAAACAGTGACCAACTATGATGACAAATAATCTCCAAATGTGTTCCATGCTCATAGTATGATGGGACTTCTCAAGCACACAAACCATAGTACTCTGAATTTTTCTGTGTGAAAGCACCAACTGTACCAAACTAAAATGCAAGTTTAACCAATGTCTTTTCCACTCACCATTATGCTCATGACAGGAATATATTTCAGGGAGGAACTATATTTTATCAAATATTTATCTTGCAGAAAATCAAGACCCTTAAAAAGTAAAGGCATTTTTTTTCCCCTAATAAATAGTCTACTATCTGAAATCTTTGAAAAGGTCATTTTCGGACAGGATGCACATGTTAAACTGGAACATAATCTACTTTATTTCCAGTATTTCTGGTCATTCCCTAATAAAAGGACATGTAAGTCTTGGCATTCTCTGCACATGCCAAATTGTAATGGCTTGGTGGGATTTTCTCAGGCTAAAAACTGAACTCTTATTTTAGCAACAGTTTACATTCATTCTATTTGAATTGCAGTTCTCAGTGTCAAAATAGGACAAAACCACAACTATGTGGGAATTTCAGAAAAAAGCAAAACCCGACATGATAAGGAAACTATGTGAGTTATTTCTTCTTAGCCTATCACAGGAAGGACTATAAATTTCTTAGCACAACCCCGCTCTGCCTGCTGAGCAGTTACTAGAAGCCATGCACATCTATATCTTGATTTTATGATTCAAACCAAGTCTACATACTACCAATACAGCCACAAAAGAAAGGTTCAAACTGGAAACTAAATATAAAGGAGGAAGCAAGTAATTAAACAGGTTCAAACATTCATTAATTGCTTTGCCTTTGAATGAATTCTACACACGAGCAGTCAAGGATAAAATATTGAGCACACACAAATGCTGGGGTGCTAATGGAGTAATGTGACCCTTATGGGCTGATTTTCTGTGTGCAGAAATGCTGTTAAGGAAGGTCAGCAAGTATCACACCACATGATTTTATTTTTTGGGGTGGAAATACCCACGTGATCAAAAAACAACTTGGGAGAAAGAGCAGAATGAGAATTTCATTAATTTCTTGTGATTTCGCTTGTCTGCTGAGGTCTAAACTTCACAGGATCTAATTGATGAGTGAAAATCTTAGTCCTCAGGACCACAGCACCTAAAAAGACCTAAGAGTAAGATTCCTCATGCAGAAGGCCAGCCAGACACCCACCCCTCCACCAGCAGAGACTGGACAGACTGTCTCCTGCAGTCACCTGTATCAAGGCTGTTAAGGCTTTGTCTTCACTTCAGCTTTCTCAAAAACACTTCAGAGATTTGTCCTTCCTAGAGATGCTGATATCCAAAGCACTTTCATGAAGAAAGCACAAAAACCTTCAAGCTTAATCAGTGTCCCTAAAGTTACCAGAGTAACCCCCCCACCAATTCTCTTCTCACTTCCAAATGGATATTTCTGATACAATTTAAAATCAAACACTCCTTTACTCTTCAGTTTTGACACAGCAGATTTATTTTCATTCAGAAGCTTCCCATGAAGAGAGATCTGTTTATTTTTTTTAAAGTAGAATTTCCAAATTCTGGATTCTGTAAAGGCTGCAGCTTGCAAGCAAAATTTGTGTCTTCTTTCAAGCATTGCCTAGTCACACATCCTCAAAGGAGCAGTTCCAGGCAAACTGCTCACACAGATAACAACCTCTCCCAAGACTGGCACATTTCCATTTCAATACCACTGAATTAATCCTGAGTCTCTTCTAGCAGCACAGCATCAGTGCTGCTCATACTTGTACCCTTTGAATTCCTTGTAGAAGCAGCAATAAATTTCAGGTCATGAGCAAGCTGGTGTTACTCTGGGGGAACAAACACTGCACTACCAGAAACCCCATGGAGGATTTTTCTTCTCACTGCAGTGTCTTACATTCCAGGGTTTGGATTTGCTCCCCTGTGAGTCCAATTCTCAATAGAAGTGAGAAGTGCTGTGGGAGTCTGAAGACTGTGTCAATAGAGCTGCTCTTGAAAGCAGCCGTTGAAACTTCAAGAACTACATTGTAGGGTTACAGAAGTTAAAAATTAAAACCTGGCTCTAGTCTCTCTATTGTTCTCTGTGCTTAGAAGGAAAAACTCTTCTGAAACCTGCCCATAGCAGGCAAGGGAGAGCCAGACTGCAGCAAAGCATTTCATCAGGTCTAAAGGTTAGTGCCAAAAGCACTAGTCTCAAAGCAAGTGAGACATGACATCAATTTTGAGAAAGGAAGTTCCTCCTCCTCCCTAAATCACCTGGAGTGAAGTTAGGGAAGGCCTTTCTCCCAAGAAATGTCAGAAATCCCTCAGTAGAGGACACAGGCCATGGAGCATGGATAATATATGAATTATTTCCACACTGTGTTTCGTGTAGGAATTATGGACATCCTTCAGGAGATCTGCAAGACCTCCAGAGTGAATTCTCCACAATGGCTTTTCTACCACCTTGATTTCTTCAGGGCCAAACCTAAAAAATCAGTATTTCTTTTTCAAAAAACACCCATCTACAAAATGCAGGTTCATCTGACATACTCCTGCTGTGGGTTCCAATACACCCTGTGGCTACCAGGAGCTTGTTCAGCTTTTGACACAGTATAAATCCATAACAGGCCCTCACATACAACCCCCAAGGTCTGTATAGTCAAAACGTTAGTGTGGAAGGAAAAAGAATGGAAGTTTCTTAAGGATTCCAGCTCCTTATTTTGGGCATTTAAGTTCACGCTTACTCCACTCAAATTTTCTCAGTTTTTTTACCTTTTTACCCTCTAAGGGTTTACATCAACCAAATCCAAAGCTGCAGAGCTTATAGCTGCTCAGAAG